>JAUTXW010001679.1:0-356446 GCA_030620095.1 Kuschelorhynchus macadamiae | reverse complement strand
CCCCCCCCCCCCCCCCCCCCCCCCCCTAAAGGAGGTGTTTTTAAGATGGTAATGAATATATATGGTAAAATTGTGTGTTTTTTATTAATAAAGTCTTTGTAATGAAAATAATAATTAATAAGAAAAGAAATGAATAATAAAGAATTAAAATAAAATTGTATTTACTGAATTTAGACTTTGCATTTGAAACTTTTTTCTTTAGAAGGATCCCAACAATAATGAGAAATTTAATTAATGCTTATATTGAAACAATATGTGTTAAGGTATATGCTTGCGAACATAAATTTAGTGTATTTTTTGAAGTTGTTTGCCGTAATATCGGTTGTAATATACAATAATAAAAAAGGTAGCATGACAGCTAAAATAAAAATAACGAATCTTATATAAATACATATAAAAGGCATTGGAAATTCGGCCTACAAAGCATCTTCTAGAACGAAAATTATTCGAATAAAACTGCATCACCACGCCTAGATCTCGAAAATTCGATGATCACGAAGCAACCGATTGCAGCACAGAACGCGCTGTAAGCAACCAATCAGAAACGACCACGCCAGGCTTAGCTTGACCTAGTTATTTTTAAGTGTGTTCAGATTATTTTTGCGTTTAGATTGACTTCAATTAATTTAAAGTTAAATATTTTTATTCAGTTGCGAAAAAGCCAAAAAACATTTTTGTTTGACCTAGTTAGTTGGCGTCATTCCAGAATTTCTATTTTCAATTTACAATTAAAAATACTTCTAATTAACGCAGAACAATGAAACCTGGTAGAAATGCTTAATTTTTCAAGATCTTCACGCCTATGTAAAAATCTTTTTAATGTCTCAATTATTTCAAATAGAAATAAAATTAATTTAATTTTTCAAAAATCTAAATTTTAATATTTTTTCAAAATTTTCACTTTTCTAGAAAGCCCTAATCACGGGTAATAATTGACTAAAAGAATCATTAAAATCGATCTAGAGAAACCCGAAAAAATCAACTCTAAAATTTCATGATTTGAATTTTTAAATACGTTGCACGCAAATTTTCTACATTCAAACCTAAATAAAATTTTTCCCTTAAAAGATAACCAAGGGCCGTAAGGACCTTTTGGAAGCGATCCATTAGGATCACCTTTTATCAAATTTTCAAAAAGATATCACAATTCCTGAAGGAATTATGGACGAAGAAAGTCAAATTTTGCAAGCGGCATACTTCAAAAGGACGCCACGTCCATATCTCCCAAACGAGTAGACATAGAGACAAAAGTCACTCTTAATAAAATGCTTAAAATAATAAGTAAAAAATTACAGAAGTTCATTTTTCGATTTTTGGATTTCCAATAACAAAAAATAAATTTTTTAATATCAAAATGGAACTTTCACAGTAAGTTAGCCCTATTAAAAGGAAACATTTTTCATTATATGACATTATACGAAAAAACAAAAAGGAACATGGAAAACGGGCCTTGGCAGCGCAGCACCAGTTCCTGGAGAAAATGTGCAATATCTCAAGAACCCCTTGTAGAAAAATCCCAAATTTTTACGGAACTTTTAACAAACTTTCAATTGCATACAAATTTTTTCACTAAAAAAGAAAAAAGTTTTAGGAAAAATCTGAAACTTTGTCAGAAGACGCATAAAGTAAGACAATTACTGCGAAAAATACCATATTGCAAAAATAATCAAAAACAACGCGGGAGATGTTTTCAATAAAATAATTAGCAACAAACAAAGAAAAATTGTCGACAGTTTCGTTCACGGAACTCCGCCCCAAATGGCCACCATTGGTCTAGAGCTGACAAAAAGTGTAACCGTGACGTTGGCATAGAAATCATATAAATATAGACCGAAATTTGACTCTTGAGTTTAATTCTCAGGATGTCTGTAGGTTTAATGTACTTACACCTACTGAACCAACCCATATCTGTTCGAGGGGCAGACCAGAGTTACTTGACTTCTTTCTAACCAAAAATACTCAACAAATAACTTTACCGGCAGTTCTCCATGAACTTTCATCGGACCACTCTCCGGTCCTAATTGATTATGGTGACAATATCACCTCCCATAATGACATGCATATCAAAAAAATAAATAACTGGAAACTTTATCAAGAAAAAATTAAAGAGCTCACATTTATTAATAATATTTTCTCTCCTCCTGAACTTGATCGGGCTGTGATTGATCTTACCGAAAAAATTTTAAACACAATTAACACGTCCACTATTTTTAAACCTGAAAAAATAACTAAATATGGTATTATTCCCCCTCAAATTAGAGAAAAAATCAAGGAAAAAAATAGGCTTAAAAACCTCGCTTTTCGCACTGCAGACCCACAAATAAAAATATTAGCAAATCAAGCAACAAATGAAGTTAAAATTCTTCTTAAAAATTTATATAACAGTCATTGGGAGGACAAATTGGACAGTTTGAATGACGACAACACCAAGTATTTTAAATTGACTAAAAACTTCACTAAAGGCCCAAAAATCCCGATGCCGCATATTCAAAACACAATCAACAATTCCATCATATCAAACCCAGTCGACAAAGTAGAATTCTTTGCTGATTCATTATATGACCAATTTAATGAATGCGCCCCCATTAACATTATTCACGAAAATAACATATCTCATACAGTGGCAATTCACAACAGAACACCTGTTGGCAACACACCGATAATACAGTTAGATCAGATTCAGGAGGTGATAAAAAACCTTAATGTTAAAAAAGTCCCAGGGTTGGACAAAATAACAAACATAGCCTTAAAAAAAGCCCCAGCTAATCTTTATATATACTTAACCTACATAACTAACATTATGTTCCAACGGGGTTACTTTCCTACCCCATGGAAAAAAGCTAACATTATCCTTCTAAAGAAAAAAGGCGAGAGTGCCTATCTAACAAATAGCTACAGGCCCATAAGCCTGCTCTCAACTATAGGTAAGATAACAGAAAAAATCATTTTACAAAAGCTTCAGGACGAAGTTCTGGAAAAAAATATTCTCCCGGATTTTCAATTCGGGTTTAGAAGCAACATAAGCACTATTAACCAAACAACAAGATTAGCTGCCGACATCACCAAAGGGTTTAATAGGAAAAAAAATTTAGGAGCAGTTTTCCTAGACATCAGAAAAGCATTTGATAAAACTTGGCACAACGGTTTAATTATAAAATTAATCAGAGCTGGCATCTCTAATTATCTCATTAAAATTATTCAATCATTCCTAAAAGATAGATCCTTTGTAGTTCAAGTCGACGGCTATCTTTCTACTGCAAGATTAATAAGAGCAGGAGTACCACAGGGCTCACCGCTATCCCCCCTTTTGTTCAATATATTCACTGCGGATATCCCGAAAAGTAACCTAACAGAACTATATTTGTTTGCAGACGACACGGCCCTTTTGGCAATAAATAAAAACTTAAACATTATAGCCTCCAGGCTCCAAAGACATATCAATGACATCCAAAAATGGATGGACCATTGGAAGCTCGATCTCAACCCTAATAAAACTCAGGCAATACTCTTCACTAAAAGAAGTAGAACCCCCGTGGCTACAAAAATAAAAATCCGTAGAACTGAAATGAACTGGTCTAAACAAGTTAAATATTTAGGAGTAATCTTTGACAGAGGGCTGAGGTGGTCGGCCAACACAGACTATTGTATCAAAAAAGCCAGAGGAATTTTAGCTCTTCTATATAATCTATTGCATAGTAAAAGCAAACATAATTCCCGCAACAAAATCACTATATACAAGTCCTATATAAGACCGGTTCTCACTTACGCCTCGCCTACATGGAGTGTTCATCACAAAAATCAACAAAAAAGATTGCAAACCTTTCAAAATAAAGTAGTTAGACTGATAACTGGTGCCGATAGATTCGTGAGAAACTCTATTCTCCACGGGGATATGCAACTTGAAAGTTTGGGTGATTTCATAACTAATCTTAACTCAAATTATTACATAAGAGCCGACATATCAAACAATAACTTAATTACAGACTCACATACGTTCTCCAATCCTAGAAACAAATTCAAACTCCCCAAAGATTGCCTTTTACCTAGAAATTAACCCCCTCTCCCCACCTGGGACTCCCCCCCCTTCTATGATTACCCTACCTCAATTTCAATCAGATATCCATCGATGAAAGAATAGATGTTATAGCCTATGGCTGACATAATCAAGAAGAAGATCCCGAGTGTGACTCTTGAGCAGTTCGCTTTTTGCATCGAAACAGTACGGATCGATTCGGTTCACCCGGCTCCGTAGAGTGAAAGTGTAAAAGTGGATAATTTTCCTTTACTGGAGATATCTTGTGAGGTCAATAGTGCAGTGAGTGCTAAAATAAGATGAAACCAAGTAAATCATCAAAAGTTAGCAAAGTTTCCTCGAAAATAAAATCCGAAAAAATCCTAAGATTGAAGGAAGAAAACTTTCGCCTGAGCGAAAACCTAAAGACCCTACGCGAAGAAAATCGAAGCCTTACAGACAGGCTCGATAGATGAGAAAGTCTTCTTGTTACACAGCAAGAAGGTAAGACGAACGAAAGAAAGACGGTGGTCAAAGTGGAAAATAAGAAAAAGGACGGCACTGTAAAACAGTGCTTCAAGTGCCAGCGATTCGGACACACACAATCGCTATGCACCTACCCAGATAAGTGCGTTAAATGTGCAGGACTACACAGATCTGACGCATGCCGACTCTCGGAAAAGGAGGAACATGGCTCCAAAAATGCAGTTTGTGCTAACTGCAATCAAAAAGGACATCCGTCCAGTTACAAGGGCTGCCCGAAATATCCTGCCCCTAAAAAGGCACCTGTAGCCCCATGGCCAACTTCAAAAACACAGTGAAGCCTGCAGCCACAAAACCTGCAACTAAAGCCACCTATACGGAAATGGCCAAAACTACCACTACTCCCCCAAAGGAAAAGAAGGAGAGCTCTCCTCCTCTTGACCTCCAGGCTGCAATCCTGCAAGCCGTCACCGGAATGATGCCCTCTATTGTGGGAACCATAATTCCCACAATAACAAATTATCATTGGTGACTTCAACTGCAAATCCGTAGAGTGGCATTGCACCCATACCAACTCAAATGGTCGCAAACTATCCAGACTATGCGAGGACCATACTCACCATAATAGGAAAACAACTTAACAACTCCCCCGTGGAACACCTGTTGGATATAGCACTCCAAAACATCAGGGAAGAGCTGGACATAAACACTCTGAATGAGGGTACATCCGACCACAACCCGGTACTCCTGCAAATAGGAGTAAACCTCAACAGCTGATCGCCACACCAAGAAGACGACCGACTGGAAGGCCTATCAAAGACAAAGCTACAGATACGATCCGCTCCTCAGGGACTAGATGAGGCCGTAAGACGTCTAGGACAGCCATCCTGAATACCTTCCATGAAAACACAGTAGTGGAAGACATTCCATTGACAAACCGGGGTTGAAAATCTCAGAGATGAGATCAGGACCAACAGACACCTCCGCAGGATCTACGCCAGATCCCACGAGGAAGAGGACAGGACTGCTCTAAACCGACACTCTCAAAATTTGAGAAACCGGTTACAAGAACACCGAAACAACAAGTTGGAGCTGTTGAGATCCCTAGACACGCATCACCAAACAGCCTGGCAGATGCAACGTGCTTTCGAATGGACAAACGTCCTATCCCTCCACTCCAAATGGCCCAATCTACACCGACGAGGACAAAGCTGAAGCCTTAGCGGATGCCATAGTCCAACAAGGTCAGCTAAACTAACACCCAGAGGAAGACGAAGAGCTCACCAAGAGGTCACCATCAGTTAGAGACCTGGATGCTTGGATTTTACCTCAACAAAATCCACATCCTGTCTCACCCTGGGAAGTTCGAGACATTATCAGGAAACTGAAGGTCAAGAAAGCCCCTGGAGCCGACGGCATCACCAACAAGATGCTGAAATACTTCCCCAAGAAAGGATACAGTGCGATGGCCAACATCATAAACTCCATCATAAGAACATGCCACTTCCCCAGCACATGGAAAAAGGCAGAAGTCATCGTCATTGAAAAACCAGGAAAAGACAGGACATTACCATACAACTACAGGCCCATCAGTCTACTCCTGCTTTAAGCAAAGTAGCTAAAGAGCTATAGCCAGAAGACTAAATGAGTCCAAGAACCCATCCCAGATGAACAATTCTGCTTCAGGGCAGGGCACTCATCTGAGAGCAGGTACTCAGAACCACAGAGTATATCACCAACAACAGAGAGGCCACAGGAGCAGTTTTCCTGGACATTGAAAGAGCTTTCGACAGAATGTGGCACCAAGGCCTGAGCCACAAAATGTCGGTGGCTGGATACGAGAGAAGAAACATAAAACTTATCAGGAGCTTCTAAATGACAGATCATTCACAGTCAAGGTGGAATGACTCTCATTCAGCTCCAAGAGGACTAGTAGCTGGAGTTCCACAAGGGTCTGTGCTGGGACCCGTCTTATAATTTTCTCTCACGATGTCCCAATCGGAGATGAGGACTTAATGGCACTTTACGCTGATGACACGGCCATCCTACACCAAAGCAGAAGCACCCGGATAATGGGCAGACGACTGCAAGAGGACATTGATAACCTTCATGACTGGTGTGTCAAATGGAAGGTTAAGATCAACCCCCAGAAGTCCCAAGCAATCCTATTCCACGTAGGAGACTGGCTCCAAGAGCTAGAATCCGAGTTGGAGATGTCGAGATCCCTTGGTCACACGAGGCCAAGTACCTAGGGATGACCATGGATAGAAGCTTGATATGGAATAACCATATCAACGCAGCGAGGACAAAAACCAGACTAGCGATGGGCAAAATTTATCCACTGCTCTGTCGGAAAAGTGAAATGGGACTGAGGACCAAGCTACTACTGATCCAAACAGTAGCTAGGAGCCAACTCACATATGGCTCCACATCCTTCGGATATGCTTCTAAATCCCACCTTATGAAGCTAAAGAGGACAGAAAACAAACTCATTAGGATGGCAGCTGACGCCCCATGGTTTATCAGGAATGAGGACCTGCAGCGTAATCTTCAATGGACACCTATCGAAGACTTCATGAGGCAAAAGGCTACCCGAGCCTTCAGGGCAGCAGAAAATCACCCCAACGAAAACCTATGAGACCTGGTAGACTACGATCCGCTAGCTCCGAGACGCAATAACTGGACAAGGTACAGGAGACCTAGACACGGGCTCCTGCACTAATATACTCTAGGTTGGAAGTGGGCAAATCGAAATTTCTGAGTCTCCGTGCTCCTTAGGAACTAGATCTTGCTCACCGAAACCCTAAGAGTATCAACAAGTGGCCATCAAATTCCAAGAAGAGGATTCCCAGGTACCTCAGCTAGCTCCGGCGTGAGTTGCAGCTGAACCTGAGGTAAAAGAAGAGGATCCCAGGTACCTCAACTGGCTCCGGCGTGAGCTGCAGTTGAACCTGAGGTAAAAGAACACCCCACCTCAGCCTCAACACTGCCGGATCACGGAACAGCAGTGTCGCTGAGGGCACAGAAGAGGACCAAAAACTCGAAGACCACAAGGCACACTGACGGAGGGACACTGGCAAGGGCAGACTGGACCACAGGACAGTAGGACGTAGGCAGCGGCAAACCGGACAGAAGAAAGGAGGACAACAGAGAAATATTCCCCGCTGGTAAGACGACACTTTCCCTACTAATAATATTTTTCATTTCAGATGACTACAAGTATCGAGAGGTGGCAAAAACATCCTGCCAAGTGAGGACCTCCCCCCCCTACGACAGCGAGGACCATGTCCTTCATAGGAGTTTCTCCCGAAAGGACGGCATCAACCCCATCGAAGGATCCTTGGCTAGCCCAATGATGGTCCATCTGATGGGGGCCCGTTGGGGTTTAGTGGGTATTGTTGACCCCGACAGGTGGAAACCTGTCAGAGCAACGAGGCCCACGCTGTCTTCCCTTCTACTGGAAGGGAATTCGTGCGTAAAACCATCGTCACAAAAAAAAAAAAAAAACTCTTGAGCAGAACGACATTATTAGGCGTTAGTGACACATGTAATAAAAGCCCTTTTAAGCACCGGTTGCAATTATAATTGTGCGTTTCTTAAAGTCATTCTGAGTGATACAGCTGAAGACAACTAGTGGAACATTGCACTATCGTTCCCACCGTTGGAATTCGCCGGGTCTTTGTACTGAAAGGTTCCATTGCACTTAGGTTCCGAGTAGGGCTTAGATTGTGAAGATCGTCCTGGGGAATTAAACCAGGTTCTCTAGTGGGAGGCATCTGGAAGAACAAGAAGAACTGGCGGTCAAAATTGCGCGAGGAAGCTGGGTAAGCTAAGTTTCTGCTCTCCCGCTCCTTAAGCTTTCATCAAGCCCAGTTAGTTCTCCAGATCAAGTTTCAAGTCTAAGTAACCTAAAGTAATTTCAACAAGTGTTTTTTAGTGCTTGGTAATTGTTGTACTTCAGGCATAAATTATTAACTTTGATTGCAATTTTGAAACGTAACTTTTTGCTCAACCTTTTGCTTTTTTGAAAATATTTTGAATTGATTTGCACACTATAAATTTGAAAACTGTTATTAAAAAATTTGTGATTATTATTTACCGATTTTTGACTGCATATATAAACATTTATCTTGAAACATTTGTTATCTATTTTGACTAGAATTTTTTTGATTGGGCGAATCTCATTTTTTACCTATTTTGACAAATTAATAATTTTTGGATTTTCTCTTAAACTTGCGTTATTTGTAAAACTTTGTTTAAACAAATATTTGCAGTAATTTACTTGACCTTTGCAAAGGTAGAATAGTTCTTATTAAAGTTAACGATCTCTACAGAGAAGGACAGTTCCCGAAGTTCTCAGTCTCTCCTGAGTGAGAAGGACTGTTTATTTTATGGAGCACTTTATATTTTGATATAAACATTTTTGCGCTTTATATATATATATATATATATATATATATATATATATATATATACAGGGTGTTCAGTTAAGGGCGTACACTATTTATATCTCAAGAACCCTTGACTGCAGCCAATTGGAAAAAAAAATTCATGACTAAAATGGCAACGAGGAATCGTCCAAAAATATTTTTAACTTTGCAAATTGGCCGTAAGGGGGCGCAACTGTCAAAATGAAAATACAAATTTAAAATTTGAGCAAAATTACTAAATTAAGATATAAGTTTTATAACGTCATTGGAAAGCTGAGTCAATTTTCTATGAATTCGCTTTAAGCCAAATTTTCATTGGGTTAATAATAAGGGTGGGGGAAACAAATGTGTGTTGTCATATTTAAATCGCTATATCTTGTACACTTCTTAACCAATTTTAATGAACAAGGTGTCATATGAAAGATAATTTTTACATCTCTTAATGGACTTCTGCAGTGATATAAATTAGTTTTAAAAAAAGAAGTCAGATGGCGCTATCCAATGTGGTTAGAGTTTTCTTGAAATTTTTCTAAAATTTCAAATGGATCGGTATGCTTTACCTTATAAATTATAAAAGTGAATTATAAAATCTACATTTTGGCGAAAACCGCATATCGAAATCTTTATTCGTTTCGGAGTTGTTGCTAAATAACTGGTGATAAAAGAAGCAAAAACAAAAAAATCGAGTTTTATGAAGTTAGTATCTGACAAATAAATGATATTATGGAATTAATTAAAGCATGTTAAAGGTTTACTTAATAACCAGATTAAAAAATCTTAATTGAACTAATTGTAAGTAGTAATATTTTTATTTGCCTTCCATCACACTTTATCCAGGCTTTGGACTGGTCCAAACTTTAGCAGACTATTAAAATTTGGAGCGTGTTTAAAGGCCAACGGGCCATAACAAAGCAGAATAACATAACGAGTAACGTATGAAAAACCTTCGTGGCAAAAATACGAAGAAACAGGTAACGAGTAACAAAAACAAGAACAAAATTTTCAGAAAAATTAGGCATTTATGGGATATGTTCAAAATGTTTTCCATCATTCTGAATACAGCGGTACAGCCTTTGTTGTGTTGACGAGACAGCAGTTTTAATTTCCGCCACGGATATGCTGTTTATAGCCGTTCTAATTCTCTCGATCATATTTTCTCGCGTTGTTGGTCGAGTTTTGTAAACGAGATCTTTTATTCTTCCCCATAAATAAAAATCGAGACAAGTTAAGTCCGGTGACCTGGCTGGCCAAAGAAATAAACTTCCTCTTCCAATCCACCGGAAAGGGAACTGCTGGTCAAGGTAGTGACGCACTTGGTTTGAAAAATGGGCAGGACATCCATCGTGTTGAAACCACAAATTTCTTCTTGTCGCGAGGGTCACGTTTTCTAATAACTGTGGCAGCTCATTAATTAAAAATTGAAGGTATAATTCACCATTTAGAGTCCTATCAAAGATAAAAGGCCCGATAATCTTTCCTTCAACAATTCCGCACCATACATTCACTGTCCAACGATGTTGATGGTCGACTTCACGCATCCAATGAGGATTATTATCACACCAGTAATGCATGTTGTGCAAGTTTACTCTACCATTGCTGGTAAATGAGGCTTCATCTGTCCATAGTACTTTATCCAAAAAACGGCGATCTTCCCTTATCATGTTGAGAAGCCAATGACAATAATTTAAGCGATTGTCGAAATCCAAGTCTAGTAAAGCCTGGTGCAAAACAATATGATATGGATGCATGTTAAAATCCATCAAAATTTTATGAATGGAGCCAACTGAAAGTCCCAAGTCCCTAGAAATTTCGCGAATACTAGCATGTGGATCAACATTGATATAAGCTAAAACGTTTATGATATTCGTCTCATTTCTGACTCTGCGATGCCTTATTTGAGTCGAAGTTGGTTGAACTCTGCCAGTTTCTCTGAGTCGTCTTGCCAAACGAGTAAACACGTGCCTGGAATGATGCGTCCGATTAGGGTACTGCAAAGCATACTCCCTTGAAGCTCTGGCTGCATTTCGAAAGCACTCAAAATACACACCTAACATATCAAATGCCTCTTCATTTGTAAACGGCATTTTTACTTTAGTAACGGAAACAAGAAGTAAACTTTCTTTCACAAGACAATAAACAAACCAAAATGACAGTTACTGCTTTTATTGCCATGACAACGAGGCGCAATGTGTCTGTTGTTTTTCACGGCTTACTGTGACAGTACAAGGAGGCAAATAAGAAATAAGAACGCAATACCTCATGGTATGACATTGCTTACAATTAGTTCAATTAAGATTTTTTAATCTGGTTATTAAGTAAACCTTTAACATGCTTTAATTAATTCCATAATATCATTTATTTGTCAGATACTAACTTCATAAAACTCGATTTTTTTGTTTTTGCTTCTTTTATCACCAGTTATTTAGCAACAACTCCGAAACGAATAAAGATTTCGATATGCGGTTTTCGCCAAAATGTAGATTTTATAATTCACTTTTATAATTTATAAGGTAAAGCATACCGATCCATTTGAAATTTTAGAAAAATTTCAAGAAAACTCTAACCACATTGGATAGCGCCATCTGACTTCTTTTTTTAAAACTAATTTATATCACTGCAGAAGTCCATTAAGAGATGTAAAAATTATCTTTCATATGACACGTTGTGCATTAAAATTGGTTAAGAAGTGTACAAGATATAGAGATTTAAATATGACAACACACATTTGTTTCCCCCACCCTTATTATTAATCCAATGAAAATTTGGCTTAAAGCGAATTCATAGAAAATTGACTCAGCTTTCGAATGACGTTATAAAACTTATATCTTAATTTAGTAATTTTGCTCAAATTTTAAATTTGTATTTTCCTTTTGACAGTTGCGCCCCCTTACGGCCAATTTGCAAAGTTAAAAATATTTTTGGACGATTCCTCGTTGCCATTTTAGTCATGAATTTTTTTTTTCCAATTGGCTGCAGTCAAGGGTTCTTGAGATATAGATAGTGTACGCCCTTAACTGAACACCCTGTATATATATATATATATATATATATATATATATTTATTTATTTATTATTATAATTTAACTGTTAATATTTTTGCAAATCGTTTAAATATTTAAACATTTTTATCTATTTTCGCGTCTAATATCCCAAGCGGAGTGACCCGGCTGGATAATTAGATAGCTTGAGTTGAGCTTAGTTTGAATTCTGCATTTTTAATTATTTAACTGTTTCTGATTTTTGAAATTTTTATTAATACTTAACTTTTTATATTTTTAATTATTCACCTAGTTAATTAATATTTATCTATTTTTCTAATTAATAAAAAGATTTTCATTTAGTTAGTTCGAATTAGGCTAAGTTAATTATTGTATTTTGATTTTAAAGTTGTACACGTAAAAAGTCTAAACTGTTTGCATTCACAGTGTTCTGATATTTAACAAATACGACTGATTTGTTAATTTTGATTAACTTTGAGCATAAAGCTAATAAGTGAACAAAGACAGTATACAGGTCTATCTTGTAAATTTACCTGTTTTAGTGGAAAAAAGACTGTTGAGCGAACTTTGTAAAAACTCAAAACTTTAAAGTACTAAAGGTGCTAACTGAACACTACGAGTGACAGTGCATAAGTGCTTTCTCGAAAAAAACTAATTTTTGAATTTCAAAATCGACATTTTCACACGAAAGAGCAAACAAAAAATACATCAAACATGTATATTAATTTTCAGTTAATGTCCAGTCAGTTAATGTACAGTAAATTAATGTCAATAAATTGCTAAAAGTTAACTAAATTCATTTACTTAAAATCATTATACAGGATAGCGCATTTACGATACTTTTAGAGGATCTGACAAAACTGTAAATGCTACATGAAAACCGACTGCACATTGTCGAGATCGATTTACAAATGAACTCTAATCGTGCTTACCAATCATGGCAAACTTGATTTGTTATTGAACCACGGGGGGTTTCGAAAATTAGTCAATTTTCATAGTATCCCGCCTATTATTGGTGAAAAAAATTAATTGGTTATTTATGAAGTTTTTTACGTAGAATTCAATGACGATCTTAATTTTTTCCTCTATCTATTCCAGTTTTTTAGACGTATGACATAAAGTTATATTTTTTCAATGGAACACCCTTTTTTTCTTAGTCGATTGGAAATTTAATTACCTTTCCGACGGTACCAAACACTTAGTGTTTGAGTTTTTGCAAAATAATAATTTTTTAATTATAATCATTTTGTCATTATACTTTCCATGTGACTGTGGTAAACATAGCAACTGAGCCTTGCAACTATATCCTTGCAGGCTATTAATTAAACTTCATGTTTGATAACTACAAAAACTACTTGATAAGATATCTGAAAATATAACACATGTCTGAATTAATTTGAATAATAATAAGTGCCATTCCTGAAACAAAATTGCACTTTTAAAAGCGTAAAACGTAAAACAAACATTTTCAAAGCCTACTTAGAGTCGAATTGACTCTGGAGCAGCTAACATAGGGGCACTTAAACTTGTTTATATGGAGTAGGCTTTGGAAACAGTTCTTTGATGCCATCTTTTCCAATATTTTGACAGTTAAAAGTTTGAGTTAGACATATTCCGATAATATCCTCGAACATGGCATTCGACAATATTCAAAAATTCAATATGTGATAAAGATAAAAGTAAGCGGTCCAAAACGACAAGTTTGAGACTCCTTTTTTATTAAAACGGTTTAATTTAGGTATAGAACTATAAAGTTCTTAAACAGCTGCCTATATCCAACCGTGGTATGAAATTTGTTTGTTATAAATTCAGAATGATGGATAGATATTAACAAATAGGAATTATTTCTGCAATTTCCTTTCTTGGATACTACACAGTTTATACACTAAAAGTCCCGTTAACCCTTAGCGAGATAAATAACCCCATTTCTAATATACGACCCCAGGGAAATTGGAAATGCATTGGGGCAGGGTTTTTGTGCCGTATCGAAGATTGTTGTCGTCTCTTATTCTGCATGATTTCCGTCGCCCTACGTGATTCTTTTACATTTAGGCTATCGGAATGGTAAAAATTCCGATAGCTGTAGCGAAGGATGACATGCTCGTAAAACAGAAATATAGACGAAATAATTTTACATGATATCGACCTGATCACAGCGGCATTTAATGAAAATATATGTTAGCGAAATTTATGAAAAAAATCGGTAAATTTCCTTCCCTCGTTACTTTTATTAGGAATAGTGAAGTGTGACCCAATTTAGTTCAGGACGTAAATATTTAGTAACACATATTATATACTGTCTTTTCAAACATTTATATTGGGCACCGTTTTTTTTCAACATATTGGAGTCCTACCAATATTTTACCCGTTTCTACCTATGCCACATATGATTTTTGAATAAAATTGAATAAGTAGTTGTAACATTTTAATTTCGTCACTACATTTTAATGCATACAAATTCGTAAATCCGGTACTGTAAGTTTCCTATCGATGTAGTAAGGTGCTCGCGGTCTCTGCTTAGCGAAATCTTCCGCTTCATATTGAGGCAATTCACTAGTCTTCGTGTAGATGGCGCCTTAGTTTTGTTCAATTAGTAATTTTATTTTCTTCTCCTTTAAATATTTTTTATCTTTCCTGTGATCCAGCTCAGGGATTGGCTGATCTATTGTCCAGATTTGGTCAGTTTGATTTTAGGAAAGTGGCACCACTGACGGATTGTCAACCCCCTAGTGCTGCCTTGACCTGGTGGTGAGGTAGGTTAAGCTTGTCTCCCTGGAAGGTGAAGGTTAAGTGTGAAAGTTTGTCGGCGAATTGATCCTGTCTTAATCCAGGCCATCTTTTGGGATTTACGTTATAAACTTAGTTATAAAGGCTCCTATGTGTATTTAATTACGTTATTAAATATATTATAATATTTTTGGTTGAGGAACCTTTTATTACTCTCTTGTGAGGATTTAACTGCACTTGACCACCTACCATATTTTTTTTTGATGGGACAAACTTTAGGAAATGACTAATAAGGAACCCTTTACCATCAAATAAGGTAAGATAACCCAATTTTATATTCACTAAAATGTAATATATGTATATAATAGCAGAAATATATAACTTCTGCAGGTGCAAAAACGGCCTAGAAGAAGAATTGCTTTCGATTATGTCACAGGGTACCCTCCTGCGATCATGATTTCTGGGCCTCTACCCTCATCAGGCAGGCTTGTACCCAGGGAGATCTGAAATAACAGATTGCTCGATATGACAAAATCGAAAACGAAACGTCTATCATACTGAAACAGTACTACAAGTTAAACGTAACATTTAGCACCACCTATCGGGGCTCCGGTGATTTCCGGCTGCAAACCCATAGGTAATTTAAAAAGCATGCACTAGCACCATCATGCGGAGAGTAGATACTAAAAATCGATAAAAATGTGCTCTCACACATCTTGTAATATATGTAATATATTTTCCCTGTACATATTTTCTTGTATTTTGCCATATTATTTTTTATAGGTTATGTTCTAACCTCTAACTTAGATATAGTTTCTCGGCTATTACTAAGGTCTTTATGTATATAATGTTAAGGGGTTGTAGTTGATAATATTATGTATCGTAATAGACATGTACGAGCCTAATATTTTGAATTTCTATAATAGAACGACTTAAGATTTTTTGTAAATTGGGTAAATTGGTTTATATGAAGTCAAGCTGGGAAATATTGATACATTTTTGTTTGGAATTATTTTTTTTATTTGATATACGGGGTATTGAGTTGTTAAACAGACCTATATACTTTTATTTGGGGTGTAAATCTTAGACGTTTGTACTATTCTAGGGTTATTTTCTTCTTCTCCCTCCTCTTCTACTTCTTGTTCCTGTTCTCCTAACCAGGGTTTGAACCTGGATGTGTCATTGTAAGTGGAGCAGAAGTCTGTTACCTAGTACTTAAGTGTGTACGTACCCATTTTTCCTGCTGGAAATGTCTTCGATGATACTTACATCATAGACTGCTTACCTAAGTCACCGATGCTGATAGACACTTAGATAAGTATCTTAATTTTAACATCCCTTGTGGAATTGACTTTATTGTTTATTGCTGATCAATTTTATGACTTTTTCTATTTCTTTTGAGTGCAGAGTATACTTTTTGATATAAAGTTCTAACTACTGCTGGTGTGCATAAACCATGATGTCAACATTTGACCGTATAGTAAGCTTTAAGATACAGAACATCACAGTATAAGTTTATGACACAACAGTCTATAGGTTTCTGCCAACATTCGATAGTATAATATACTTTAAGATACAGTGTTGTTGTAAAGTGTGACCACATCTTGAAATTTTAACTTATAAGATCTAGTTAGTTTATACAAGGTATATAAGAAGTGTTATAGACAGGTAACTCTACTGGAATAGGTGATGATATTTATGATTTATTGTATTTACTTGCTTTAGAAAGGTATTTTGATATAAAACAATGGTGTCAATTTGTTAGGTAATATTGGTGATTGGATTTGAAACTTAGTTATATACATTTTATTTTATTTGCTTGCTCTTAGATTCACATAATACTCTGTTAATTGTATTTGAATTAATGAAGTTAATTAATTGCTTGATTCTTTTGCATCTTTTGATAGATTTTTACTGTTAGATCAAATTGTTCGGTAAACTTAAAGATTTTTCTTTATAAACGTTTATAGATTTTGGAGTCTATTACTTTTACCTGTCATTAGCTGATTGAAAATTTCTTTCTCATCAGTATTACTTAATTTTCAGGTTTTATTGAATTGAATTTAGTTTGTTGTTTTGTGCTTCTTTACCATAGATAACATGCTCAAAGAAGAAACACACATATACTTAGGCTTCCATCAAAGCACCAAAGTTAACCACACTCGTATTAAATCAGAGCTCAAACCGGAATTTAAAATCGGACTTACAAAACTACTAAAAACAAAACTAAACTCCAGAAATCTAACGGAAGCTATTAACACCTTCGCCATACCTATTCTTACGTATTAGTTTGTATCATTAAATGGTCACACACAGACATAGAAAGAAAACATTCACATTCTCATACGCTCTGAATTCACTAAACACAATAAGTTACATCCCAACACATGCAAGGATAGACTCACCATTGAGAGAAAAGAAGGAGGGCAGGGAATTATAGATATATAATCGCTAAATAAAAAACAAATTTACGAACTCAGAAAATTCTTCCACAACAAACAAACTAATCTCCACAAGGCAATAGTGAAGGCAGACAAGAATTATACATCGCTCGACCTATCTCAAACGAGCCATGCAGCAGACGCACACAGTCACATCCAATCACGACTAGAAAAGATGAACTCCTGGTCTGAAAAAAACACTGCACGGAAGACACAGATACCACATAAAGCAAGACTACATACATAAAAAGCTTTCATATACGTGGTTACAAGAAGGGCAGCTGTTCCCCGAGACCGAAGGCTTCCTGCTTGCCATCCAGGACAAAGTCATAGCAACCAGAAACTACCGAAAGCACATCATCAAGGACACAACCATTGAAGACGAGAGATGTAGGAGATGTCACTAGCAGAGAGATACGATCGATCACATACCGAGTGGATGTAGAATAATGGCCGGAACTGAATGCACCGCGAGACACAACTCAGCAACGAAGGTCGTTCATCTAGCATTAGCTACAACATACAAACTAACGAAAAACACAGACCCTTACTACCATTACACACCAACATCCATACTTGAAAGCCAAGACTGCAAGCTCTACTGGGACATTGACATCCACATAGATAAAACAATCCCCGCAAACAGACCCGATATCATCTTTCAATCCAAAAGAGAGAAAATCACTTATTTAATTGACATGGCTGTCCCCAACGACGAGAACGTCCAAGCGAAATACAGTGAGAAGATCGCCAAATACACCGTCTTGGCAATGGAAGTAAAAAGGCTGTGGAAACAGGAAAAAGTCATCATTGTTCCTCTCGTCATATCAGTAACAGGTCTCACCCCAACAACGTTTACACCCCATTTGGCTCAATTAGGAATTAATACAGATATTCACAGGAACATCCAAAAATCGGTCATTTTGAAAACATGTAGCATCGTTAGATCATTTCTTAATACACAACAGTTGTTTTTTTTCCATTTCCCTTTAATTTTTATTTTTTTGTACTGACTTGGTATAATCCCGTCAGTATAAAACACAACCACAGGAATACTGTGAGACAACAAGTCATGTTATTATTAACAATCGTCTTTTATTTATTAATTGACAATTCGTTGGATATTTATCCATGTAGCATCATTTGTATTCATATGAATCAAATCAAGACTTCGTTGATTAATCTGTGAAAAGAAAAGTCCACATTCATTATTGGCGTAGATATAAATATAAATAATATTTATATATTAAATTACTAATAACTAACAATAGAACTTAACAGCAACAAAAAATACAACAAAAGTAGTTTCCTAAAACAACTGATTTGGAGATGAAATGGCAGCAGACAAACAAATCCTTGACGTTTGAGGTTTGACGTTAAAAACCTGCCTATGTTGATGCCTTTGTATAGCAAGCTCGTTTTTTTAGTCTCTTGACATATTTCATGAATGTATTTATATTCGAAAGACAATATTTCATATTTCATCATTTCCTTTTGTTATTGATCTATGGAGGTATCTAAAAACAACGTGTTTGATATTTTCATTGATTGAGTAAACATGCAGGGGTCCAACTGTAACTGGCTATTCTTACATATAACCTAAACATAAATGAAATTAAGAAATCATGGTTCTTGAGATTAGACCGTGTCAGATTGGAATTACTATCCGACGTTTCGCCTTCGATTGTACGAGGCATCTTCAGGGATCTTTACTCCACGAAATCTGAACAATAGATATTTAGGCTGGCTTTTATAACCGACTTGAGCTCGCCGAACCGTAACTCTGTGTTAAGATGTTTCCACTGTGATGTAGATCGTAACCCGTATCTCTATTGAAAGTTTTTATATGTTTAAAACTTTTAATAGATTCTCTAATTTCTCGTTTATGATATGGCCAGTGATATGCTGGTATTCAGCTACAGCAGATTGAACAATTTGTGTCTTTTTAATACATCGTTCATGTTCCTTAAGTCTAATTGATATTGAGCGTCCTGTTTCCCACATATACACTTCTTCACAGGAGCAAGGAATTTTATATACTCCTTCTGTTTGAAAATGTACAACATCTTTCGGGGATCGCAAACATTGTCCAGTCTTCTTATGAGTATTGAAGATTGTGCGCCTATCGAACCACCGAAGTAATCGCCCTATTTTGTCTGTGGTGTCATGTATGTCGGGAATAACAACATTATCTAACAGTGACTCTTTATAATTCTCCTTTCGCAGAGTTTGATTACTATATCTTTTAATTGAATGCGTATTATCTTCATTGATATAAATGTGATGTTTTCGATGTTTTTCGAAATCGAAATGGCTTTAAATACTAGAGACTTAATAAATCGATTTATTTTGTGCTGGATGGTAATGAGAATTTACATTTACGTATCTATTTGTATATATAATTATTAATGTTAAATGTGATCTAGGTAGTGTTTCTATTGATGGACAAGTTATCAATAATCTCTCAGAGAATACATTTTTGGGGCTGCCTATAGATAATAAATTAAAATTTGAGATTCATATCGGTAACCTATGTGCAAAATTATCTTTGGGCTGCTTTGCTATTAGATCTATAAAAAACGAACTTGGTTCTGTAGTTGCCAGAAATGTTTACTTTTCAGTTATTGAAGCGCACTTAAGATACGGGATATGTTTTTTGAGGCTCTTGCTCACTTAATCTCTATAGCAGGGTTTTTAAATTGCAGAAGCGAGCTATCAGGTTCCTTTGTAATCTTAAGCCACGTGACACATGTAGACCCACCTTTAAATCGCAAATCTTACAACACCCTGTTTATTCATTTAAGAATCTGTATGTCTGATGCATAAAAAATTTTCAGCTGATATTCATTCCATGAATGCTCGCCCTACTAGCAGTTCATACAGTATAAGTTTACCAATACAGTCTTCATCTTTAACTAAAAATTCAATTCTTTACTGCAGTAAAAAGCTTTTTAATAGTCTACTAGTTAGCATTCGAGAGTACAAAGTATTTAGACGCAAGGCCAAAACAATTCTCGTTTCAAATGCATTTTATAGTATAGATGAGTATAGATGAGTATTTGGTTTGTTTCATTTCGTCATTCACATTCATTTTACCTTTTGTCCAGGGGAGTGCGGTGAAATTTTAAGAAAGGGAAGCAATTTTTGAAAACTTACCTTTCTGTAATGTAATTCGATTCTTCGATCATTTTTTGCAAATTCGTCAATGACGTCATCATAAAAACGTCGATGCTCCGACATATTTTGGAGAAGTTAATTTTCAATGGATAACAGCGATGTATGCGAAAATCTCTCCTGCCCCGTTGAATTTCTCACGAAATTTTTTATACGTTTAGGCGTTGAAAAATTGCGTTCTACTGACGAACTTGTGGCAGATATTGTCAATACTAATTCACACAATTCCGACACTTCGGTGTAGGCATCTTCCAGCTCCTTGTCTTTTAAAAATTGCATTAGTTCCTTAGCGTTATTTTTTGTGCTAATGTCATCAGTTTCGTAAATCACTTTTAGTTCAGATCGCAGCAACACTCGGTCGAAGAACTGGCCATAATGAAGAAGAGATTTAAACGTATCTTCTGGAAAAGTTTTTCCTTTAAATGCATCAAAATTCCAGAGCTCGAGGAATTTAAAATCATATAAACCGTTAAATCTATAATTTATTTGTTGCTGAACTTGATCGATTATTTCATAAAAGAGGCGTCTGTATGATGTTTGAACATCTCCCACCTTGTCTGTTCGAATAGGCTTGGCTTGTGGCTCTACATTTCGTTTTCTCTCGAAATAGGTCAAAGTCGTCTCTTTTTTGGCTTAACATGGACTTAAAATCATCCACTTTTTTAGGCAAAAAGCAATATCATTTGTTTTAGTTTGTAATATATTAAAAACATTGTCCGAGAATAGAAATATTTCTGAAAGTATGTTCAAAAAATTATTAAAATTAAAGTCTCGTTTCAAACAGTCCCAAAACCCCCCCGAACTATTTATTGAGTCCCACGTTTCATTATTTTCTATTATATTCTCAAATAGTTCAATCAGTGAATCACGATTTTCAGATATTGTTAACACAAGTCTTCCATTATAGTTCCACCTAGTAGGAGCTACTTTGGGCAATCGTTTGTGGACAATGGACTCCAAAGCTTGTGTACGTTTTGTTGACTTGGAAAAAAAGCAGCCATGTCACTTAAAGTAACGAAAAATACTTTACACCCTTTAATGTTCTTGATGGACTGGGATAAAACTAAATTTAATTTATGAGCAAAACAATGGACAAACACAGCACTTGGGAAAGTTTCTCGAACTTTAGCTTGCAGACCCCCTAATTGTCCTGCCATCACTGCAGCTCCATCATAGCTTTGAGCAACTAATTTTTTCTCTCCATTAATTTCTTTAGTAACGTTATAAACTAAGGTATATAATGCATCTGCTGTACGGTTTTCGGACACATTCTTAAAACCTACAAATCGCTCTTAAATACTTGGCTAAAATTAGTGATATCAGTTGTTTCGTCCAGAACAATAGCAATGAACCGCGCCTCGCCAATCTCCTGCTTAATTCTTTTTAGAATAATGGTTGCAACAGCGGAAATTAAATCATTCTGGATTCGATTCGACGTCCCGCGGAAAACGATAGACTGCTCTAAATTATTTTTTAAGCAATCATCATATTTAGCCATTAAACTAAGTAAATCTTGAAAGTTTCCTCTATTTGAAGAAACCCTTGTTTCGTCATGACCTCTAAATCCCAATTCGTGCTGTCTAAGAAGACAAACAACATCGATAAGTCTTCTTAATATTTGCTTATTTTTATCGACTAGTTCATTGTGTTGGCGGTGACTAATTTCCAACTGTTTATTATGGGCGTGTTCAATTCTGGTTTTGCCGAAGACTTTTTCTTTTATGATGGCCAGTAAATACGCTTTGGACATAATGTGTCTCTTTACAGCTTTATGGAAATTATTTAAATCGGAAAAACAAGTTTTATTCCAGAGACCTTTTTCATTTTCAAAAAGTAAACATGGCCAACAAAATAATTTACTTATATTTTCACACCCTGTTAGCCATTTAAATTATTCGTATTATTTTTCTGGATAAAAATATCTAATACAGTTTTTCATTTTTGTGGTTAAATTTTTCATAGGCGGTTTTGCCCTTCCTTTGGAAATTATTTGAAGCTTATCAGCAAAGTTTAATGTTGAAAATCCCTTTATTATTAAGACACACCACACATTCACACACACCCTTCTTACTAAATTCTCCAACATTTTCAACGTTATTACGGACATCCGAAGTTGACGGTATTTGTATATCCACGTCCGTATTATTGCCTTCCATATCGCACCATGCACGACGCGACGTACGTATCACACAACACACGGATAGCCGTTCAAATAAAGAACCTACTCCAACGAAAGCTTCCGCCACCACTTAAAGCACGCGACTGAAACGCAAAAATTGCATACAGCCAGTGGAAAGTTCAATAACCTCTGGCTCGATTCACAGGAAATCAAGCATACAGGACTTGGCTGCAGAGAAGCTAGCGGCCCGCATAGGTTCTATTCGATATTCTATTCTGGCTGAGTCGGAGTCAAAGCCGTATTTATTATGGGCTTGATAATTAAGATAATATTTAAGCATTTTTAATACAAACTAAATTAATGGTTTCCTATTACAAAAATTACATTTTAGCCCCTGCTTTTGTCTTATTTTTATTGGGCATCACTTGTCTATTATTTCTGTATGTATTATTAACTTATACTTAAGTATAATGTGTTAATTTTAGTTTATTAGTTTTTATTTTTTGACTGTTTTTCGGTACATACCTTTCTCGTCATTTTACAACATTTTTTAATTTTCTGTGTTTTTATTTTTTTTATTATTGTATTTTACATATATTTTTTCAACTACCCGCTTTGTCAACAAGATAAATTTTCTTTGACAATAAAGCATATTTTCTAAACAAAGAATCTCCTAGTGTACCATTTTCCTTCCTTTGAACACATAAATCTAGAAAGGGAATCGATCCATTAGATTCAATTTCCATTGTGAACTGGGTATTATGATGTTGATTAAGGTGGTCCAGAAATAAAATATGAGGAGATAATCTTGCCCATGAGACCAAACAATAAAAGTATCATCTACATATCTGAACCAGTGTTTTGGTTTAAGTGGAGCGGATGTTAGAGCAATATTCTCAAAGCCTTCCATAAAGATATTCGTTACCACAGATCATAGAGGAGATCCCATAGCTGCCTCTGTAGTTTAAGGAATCTATTGACATTTTTTAGTATATAAAAAATTTCAGTAGAGGTACGGTTTACGGTCTACATCACACGTGAAAATCGATTTTAACACAATATTACGGTTCGGCAAGCACAAGTCGGGTATAAAAGCCCGCCTAAACATTGTTCAGATATCGTAGAGTAAAAATCCCTGAACGTGCTTCGTGCAATCGAAGGCGAAACGTCGAAGAATAATTCCAATTTGACACAGTCTAATGAATATGAAATTCGTTAGTGCGTCCATCAATTTTCTTTCATTTTGGAGGTTCTACTAAGCACTGTGATTCATCGATTTGAACGTCTTCGAGGTAGCCGCTCCTTAGAAAGGGTAAGGACCGGCTAGTTCTGCAAGTACCTATATAATTAATAATTTTGACAAAGTTTCCGAAATACCAATATTTTTTTAAGTTCGATGCATGATTTTGACGATTGATTTTGATGATCAACATAAATAAATATTTACGTTAACATAGCCATCTAGAGACAATGCCAGATGGAAATCCTTCCATTTTGCCAAACTGTGTGTCGTGAATCCCCTTTTATAAATATTGTGTTCAAAATACTTTAAACAAATTACAGTTTATTCCGTATTTCCTGACAAACAATTCGAGTTTTTACTGATATTCCTAAACATTACAGTTTTAAATAGCACTTTGGATCATTTCAGCGCCACACAGCAAACAGTTAATGTCAAACTCAACGTTACAAACGATTTCGATTCCAACAATTTAAAAAACGCATACATTCAATTTCACCAGATAAAAATAAAATGTTTTATTTTCACATTACCGTTCCAGTCGTATCGCCGAAGCTGTTACGATTCCGCAAACAACTTTCACCACGCTATAGATCATCAAAAACGCGATAGAGGGCTGAATTTTACGCCTATTACTGTGTTTCTTTTTCCGGAGGTTGCCATATAATATCTCTTATATGTATGTTATTTAGCCCGGATAGAGCACCCTGACGTTGTTTAAATCCATTTGGATTCGGTTTATTTGTAGGGATGCGTGTTATTTCTATTCCCTCTGCGGTACTTTTGCAACAAAAAGTACAAAAATGAACATATTATATAAGCACTTACTTTACTTTTTCGTGTCCAGAATTCTACAGTCTTTCAGCACAATATAGAGCCACGTATAATGCTTTTCACGGTTTACCTTGTCATAGTTTATCGAGGGTATATCTACGTCCTGAATCACGCCGCAGCTACCCCAATTCTGATGCCATTTGAATATAAATAACAACCTAAAATGGTCTAAGCATATTAACACCTTAACTAAAATACTTTCTACCCTCTGCTTTGCCATTCGATCAGTTTCAAAAGAACTAGACGTTCCTTCTGCCAGACTTACTTATTTCTCTTTATTTGAATCCCACCTCCGCTATGGCCTTCCCTTTTGGGGCTGCTGTACCACCGAGCAATTTCGTAGTATTTTCATGCTTCAAAAGAGAGCAATTCGCTATTTGTTTGGTCGTAATAATAGAGCTCACTGCCAATACTATTTCAAAAAACATACAAAATTAAGACTTCCCGCATAATTTATTTTAGAAATCGTCTGTTTGATGAGAAAACGTATGAACACTTTCCCGGAAAGGCTAAAACACGTATATCCTACCAGAAACTTTAGGCATAACATATTCCTCCCACAGAATTAATAAAAACATCAATTATTTACAACGCCATAAAACTTTACAATCATCTTTCAGAACATTTAAAAACTATCCCTATGTTTGCACTCTTTCGAAAAAAGAACCAAAGCGTACCTCATTGAAAGACCTTTTTACTACGTTAATGATTTTTATAATGAATAAGTCTCCTTAAAATGTTTTCTATTTGTTTGTTTACATAAATATTTTTGGGTGTCATGTTCCAGCTATTAGCATAGAAGTAGAAAATCATTTTATAGGGGAATGATCTGTCTGATAGTCCGTTAAAATTAATTATTTTTGTTACGTATTAGATTAAAATTATACATTTTCTTTTTTTTTTAATACACTTTAATTACTACACAGTTGTTTGGATTCTCCCTTAGTGGGTAATTTCGAAGGAGGTCCGTCCAGTGCGTTATTCAGAAATGGGTGACTGAATATATCGGTATACTTGTGGGCCCTTTTGCGTTATTTAAGATTTGTGAAACCTGGGGCTTTATAAATTAGATGGGGTGGATTTATAACGTTATCCAAACAATAGATTTAAAATGGGTCCGTGAAGTTAACCCCCAAAATATTTCCTATTTGCTCAAATATGACGTCATTAGTAAATTGTAATTTATAAATATTCGTGTTTTTTTAAACGACCCAAACTAGGTTCATCTAAACTGTGATAAAAAGAAATTAGACAGCTAAATTATTATTAAATTGATTAATATTAGGGATACTTAAAATAACAACAAGAACCTTAAGATGTCAATGATTTGTGATTTAAGTGTCTAATTATTTATTTATGTACATGTATTCGTCATATCATTGTAACGATTGCATTGTATTTTTGGACATACATAAACCAGTTTATTATTATTATTATTATGACGAACTCTAGACTGCCTCCTTGCACTGCAGCAAAGATGTTCTTCTAACTCTTCATTATGCTAATATACACTCCCGAGTTACGTATGATATACTAAATTGGGGTATGAGATCTTATATTAAAAGGATTTTTATTTTACAAAGGTATGCAATATGTCTGTTTGCCGGCGTAAAGTTCCGAGAATCATGTCGCGATGTTTTTAAAAATTTAAAGGTTTTGATTATTGCTGGCATTTATATAAATGCCAGCAATAATCATAAAATATATATGAACTATGTTGTTTTGTATACCCTAAAAGCCTTTGTCTTAAGAAGTAAGATCATCTTACAGTTACGACACGAGAATGAAGGTGCTTCTGTTACCTGAAAATCATCGGTCTATTATATATCAAAAATATATTTACTTTACGAGATGTTTACTATTTAATAAACTGAAGAAAGAAATTAGAGATGCTGCCAACATAAATATTTTGAAAAAACGCTTCAAAAATGTGCTGTATGGAAAATGCTGCTACGATATCTAGGAATGTAGGTAAATTTCTTATTTTGTATTGTCTAGTTTGTAAGTATATCAATGTTTTTTAAATTTTCTTTTTTATATTTTTGACCTTATGATTTTTACTCACTGTATATATTTCTACATGTACCTTTAAATTAAGATTGAAATTTGATCCCCTGAGAATATATATATATATATATATATATATATATATATATATATATATATATATATATATATATATATATATATACAATGAGGGCATAAAGTCTGGAAACCTTGAGATATGTCAAAAACTATACAAGTTGGGTGAAAAAGTTTCATGTAAAAGTTGTATAGTTCCTTACGATTTATGATTCAAAAATGTCTTGAAATATACAGGGTGTTTTAAAATCAAGTTACACGCCAAAACTTCAGAATCTCTAATGGAACACCCTGTATATTATTTCATTTTAAGAATCTACATGAAATTCTGATCATATTTTATTAGGCATAGCCTATCCCTAAAGTCAATTATTTTTGAGATAAAAAAAATGAGAAAACTGTTTTACAAAATTTTTTTAATAACGATTAACAACAATAGTCTAAAATTTTAAATGATGCGTTTTAACGCAATAAATGCTGAAACTGTTGTTCGTTCACTTCCTGACAATATCCTAGTCGATTGATGAACTCTTGTTGTAGATTTTGAATGAAAGTAGGTGGGATTTGTCGGATTTCATCTCTTATACGATTTTTCAGCGCATCGATATTAGGAGGTCTGTTCAAATAAAGTTTGCTCTTTAAATATCCCCACAGAAAATAATCTAGGGAAGTTAAGTCCGGGGACCTAGCCGGCCATTCGTAGGGACCACGACGTCCTATCCACCTGTTAGGAAATATTTCACTGAGATACTGCCGAACAGGTAGCGCGTAGTGAGGTGGTGCCCCATCTTGTTGGAACCACATTGCTGCAGTAGGCATATCGGGCTCATTACCTGGATACAATTGAGCTAAGGCAGGAATCAACTCGAGTTGTAAAAAATCAAGATAAATTTCGCCGGTTAAATTTACATCGAAAAAGTAGGGACCTATAATTCCATCTTGAAATATTGCAGCCCAAACATTGATTTTCTCGGGATATTGCGTATGAGCCACTTGAGGCCAATGGGGATTCTCTGTAGACCAATATCTACAGTTTTGTCGGTTGACAGTACCATTAAGAAAAAAGGTGGCTTCATCGGAAAATAAAATATTTCTACAAAAGAATGGATCCAGGTTGCACCGCTCTTGCATACTTTCGCAAAACTCAAGTCGGCGGTCAATGTCGTCTTCATTTAATTTATGGATTAATCTTATTTTGTAGGGATGATGCTTTGCCGTGTGCAGAATATTTTTTACCGATGATTGACTAAGGTTTAAATCTAATGCTACTTGACTTGTAGGTAAATGTGGATTTTCGTTATAACTGAGTAAAACATTCAATTTCATATCATCATCTAGTTTTGGTCTACCTGTCCTGGGAAGATCTTTTACACAACCATGATCATGAAATTTTTTGATAATTTTGCTAACTGTGGATTTTGCAATTGCTTGTCCTCGCTCGGTATGCTCGTCAAGATTTATTTGGCGATCTCCCCATCCAAACATCATAAGAATCTCTATTCTTTCTCTTTCTGAAAGCATTTTTATCAGGAAAAAAGTAACTCTCCAACAATATGTTAAAAATTGACGCAGTATGGTCAGAATTTCATGTAGATTCTTAAAATGAAATAATATATAGGGTGTTCCATTAGAGACTCTGAAGTTTTGGCGTGTAACTTGATTTTAAAACACCCTGTATATTTCAAGAAATTTTTGAATCATAAATCGTAAGGAACTATACAACTTTTATATGAAACTTTTTTACCCAACTTGTATAGTTTTTGACATATCTCAAGATTTCCAGACTTTATGCCCTCATTGTATATTTATATACCGGGTGTCAACGAATCTATTAGACAAGCACTAACTTTTAACGTATTTGATTCCGGTCACTTTCAGTTTTACCGGAAATAACTCCAGTTTCGATTTTTTAAATGGAACACTCTGTATATTTTTACATTTTTGGATTTCTAAGACAATTCTGAATCAGAATGTGACATTTTAAATACTTTTTACGCCTACTTGATTCTTTACAGCCATTTTTAAAATTGCATCTAGGTGGCCATGACCGGAAGCAATCGAATCTAAGGACCTGAAATGATGATAGAATAATACAATCGCTAAGTTTTAGTGATTAGTTTGATAGCTAGGAACAAGAAAGTTGATAAAATCAATTTTTTGTGTCTAACTATTTTGTTTTTAAATTCAGACAAGCACTTTTTGAAAAAAAGATTTTTTTGCGAATCTAACGGTACTAACTTTTTTTTGCGATTGGATTAAAAATAAGCTCAAAAATTAAATATTACTAAGAAAAATACTCGATAATCAATTACTTACTTTTATCAAGTGTGCCATGGATAGCCATGCCGGATATATAGTAGGATTTTTTGTTTTGACAGTGACACTTACCTATTCTTTTTGAGTAGACATAAGATTTCCTTATTTTTCTTGATTTTCAGTATTATTTTTGTTTTCAAAAGTCAAAATAATGTATACTCAAAGTGAAAAAGTTGATATGTTGTTAATATTTGGAGAATGTCATAAAAATTCGAGGAATGCTGCTGTTTTGTATGCTCAGAGATACCCCGACCGGCAACATCCAGTCCATCAGGATTTTCCATATCTCGAGAATCGTTTTAGGCATCAAGAAGGAAATCAAGTGGCGGAAGGCAGATTGATTATAAATGAAGAAATGGAGATTAACGTTCTTGCTATGGTTGAAATTGATAAAACTATTTCTTTAAGAAAAATTAATCACGAACTGGGTTGAATTCATGAATCAGCTAGAAAAATACTAAAGAAACACGGATATCGAGCTATTAAGTACCAGTTACACCAACATTTGTATTCTGACGATGGCGATACGGGTATTGTTTTGTAATTGGTTGCCCCAAAATTGTAGAATTGACCTAAATTTTACTAACTTTATCTTATTTTCTGACGAATCCAGATTTATTAATAATGGTATGTTTAACAAGCCAAACACTCGTTACTGGGCCAAACAAAATCAACATGAAATGAGAGTAGAAAATTTTCAAGAAAGGTCTGGTGTCAATATCTAGGCTGGTGTCGTTGGTAACAGAATAAGTGGGCCAATTTTAATTCAAGGCCAATTAATAGTTAGGTTAGGTACTTGCGTCTTCTCCAAAATGAAATTGAGCAACATCTTAATGATCTATCTTTAGAGGTTTTACTCCGAATTTACTTCCAGCAAGATGGAGTACCGCTTCACAATACCAGAGAAATGCTTAATTATTTAATTGAACATTTTAATAATAAAGTTATTGCAACCAATGGCCCAATACGGTGGCTCGCCCGTTCACCGGATCTCGCTGTTCTCGATTTCTTTATTTGGGATATGTTAAAGAAAGAGTCTATGTAACAGCCCCAGCCAATCTTGAAATCTTAGAAGAAAGGATTGTACGTGTATTTAGAAGTATTACGCCTCAAATGCTGCACAAGGTATTGAGAGAAGCAACTGAATGAGCGGAAATGTGTCGTGAACAAAGATGAATGCACTTTGAACAACTACAGTGAACTCGAATATTGTGCTTTTACATTTTACAGCGTTATTGAAGTTATATTTTTGTTTAATACTCTGAACTTATTGTTATATCTGAAGAGGGGCAGCAGAAAACTGTATAAAAAATGCTGTTCCAAGTGTTAGGTGCATAGGTGTGCATTCTTTTCATCAACAGAGATAGGCTGGGAAGACTTTACGTGACATGAAGAATGAATATCCAGCATGGATATCTATAGCACACTTGATAAAAGTAAATAATTGATTATCGAGTATTTTTCTAGTAATATTTAATTTTTAAGCTTATGTTTAATCCAATCGCAAAAAGTTAGTACCGTTAACTTCGCAGATAAATCCTTTTTTCAAAAGGTGCTTCTCTAAAAAGGGTCGCCATTTGAAAAAAGATAGTTAGCACAAAAATTTGATTTTATCAACTTCTCTTATTCCTAGCTATCAGACTAACCACTAAAATTTAGCGATTGTATTATTTTGTCAACATTTCAGGTCCTTAGATTAATTTGCGTCCGGTCATGGCCACCTATATGCAATTTTAATTTAAAAAATGGCTATAAAAAATCAAGTATGCGTAAAAAGTTTTTAAAATGTCACATTCTGATTCAGAATTGTCTGAGAAATCCAAAAATGTAAAAATATATAGAGAGTTCGATTTAAAAAATCGAAACTGGAGTCATTTCCGGTGAAACCGGATATATATATATATATATATATATATATATATATATATATATATATATATATAAATATATATACATATATATATATATATATATATATATATATATACAGCGTGTCCAAGATTCGTTTCTCTATACAGGGATCTCGGCTTCTATTATACCTACAGCATAGGTTAAATGGGGAAAGTTTTAGAGGAAAGTTGTTGCATTTTTGGAAATATCGGGGAAAACCGAAAATGGCGGATTTCGTTTTTCGCCAGTATGTCCAGAACGGTAAATTTGACAGCTGCCAAAATGTGACATTATTGGGACACATTTTTAAGACAAATAAGATGGCGTATACGACACCTCTTCATTGTTTTTTGATAACCCGCAACTCGCCTCAACTTTCATCTTTATTATAGCCGCCATATTGGATTTTTCGATTTTTGGAAAGAGCCTAAAATTTTCAGTCTAGTTATATATCACAAGTGTAACAAAATTGGATTTTGACTTTAACGTTAAGTTAAATAGTTGAAAGTATCAAAGCTGTGTTTTAATAAGTAGTAGGTACGCTTTTATCCCAATAAAATCATAAATCTGACACATAAATTGTCAAAACCTATAGAAAATGGCCGGCATTCCGTATAGAAGTGAAGAAAAGGTTGACATGTTAGCTCTGTACTTTCAATCATACAGAAACGCCGACGTTACCTCAGCAAGGTATTTGGAGATGTACCCCGATCGACGGCAGCCTCATAAAACCCAATTCAGGAAAATCGTAGTTAATTTAATTAACCATGGTGCCTTCGAACAACCTAGAAGCGGATACAATAATAACAATGAAAATCGAGGCAGAAACATTTTACAAGCTGTCAACGAAAACCCTAGTGCATCGGTAAGAACTGTAGAAAATGAAACTAATGTGCCAAAATCAACAGTACAGAGAGTTTTAAAAAAGAATAAGTACCATCCATACAAACCCATAATAGTACAAGGACTTAAGGAAACTGATTTTCCAAGACGACTACAGTTCTATGAGTGGTATACTAGGAGATGTAAGGAAAATCCTGATTTTGTAAATCATGTCTTGTGGTCCGATGAGAGCAGGTTCACGAATTGTGGAGTCTTTAATAGGCACAACCGTCATCATTGGGCTGTGCAAAATCCTCACAAACTGGCAGAGAGACGTCTACAGATCAGATTTGGAAGTAACGTTTGATGTGGGATCATTGGTAAGTTAATCTAACCAATATTTTTTAAATAGGCACCAAATGATGGCCAAATAATAATCTTTTTTTTTTCGTTCAGTTCTTTAATGATACTAAAAGAGTATAATCTAATAAAAAAAAAGTAAAACGTTCTACTCTAGTTAGTCAACTTACTTTTTTGATATTGTATTACATTTTTATTCAATCATTTTGTATTGTAGTTTCGAGGAACCTATAAAAATAGAATTGGGTTCTATAAATTTATCTTTATCTAAATCTTCTGCAGATTTAGCTAATTCTCTAAAATTGTTTTGATTGTCTAAATTTATTGATTTATTATTACCCGGGAAGCCTAGTTCTTGCGTTATGAATAAAATACCATATTAATCAAATATCGAATCATTTTTCGATTATGATTTATAGAAAGGCGTTCAGCTGTATTTCCGAATAATTTAAATTTTAAAGCGCAAGAGGTTTGTTCTTTTGATATTTTATGTTTAATTAAGGCACGGTGTACTTCTTTAAGATTATTATATCACTGAAATAAATTGATTTAGTATTTCCGAAATTAATATGCAATACCAACAAAATAATTTATTACGTCTATTACTTCCCGCTAACCAAATATTTTTTTTTGTCATAATAAAGCTGAATAGGTTTCAACTGTATACAAGCTCATTCATTACGGGATGTTTCGATAATTATTTTTGGAAAGAAAATATCTACTTTTTAATAAAGATAATTTTCCCTTTATAATTTATAGTTTCAAGTACCACCCGAGCGACCCTTCAGCCCTTGACTGTTGGGCACCTATTTATAAATTATTAATCATTTCAGGAAATCGACTTATTGGACCATTTTTGTATGACTACAACCTAAGCGGGCAGAGGTACCTAGAGCTTTTGCGAAACCAGGTTGTACCAGCCTTACGAGCTATTCTAACGGAAGATGAATTAAGAAGAACTTGGTTTCAGCAAGACGGATGTCCGGCTCACAATACCACTCAAGTCAGGAACTTCTTAAGAGAGCAGTTTGACGAAAGAATAATTTCTTTAAATTGTCCAATATCTTGGCCTGCTGGATCCTCTGACCTGTCGCCCTTGGATTTCTATCTCTGGGATCACACGAAGAATGAAATCTATGAATTTGATCCCCCCGTGACCAAAGAAATCCTGAGACAAAGAGTTCTGGACACATTTAGAAATATTAACCGAAATACACCTACCAGGGTTGTACACTTACAAAGTAGTTACAGCTCATTTAGATTTTTTAAGTCGTTATTTACGTTGATGTTGTATCGAAAATTCAATGCTTTCAATACACTACTTACTTATTAATGTAATCTTGTGACAAATAAATCATGGCCTCCTTTAAAAACATTGAAACCTAATTTACGAAGTGTGATATTTTGATGACATTAAAATCTTTAATGCACTTGTGAGATATCACTAGACTGGAAATTTTAGGCTCTTTCCAAGAATCGAAAAATCCAATATGGCGATCATAAGAAAAATGAAAGTCAAGGCGGGTTGCGGGTTAACAAAAATATATATTATATATATTCAATCAGTATATTTTGTCGGTAGCCACTCCTTATTCAAAGTCTTTGGTTTAAAATATCTATCGATATTTTTGTATCAAAGTAGAGTAGAGAATGGCAAAATTTGATGGAGATAAGGCTCAGTTCTTTCCGTTTATCGAAGTCTAGAACAGTGCGATGGCGGTGATTAACGACCCCGATGGCTAAAGACAATTAAGGCGTTGTCGACTGATGAATGAATTTTCCATGACTTAAGAATAAAGTGAAAAGTAGGGGTAACAAATATTAAACCCTGTTCTTTCGTTTTTGGCTCATAAAATCAAAACTAATGAAGCAAACTTGATGGTGTAAAGTAAATAAATTGTATTAAATAAAATTACAAACAGTATGATATGATATGGTTACACGTCTTGATCGGATCATTAGAACAGGACAAAAAATCCGAAAAATCGGGAAAATTAAGGCTTATTCCCGAAATTTCATATCTCCGCTATTTCTCAAGTTGTAGCGAAGGCCCGTTGTGAAATAATAGTTATTGGTACATATTTATTCCATTAAACCAGGCGTTGTGCGGTTATTAGTTTTTGTACAATTGCGATTTAAATTTTTTTAATGCACTATTTTTGAAATAGGCGAAAAATGCTTCCAAACATGACCAGAAACGGCCGGACACGGGATACTTTCCCGTCAAGTAGCGGGGGAAGGCACGGCAGCCGATGGGAACCGTAGTAATAGACACGCTCTGCGCGCAATGTATTACTCCTCTTCTTTGATTAGGCCTAGGTCCTGTTATTTTCAAAAATGTTCGCCTTTTTATTCTTAGAAAGCTGATGTCCAGCCCTTACGCCATCTTTTTGTTGGTTTTCCTGGTAGCCTGGAGGTATCCGGTTTGTTTGCTCTAACAATCTCTCCATTCTCTTCGTCTGTCCCCTACCCATCTCACTACATCTCGGATTTTGCATGTTTGTCTTATTTCTTCGTTTGTCTTTTAGTCAAGTAAGTGATTGACCGTAGTATCCTCATTTCGGTTGTTTTAGGACTCTCTTGGTAGATACCGTGTCCGCTCTGGTTTTCCCTGCTTATATCATTATGGATCTGACACAGGTTTTATATATTTTAACTTTGTTCTGTGTTTTCATGTATTTGTTTCTCCATATGACGTCGCTTAAAAATCCAGAGATCATGGTGGCTTTGGTTATATGATTTGACTTGATTTTACCTCTTCTTTAATATCCCTATCACTAGTAATATTTATTCCCAGATATTTAGCTTTCATGACTTGATTCACTGTCCTGTTATATATAGCCAGCTTGCACCTTCTTGGTTCTTTGGATATCGTAAGCGATTCGGTTTTCTGGACAGAGATAATCATGTTGAGGTTTTTGGCAATATTTTCAAACTTATACAGCATTCTTTGAAGATCGTTTTCATCTTCTGATATGTTAACTGCGTCATCGGCATAGCAAACTATGTTCATGGCTTCGTTTCCCATTCTGTATCCTCTTCCAGCTGTCTTGACTTCGTTAATCAATTCGTCCATGATAAGGTTGAAGAGAATCGGGCTCCTTGTCTTATTCCGCTTGCCATCGGTATTTCTTTTGTTGTTTCGTTTCCTACTTTTATTGTTGTCTTCCTATTTTTCAACAGCCTTAATACATTTTTAAGTCTCACTCTGTCAAATGCTTGCATAAGGTCCATAAAACACATAAATGCCGGTTTGTTATATGATGGTTGATCTGTTTTGTCTAAACCCCTGTCGTTCTTCACTTATTCCGATCTGGCTCATTTCCGTAGCCAGGATTTAGTCAGAAGCTTCAAGGCTGTATTAAAAAGAGTAATTACTCTATAATTCTTGGGATCAGCCTTAATTGTTCTTTTAAATATGGGAATTGTAATGGTTGTTTTCCATTGTTAAGTAAGAATTTTGTTGTAAATTTGATTATCTCATTCGCTATGCCGTCTGAACTTGGTTATTTTCGGTTTTTCAACTTTCGAGCATTTTGCTGGATTGTTTCTTTGCTGATATTAAAAATATATGGGCTACTAGGTGAGTCGTCAATCTTCCACGAATCTCCATTATTCTCTTCATCTGTGTTTTCTTATAAGTTCTTAAAGTGTTCTTCCCATTTATCAGGTTTTATTGCGGTGAGCTGAACACATTCATTAATTGGTCCTTTCGGTTTCTTAACATGCCCCATACTTTTTTTTTGTGCACCATATAGGTCATCTTCCATGTCAGATGAAAAATTTTTACAGTAGTTTCGTTTGATTGTTTGGATTGCAGCATTGACCCTGTTTCGGATAAGCTTATATTCATCAGAGTTGATAGCATTGTTCCTATATTGCAGAAAGGACTGCCTTTTTTCTTCAGCAAGAATTTTAACCTCTTCACCAAACCAGGGCTTATTTCGCTCTCCACCGCAATCAATTTTTCTTTTTCCCACAGCTTTTTCAGCGACTTTCATGATATTGCATCGCAGTTTTTCCCACAAGGCTTCAACGTTGTCCACTTGTCAAATTTTATTGTTGATAGTTTTTTTTGTCAGTCTTTGCTGATATAAGTATTTTGTTGTTTCATCGTAAAGAGATTCTATATTGAGCTTTTCAGAAGTATTTCTTTGTCTTTGTTTGGTGAAATGTATGTCTCAGCTCCGCTTGCGACACACTGTTGGGTGCATTGAGTAGCCCAGTAGTTGCCGTAGCCGGCCCCAAGCCCAAACAAAGGACGGGGGTTGGCAAGTGAGGGTAGCATCCTGCTTGCCGCAAAAAATCTACAGTGCTCCTAGAAGCAATAATGAAGCCTCGGACCTGAACGTATTAATCTTCAACTTTAATTAGCTCAGTAACTGCAATAGCTTTTGTTTTTTTTTGATATTCGGGTAACTGAACACGAGAAAACCGATATTTTACTTCAATAGCGCAAATAATTAACGAGAATACTGCTATTGGACGTCTTGCTACAAAGCCATTACTATTAAGCTTAATAAATAAATAAATAAAGCATATGGTTATTATTTTTCATAGACAGTTAAATTAATGTCGAGAAAAATTAATTAGTCTGTATTGTTGGGCTAAATACCTACATATTATGTTAGACTAGCTAATTTTAGGCTATCATAGAAGTCCATTTTAAGTGCAATATATATTTGATTATTAACTTGTATTAAGTAGAAGAAGTAATTGGTCTACAATATATATGAGAGACCTGGTTTAAAAACTGCAGAAAAGAAAAACAGTCAGTCATGTGGATTTAATACAACAAAAAGCTACGATTACACGAGTTTCGTCAAACAAACAGGCAAACCTAATAGTAAGGTATTTAATAAATTAAGAGTTAGAAAGCCTAGTTTAGAATTCAGGAAATACAGGTATTATTTTCTATTTTATGTTTTTCTTAAAATAACATTTCTTTTTTTAATTCATTGTATTTTAAAATTTATTGAAAGAACATAATAGAGTACCAAAAACAATAAAAACATGTAAAATATATAAAACTGGCACATACAACTACATAATTAGACAAACACCAAAGCGAGATTATGTCTTCCAACAATAAATAAATTAAAATATTTTAACTTATCAAAATCAAAAATCAAAAAAACGTTATAAATATTCATACTGTAAATAGATAACAAGCGTATTATATATTACAGAGAATATACTAATCATATTTTGTAAATCTTAAATCTAAAGAACAAAATCCATTCTTACTTTTCACGTTCCTCTATCTAAACTCTGTTTCCCTAAAGCAATAAATTTTACGTAAGAAAGATTTCTTCTTCGCTTTGGCCTTTATTTAAAAGTTGTTTCTTAAGAAAGTTCTTATTTGTCGTAAAAAATGATTCACATAAAATCCTTTTAAAGAAAACAATCTTGGTAGATTCTTTTTTATGTTTGCAAGTGAAAATCCAAAAAACTCTTGAGGCATATTTTAGGCTTATAGAAACTTATCCTCCCATAATTTTTCTGTTATAGTGTATAACCTGGGATGAAAATAAGCTTTAAAGTTTTACTTAGTTTTTCTGACCGGCCTAGTTGTAGACCTTTGGGGTACCTCTATAAACCAATTTATGTTTTACTAAAAATATAATCAATCCTAAAAAATAAAGAAGATAAAGAAAGAAGTAGGTAATTTCAAATTCGCAAATTATGGACACTAAGAATGAGTTACGTAAAAGTTTTGTGTTGTTAGGACATCTCTCTCTTATTTAATCCATTTTAAAAATATGTATGGTTCTTTTTAATACAAACAAAACAGTTATGGCGACTACAAACACTCAAATGGGGAATATGATGAAGAGCGTATAGGATACGTTATTGGTTCTTTAGTCCTAACACTGGAACCTGTGGTGGAAGATAGATTAAAATACAAGAGTTCTAACCATACTATACCACAACTTGTTACGTTCTGGACGCGCGTTTTAAATAATCTCGGTTAGGATAAATTACTTTAGTTTATATCATCTGCTGATGATGCTAACTTGGTTAGCGAAACGCGCGTCCAGGACGTAACAAGTTATGGTGTAGTGTGGTTAGAACTCTTGTATTTTGATTGGTTCTTTAGGTAGAATACATGCGTTTCACTTAATTTTCTAGCTACGCTAAGGACCTTTAATTAAACCGCAAATAATTTCTCTGGGGAATATGCTGATGACAGTCGTAAAAAAATTACGCGTCTTTAAAATTCCCTAATTTTCAATAAATTTTGGTGAAATATATTGGCCAACTAAGTCTCAAAAAAGTAATTTTCGACTTTGGTTTAAATAGTAATTATCATTATATATATCATATTATAAAGAGTGATTCTTTCTTTACCGTGATGTTTAATTTATTTGCATTTTTAATCTTTAAAAATAAACGTCATAGCTAAATATTCATAGGGAAGATGAAAATAAACAATGGCGTTTTATTGGACTTTTACTTTTAAGTTAGCTGCACTTCTTTACTGAGAAAATTACTTAACATCAAGTGTCTACGACTGCCCCCATACGCTTTTATAGTTTTGAATTCTTGAAATACGCAACCGTCATTTATACCCAATTAATTTGAAGTCTACTAATTAACTACAAAGTTCCCATTAATCCGATACTATATATATTATTGCCAAGGGGTTACATTCCGCCGGTTCTTTAAAATTTAATGCGTTGTGCGCGTAGCGTCGTAGCACCTGAGTCACTTCTATAATTCTGTCATAACCATAACCCTTTGTTTAGATTCATTTTTCATTTCCTTAAAATACCGATTTAGGTTTTGTTTTGGTATGATATAACCAGGTTGTGATATTTTTAATTTTCTATAGAATGTGGATGAATGACGAAAGCTACTTTTTTTTCTAAAGGTTTAAATGGGCGCATACATATTATCGTTAGTTTTTCTCAGATTATGACTAAATTATTCTACGTTAGCACATTAATATAAGAAAACTGGATTAGCTAAAAGGTTAATTAATGAAAGTATTATTAATTTTAGTCTACAAGGAGTAATATGCCCCAGAAAAAAATTTGAAATTTAAATTTCTCGCCTTTACATTGACAACCTCTGTCAGCGTCTGTTGTAAATATAGAGTTTTGTATATGTTTTATTTAATAATCTATTCGAACTATCTAATGCAAACTTAATTTTTCATATTGATTTTTAACAAATATCAATACTTATGCAAGCGATTAAAGAGAGTTCCCTGCCACGTGAATTCAGTAACGTAATATGTACTTAAGAAGGCCTACAAAATAAAGTTTCTTTTATGCTAATCTTTGAGAGCTTCTACCTCAAATTGAGGTGCTGAATGAAGTAAAACATATACTAAGACTTGAGTTAACTAACTCGACCGACGGTTTCCCTTTTTAAAAAGTTTTATTTTTCTAAAATATTGTAAGTACAAAATATATGTATTCAAAATGACGGCTTCTGACTGACTGCTTTGGCTCCGCTGAAGCGTAATATTATAACGGCCTCGTTGACATAGGATCCGCTGGCTCAGCAGTTCTTGGGGATGGAACGTGACATAACTCCTCCCTCCTCAGACTTAACTACACCTGGTATGGGGTAGTTCAATTCGTGGGCGGCTAGTTTCTGGCTGGGTGGTTGTCTTCTTGAAGAACTTTCTTTGCACCATCACTTTGCACAATGCATAGCCGCATAGTATAATTAAAATAATGTAAATTATAATTGTCCATAAGCTGGGTAATTTTGAGATTTTGTCAAAAATAATTCGTGGTTGGTTTTTTGAAATCTTGTTCTTTAGTGCATGTAATTCATCTAGCTTAATTTTTTGCAAGTGAATGCTTAAGTTCAGTAGTGGTAGGTATGGCTGCGTTTTTTTCAAAATCGGGAAAGATTATTGGCTGTTTCTCAAATTTGGTTGGACTCTCGTTGTTGATTAATGAGATTCCATCAAATTCGGCTCGGCAACCGGTCGGCAGAGTAACTAGGTAACTTCCGTGTCACTTCTGATGTTCTTCCTGGGAACATTTTATGTCGATGGCTGTACTTCTAGGAACAATGAGTAACCATTTATTAGAAGTATCTAGTTGGTTTGCGACTGGTCGTGTTATAGTGACGTCAACTTGTTTACATGTGGAGGTGCTTGTACTGGGCTGTAACAGCTGAACTTCACAGGGGCTCCATTGGTCTATTTCTTTCAATTCCTCATTTTCGCAGATAAACAGATTGGGCTGTATTTCTTGGCATGGTGTTCCTCGATGAGAGTAGTGTAATTGATTTTTAATTAAATATTTATCATGCGGTATGACAACCTTAAACAGACTCTGGTGCGCCACTGGTACAGAATATAAATGATAATATTCAAAATTGTAAGGAGCAACTATTATTACCTTTAATAGGTACGTTATTTTGTTATTTTGTATAAAACAGTTAATTTCAATTAGTTTTTCATAGTGGAAAATATTTTCTAGATCAGTGGGTAAAGGTAATCTATTGGAACCTACTATTTTTCCAACTTTCGTAATTTCTTTTGACAGATCGGTTAATTTTATTATACTTGGATGAATAATTTTTAATTTAGAAAATGCTATCGAGTTTTCAATATCCTGTAGGATTAGATCTATGATTTCATACAAATTGATAATCTGGTTTAGAATATCTTTAATAAAGTGCATGTTTTCCCTATATGTAGTTTTTTGCACGATTATGCTAATTTGATTTATTCTATTTTCGATAAGATTTTCATTTTGGCCTATTTGTTGAATAGTAGTGTTAAATTTGTCGATGACGCTTGAGGAAATTGAGTTTTGGTCTCGAATGTTTTCAGCCAATTTACTTTGATTTTCTTCTAACTCTTTTATTAGTTTTTCATAATGTTCGCCATCGGCTGCATCTAAATTTCCTGTCACTACTTTGAAAACAGAGCCTACTATATTTACTAAGCCTCTTTTATTTCGTTGAGGATGAGGTATAATTTCTTTTAATTTGTTTTCTACTCTATCTTGTGTAATTTTTAATATTTTTAAATAATTAGTCGACTCAGCATAATATTCTTTGTGAGTAATTAAGGAGTTGGTTATGTTTTGTGATTTATAATGTAATTTGTTAATTTGTACTATAATGGGATTTAAATCATAATAATGTATAAGTGTGAAGGTGTATTCTTTAAGTTTTGCTTGTCCTAGTTTTAACGGCAAAATTCCTGGGTTGTCGTCTAGCTGTCTGATCGTTACTTTATCTCCGTCTCCGATAACGGCCCCGACAAGGCTGAAATATAATATTTATTTTTTAGTCAAAGTTGTACGTTTGTCTAAGTGGGCGTTTTAAATTATCCATATGAATTTTAGAATGAGACTGAGTTGATATGGTTTTACGATTTTGATTCACCGCTTCGACTTTTGTAGGATCTGCAAATTTGTCAGAGAGTTTTTGTCTTATGTGTTTCTTAATATAGACTTTTTGGTCTGGGCTATATAATTCAGGGTTATCGCGGTTTTCGTTGATTTTTGAGATAAGTTTTTCTTTATGATCGATTAATTTTTGGTTTATATTTGAATACATTAATTGTGATTTTTCTTTGTGTGTGTTAATGTGATCACTTAATAATATTTGGTCTAAGTTAATATTAAACGGGTCATTTGTGGAGATATGACCATTAATTACATCGATTGGTTTTAAATTTATAGCTGAATGGATTGAATGATTGTACGCTAGAACTGCGTATATCATTTTTTGTGTTAGTAGTGTTTTATTAAAATTTTGGTTATTAAGTAAGCGTATATGCTCCGCTATAGTGGAATGGAATCGTTCGACTAAACCATTCGACTGGGCGTGATTAGGGGAACAAAAATGTATTTTAATTTTGTGTAGATTTAAAAGTTCTGTCACCATAGTATTTTTAAATTCGGTACCATTATCGACTATGATTTGTTTAGGTATACTGTGATGAGAGAAAAACAACAGTAGTTTGTCTACCACTTCAGTGGCGGCAAGAGATTTGAGTGCATATGCTTGGGCGTATTTTGAGAAACTATCTAGTATAGTTAAAAATTTGGTTTTTTCAAGTGTATATGTGTCTACGTGTATGATTTCAAATGGTTTGGTAGCTGTGGGTGTGACATTCATTTGAATATTAATTGGGTGACGTTCGTATTTACTTTTTTGGCAAATTTCGCAGTGGTTAATGTATGTTTGAACAGAGTTTTTCAAGTGCGGCCAATAGTATTTATCTTTAATTCGGTTTAATGTTTCATCAATGCCGCGATGATTGGTTTTTGATTCGTGATAGTTTTGTATTATTTCGGGAATGCTTTGCTTGTCAGTGACGTCTATCAATTTATTTAGACATCTTTTAAATTTTAAAGATGGCCATTTAAATGTTTTTCGAATGACCTCACAAAATGGCTCGTATATTTCCGGTTTTTCGAAATATAAGTGGTATTGCTTATCGGGAATTATTAATTCTTTAACAAAAGTTAATATGTCCTGGTCAAAGTTATTTTCGGATATTTGAATATTGATACGACGTTTTTTCTCAAATAAAATGGGTGGTTTTTGGTTTTGCTGGGGAATGCAGTACTGAAGAAATAATTATTTGGTTAGAACCATAATTTACGGGAATATCGCAGATGGGGATTCCTACTATAGGATCTTCGCTTTCGTTGGTGTGTACTGTCATATTTTCATCAGGTGTTTTGTCGTCAGCTGATTTATGTGCTCTCATATCATTGACCTGTGCGAGGTCATTATCATCAGCTTGTGCTACGGTAGACATTTGGTCTAGATTTTCTTCTTCCCATAGGTTTTCTTGTAATTCTCGGTTAAATTCTTCGATATATTGTTTTAGTGGGAAGTCTTCCGTTTTCTCTTTTGTATGCAGTTCAATTCGAGAAAGAGCATCGGCGTTTGTGTTTAATTTACCCTTTTTGTATATTATGTTGTAATAGTACTCGTCTAGTTTAATTCGCCATCTTAGTAATTTAGAGCTAGGATCCTTTAAGGAGAAAAGCCATTGAAGTGGCTTATGGTCAGTTATTAAATTTATTTTTCTGCCAAATATGTACGGACGAAAATACTTGGTGGCCCAGACAATTGCCAGGAGCTCTTTTTTGATTGTCGAATAATTCCTTTCGGAATCATTTAGTGTCCTTGATGCGTACGCTACAGGCAGGTCTTGTCCAATTACACCCTGTGAGAGGACACTCCCAATACCCACGTTACTTGCATCTGTGGTTAAGTTAAAGGGTTTTGAGAAGTCTGGGTACTGTAGTATAGGTTCATTTACTAGCAAATTTTTACACATATCGACACATTCTAAGAATTCTTTATTATGTTCTATAGTGGCACCCTTTTTTAAACACTTAGTAAGTGGCTTTGTTATTCCCGCGAAGTTCTTAATGAATCGCCTATAATACCCTAACAATCCTAAGAAACCCTTAATCTGTTTCGTTGTTTTAGGAATCGGAAATTTTTTGATAGCTTCTATCTTGTCCGGGTTTGGTTTAACGCCATTTGCTGTGACTACATGGCCGAGATACGCTACTTCTTTTCGCAAGAATTCCGATTTATCTAATTGGATTTTAAAATTAGACTCACGCAGACGCTGAAAAACACTTCTTAATCGTTCTAAATGTTCTTGAAGTGATGTAGAAAAGACTATTATGTCATCTAGGTATACAAAGCATTTTTCGTTCTGAAGTCCGCGAAGAATGTTGTCCATTACCCGCTGAAACGTTGCGGGGGCGTTTTTCAGCCCGAATGGCATTCGCAAAAATTCATAGTGCCCATTCTCGGTGCTAAACGCCGTTTTTTCAATGTCACTGTCGTGTACTTGAATTTGATGAAACCCACTAGCCAAATCTAAGGTTGTAAAATATTGGCATTTGCCTAATTTGTCTAATAAGTCTGTAATATTAGGGAGCGGATAACGATCATCAAGGGTCTTAAAATTTACACCCCTATAATCTAAAACTACGCTATTTTTGGCCACCCCCGAGGCATCTGCCTTCTTAGGGACCACCCAGATGGGAGAGCTCCACGGAGAACTACTAGGTTGTATAATTTTTTGGTCTAGCATCTTTTTTATTTGGTTTTCCACCTCTTTTTTGTGTATAAAGGGGTAGCGGTATGATTTTGTATACACCGGTATCTCATCTGACGTTCTAATTCGATGTTTTATTTTGCTAGTGAAAGTTAACGGGTCGTTTTCATTATAAAATATGTCCGAGTATTCATGAATTAATTTTAAAATTTTAATTCTTTCTTCATCATTTAAATGGTCTATGCGAAATTTAGAAAAATCTAATTTCGATTTGGGACAGTCATCAAAGTTATTTAACTCGATCTCACGTAATTCATTTGAATTAAACTTTTCCACGGTAATCGTCTCTGAGAGATCTAACGTTACAGGCTCGCAAGTGTTATTTAACACTGTTGTTATCGCAATGCCGTTTCTCGCAACTGATAAACACTCTGGTATCTCGCAGTTATGTAATTTTTGATGAGGTATTATTATGTCACCATTTTTTAATGAAGTCTTGATTTTTATAACTTGCTCGACACGAGGCGGAATTGTTATACAATGTATTTGATTTTGTGTTTTATGAAATTGCAATTTAACGCGCGCATAAGGTGTTTCTAGGAATCCCTTATGATAGTCAAGGTTGGCTTGCAAAAGTTTAAGATTGTCGAGTCCTAGGAGACCGTCGAACACATTGTGGAATTTAAAGAGATAAAATTTCATATTCTTGTTTACGGATAAATTAAATATTTTTGATGAAGGTATAAAAGCGCTGTATTGATGAGCCGATTTTTGGAATACTGTTGAAACCAAAAATGGGTCATTAATTATACAATTGGGATATAATTTTTTGGCAATATTTGGGTCGATAAATGATCTAGTCGAACCTGAGTCTATTAATATTTTTAAATTTGTTTCGGGAAATACGATATAGGAGAGTTCGCTAGAATTAGACATATTAAATGAAATTACTTCAGTTAAGTATTTTTGTCTTGTTGCGTCGGGTTCCGAAAATTTTCCTTATTTTCGGTTGTTTCTTCATAAGAATATTGTTCAAGAGGCGCGGTATTATATATGTCAGATTGGACATTTGCTTCCTTATATTCATTATTTACATAAGAATAAGAATTATTTTGGTCATAATATTGATACTGATATTGATCATTTTGATTATATTGGCAATATTGGCTATCGTCATATGAGAGTTGCTCTGGTTGGTATAGATCTTGAGTTTCGGCGTTATAGACCTCTCAAAAACTAGTTTTGGAGGGTTATAATTTGATGTGCTAGGCAAGGGTTTAAAGACCGACGTCTCTATCCCCGACATAGGCGTGGGTGTTTGTAATTGTTTCTGTTGGTTTGGTTTAAAAACGTTTGTTCTGTTGCCAGGTTTGCCGAAAACTTGAGAGTTCGAAAAATATTTTGGTTGTGGCCTATTTGGGTTTGGGCGCAAATTTATAGGTTGTGTTGGAAAGCTGGGTCTAAAAGCGTTGTGTGGTGTTTGCGAATTAAAAGGCCGATTTTGGTTTATTGCGAAATTGGGTTGAAAACTATTAAAATTATGTTGCATGGGCCTAAAATTACTATTTTTTGGGATTGCTGGACTAGATTTGGTTTGATTCTGAAAATAGTGTATATTGTATTCTTGGGTTACAAATTGCAATGCTTGCATTAAGTTTTCTGGCCGCATACACCTTATGGTTGTACCAAGCGGTTCTTTTAGCCCTGATAAGAAAGTTTTAAGAGCAAGCTAATTATATAGCTCGCGTTTTAAATGTTTCGCAGATATAGTATTTTCATGTGAATCTATATATGAACATAACAGATTTAAAATGTGTAATACTCTATCATAGAAATCATTAGGCTTTTCATTCGGTAATTGTTTCATCATAACCAAGTCTCTATTTAAACAAGCTTCATCTCTATGATCCGCAAAATTACGACGCAGGGTGTCCTTCAGACTTTCCCACGTCCCAACATTTTGAATATTTGCAACTAATTTTGCATGGCCAGTAAGTTTCCCTATTATAGAGTTAAGTAAATAAATATTTTGAAAATTTTGTGCATTATTCGTATCATAAAAACTATCGATAAGTGATTGGCAAGTTGAAAGATACCTATTTAAATCATTCGGATTTCCATCAAAAACAGGGACACAATTTAGGTACTCTGGCTTAAATTGAGCCATATTGCTTGTAATTAAATTATTTATTGATTGATTATTGATATCTAAATTTGTAGATTCTAAATTTTCACTAATATTATTTGAGTTTGTGTTTGTATTTAAATCTAATGCCTCTAAGTTTGTATTAGAAACAGAGTCAGTTGAAGGTGTCGAAATTTTTAAACCTTGTAATTCCGCGACAATATTTTCAATAGACATCAAGAGTAAATCAATTACACTTACAGAAGTATTTGAAGTGCAACTCTGGTCATTTCTATAAGGCAAGCTTTGGTTGGGCGATTGAGGTCCTTCCCCAAATCTTTGTCCTTGCGAAGACAGGCGATATGGGTCCTATCCTCCGTTGGTCAGCTGTTCGATGGTAATCCACAGTTCTGCGATAGATTGAAAATTTTCGATGTTCGGAAAATTTCACTCTGCTTCAAGCACCTCCGACAACGTCACAACAAATTGTTCTTTTCCGGTTAATCCGTAGAAACAGAAAAATCAATACAGTCGATATGTATCGATTTCCGAAAATCCGTTCCGACTGCGCCACTTAACTAACTCGACCGACGGTTTCCCTTTTTAAAAAGTTTTATTTTTCTAAAATATTGTAAGCACAAAATATATGTATTCAAAATGACGGCTTCTGACTGACTGCTTTGGCTCCGCTGAAGCGTAATATTATAACGGCCTCGTTGACATAGGATCCGCTGGCTCAGCAGTTCTTGGGGATGGAACGTGACATAACTCATGAAACGATATTGTCTTTTACAGGAAAATAAAACCAAAATATAATAATGTGCAATATTTAATAACTTTTCTTGGAATAAACTTAAACTTAAGACATTTACGACACTTTATAATTACAAACACATTTCTCCATATGTCCCATGGTTCAGAACTTATTGTTTGAATCAATATTTACTTTAATAATCACAAAAATAATAAAAAAATAAACCCAAACAACAAACCTCATAAGAAACCTACGTACGCAAAAAGTAAACAAAACGATTTTAGCAGCAATATGGCCGAACTAACCAAAAGTTGGTTACCCTATTGTCGCCACTGTCCTTATAAAGTTAGTGTAGACCGTATCTCGTACCAGCGCCTCCTATCTCCGGAACCTTAAGTACAAGAGGTAATAGTATACTTGTAGTAAATAATTACTGTAATTCTTACTTCAAAGTTGCAACAGTAGAATAGCGACTGGTAATAGCCAGTTGAAAGTAACATTAGACGATAACCTTTTCTACTCTGCAACGACTCGTTTTACTTGATAGTAATACATTATAGGAGTACATTTGAACGTAATGGAGTAGTCTCTTCAAGGTTCAGGAAGCTACTGATACTTAAAAGTTGTAATTTAGTAAACAGTAACTTTAAATAATGAGTATTATGCCACGGAAAAGACCTTGGAGTCAATCCCGTAAGTGAGTGCTTGACAGTAGTTATTATATGATTACTTTAGATGGAAAATTAATATAAAGTATTACTCGCAGTAACAAATGCATATATAATACTTAAAAAATTATTAGTAATAAATTCGTAAAAATTCTTAAAGGGTAGTAGTGGAAACAGTTATAGTTACTTTTGTGCTAGCTGGGTTGGATTCGACGATTCCAAGATGTAATTCCTAAAAAATTTCGTTAAAAAACCATACTGAAACAACAAGGTCTGTTTTTTCACCAAAATTTGAAGGCAATCGGATAAGTAGTTTTTAGATATAGATATGCCTACGGAATTGAGGAAACATGTTTGTTGGTATCTAGGGACACTTGTCACGGTTCTCAAAAAATGCTGATATTAAAGGCGAGTGTTAAGTGGACCAAATTATAGTAAAAATCAAGGTCATCAAATAAATGTATGTTCATAAGATCTTCATATATAAAAAATATCAAATTAGAAAATAAGTCAAAAGGAAGTGGTCCCAAATTGACCGAGACACAATCACATGCAACCAAAATTAGGTAAAGATTTGTCGTTTGTGTAAAATGTATAGCTCAGTCAGTATAGATTTTTATCTAAAAATGGTTTCAACAATTTCTAAATTTGGTATTCTTATTTAGAAGTATCTAGACGAAAATCCTGATGAATCTGAGGTTAGTTCCAGCGGCAGTGACATGAAATATGTTACGTTCATCAGATTTTCGTTTTTTTTTTTCTATAAAACTGTAATTGATCCCAGTAAAAATATAGTCATATATTAAAATAAAGCTTGAACAATTTTCTACAAAACTGATTTTACGATTTATTGTGTAACCATAAAGCACGGACCATGTGCATCAAAAAAAAGCTGAAATAATCCAAAAACAAAAAGATTTTCAGATGGAGCGAGGTAAAAAAAAACGGATAAGGTATTCCAGTTCAGCAGGTCGTCAATATCCTGTAAGGTTTTTCTGAAATCTCTTTGCCCCTTTTTTCCTAAATAAATGACGAGTCAGAGTTATTGAAAAATCTCGATTCTTAGAAAAAATATTTTATTTTTCTGTCAGTTGAATAAGATTTTTTACGTTGTTTTTTAAAAAAATATATTCGGCCATCATTTTGTTCCGCCATCTTGAATTCGTACCAGTTTATCTCTATATTACACTAAATGCGTGCACAAAATTTAAAATTAATCTAGTGAGTAGTTTTTTCAGGCCAATTGTTTAAATATTTTATTAGGCTGTCATATTGTTTTATCTTATATCCATAACAAAATGTTACCAGTTCATTCCTATGCAACGCGTGATATTTGTGCAAAATTAAAGGAAATTGGATAAATAGTTTTTCAGTAACAATTTTTTTAACGTTTCCGACATACTGGATTTTTACAAAATTATTACCAGGTTATCCCCATGCACCCTTAATTTTTGACGAAAATTTGAAGTCAATCTGATCAATAGTTTTTAAGCTAAGCCGCGAACTGTCGGACAGACACACAGACCGACGGAACTAATAAAAACATGTTTTGAAAATTTACCTAGGGGCGCTAAAATTTGAAAATATGTAAAGAGATGGTGATTTTTTTACGATGTTAAATATTTTATTTGGCGGCCATTTTGTTCTGCTATCTTGAGTTAGTACCACAGTTTTACTAATTCATCTCTATACCACAATTAGGTATGGCACATAACTTGAAACAGTCCATTAATTTGTTTTTTCAAGCTGAATTTTTAAATATTTCATTAAACTGCCATTTTGTTCAACCATCTTGGTTTCTTACCAAAATTTTACCAGTTTTCCTACATAATACTTGATTTTTGTGCAAAATTTGAGACAAATTGGACAAGTGGTTCTTTAGTAACAATTTTTTTAAACTTCTAATCTTGAGTTAGTACCACAGTTTTACTAATTCATCTCTATACCACAATCAGGAATGGCATAATTTGAAACAGTCCATTAATTTCTTTTTTCAGGATGAATTTTTAAATATTTCATTAAACCGCCATTTTGTTCCACCATCTTGGGTTTTTACCAAAATTTTACCAGTTTTCAAACAAACAAACAAATAAACAAAAGTATGCTTTATTGCCGCAGAAAAATTTTACAATTTTATGGACAAAGCAAAATATACCTAAAATAAGACATATCAAAACATTAATCGAAAAGAATTTCGATAGGTCAATGCTTTTTTAAAAATGTAAATTATCAATTTACCAAATCGTAAAACACACGTTAGAATATAACATAACATTGTCGCAAAACAGTTAATGAATCCTAATAACCTTATAAAAGTAAACAAACACACATGTACGTGGTGAATAATTTCGATGACATTGAAATCAAAATTGCAACTATGCGACCTTAAACTCTATGTTATTATAGTTATACAAATAATTGTGATGTTAAACAGAAGGTATAATGAACTAGTGTAGAATGTAGTATACAAAAAAGAATGAAATTTTGTTTTTAATCCAATACCTGAATGTTCGACAGTTCTTTTCTCTATATGATGATTTTCAAAATTCTATGTTACGAGTTAGGACATGACTCACAAAAGATTTAAGTAAACAAGCGAATTTAGTGATAATTTAAAGAGACTTACTCGCTGTAAAAATCATTAACGCTGTAAAATGGTCTCTCAATGAGGTATGCTTTGGTGTTTTTTCGAAATTGTGCAAGCATAGGGATAGATTTTAAATGTACTGGCAGATTGTTGTAAAGTTTTATGGCGTTGTAAATAATTGATTTTTTTATTAATTCTGAGGAAGGAATGGGAAGATATATATCATGCCTAGAGTTTCTGGTAGGGTATACATGTTGTGGCCTTTCTGGGAGGGTGTTTATATGTTTTCTCAGCAAACATACCGTTTCCAAAATAAATAATGCAGGAAATGTTAATATTTCATGTTTTTTGAAATAGTATTGGCAATGAGCTCTATTATTTAGACCAAACAAATAACGAATGGCTCTCTTTTGAAGCATAAAAATACTACGAAATTGCTCGGTGGTACAGCAGCCCCAAAAGGGAAGGCCATAGCGGAGGTGGGATTCAAATAAAGAGAAATAAGTAAGTCTGGCAGAAGGAACGTCTAGTTCTTTTAAAACTGATCGAATGACGAAGCAGGCAGGCGGTAGAAAGTTTTTTAGTTAAGGTGTCAATATGATTAGACCATTTTAGATTGTTATTTATATTTAAACCCAGGAATTTAACCGAGTCTACGTATTCAATATTGCTGTTATGTACCTGAAGTGGTTGTAAAGTTCCCTTATAAGATAACGCCACCTTTTTATCGACATTAAAACAAAGCATATTGGAATCGGACCAAGCCTTAATTATAACCAAGTCTTTGGAGATACTAGGGTGTAAAGACGTTGTATCAAAATCACTCCAAGTTATGCTTGTGTCGTCAGCAAAAAGGGAAATTCTTCCATTAATTTTAAGGTTCGTAATATCATTAATGTATAACAAAAAAAGAATAGGTCCCAAGACTGAACCTTGAGGGACTCCACTTGTAATCAACTTACAATCAGAATCGGAACCATCAGCCCTTACAAGTTGTTGCCTTTTCCCAAGATAAGATTTGAACCAATTTAAAGAAGTACTACGAATTCCATAAAAATTTAGTTTGTTTATCAGAATTTCATGACTAACACAAAAATCACGATAAACTTAAAGGTACTGCTGAGAATATAAAGGAAGTAAGAACAACCATATCTATTAAAAAAAATAATGCAGATTATCGACCCATAGATAGCCAACCAAATAAAACAGATATGCAGAATGACACACAGACGCTAAACAACGAATATTTTTCAGATCCCGAAACTGATCTCAACAATAAGAAAAAAGACGAAAGCCAACATGGAACCAACAAAAACAGTCCTTTTTTATCGCCGAAAACGATTCAAAATCTTATGAACCTGGAACGTCGAATGTAGCTCGTCCAATAAGCACCAAAACAAGGAAGAATTTAAGTGTTTATCACATAAACATACAATCTCTTCCAAACAAACTAAACAACTTAGAAATGCTAGTGCGGGAAAAACAACCAGATATATTATGTCTTACAGAAACATGGGTCACTCCAGATGGGATGAAGAGTATGTCAATACCAGGATACAAACTAATTTCAAAGTACTGCAGAGAATACCATATTCATGGGGGCACAGCAATATATGGAAACGTAGAAACGAACATAAAAGACCTAAGCACAATAGCAAACTACGGTTATGAAATGGACATAGAATGTTGCGGCATTGAACACAAAGCCAGTAGCACAGTTGTGATTGTCGTATATAGACCTCCTAATGGGAACATGGCAGTATTCATAGATCAAATGACTGCACTTCTAACCTCAGCAACAAAAATTTGTCCAAACATCATCCTATGTGGAGATTTCAACATAGACAGCTCAAAAAAATCTCATATAAACTACAAACTACTGAATGATATCCTGCTGTCGTTTGGTCTAAATAACTTTTGCGACAGTCCCACACGAGTCTTTACATTCGAAAGAGGCACAGCCATTTCTTCTATTGATTATATGATCACCAATATCTGTAAATTAAAAATTAAGTGTAATGTTACTGAACCCCATATCCCAGACCACCGCTTACTGGAACTTTACATTGAAACCAGCAATGAGACAGAGAAAACACCAAAGAAATATCAGACAATTCGAATATTAAAAGACAAAAATGTCACAGATTTTAAAGAAAAATTGAAGCATGAAAGCTGGGAAGGCATATATTCACTGGAGATCGACATCGCCTTTAAGAGCTTCATGGATACAATCTTGTGGCATTTTAACATAACATGCCCACGAAAAAGTGTAGAAAGTAGAACAACATGCCAGAAAAGCACATGGATTACACCAGAACTGCTCAACCAAAAACAAGAAGTTAAAGATATATATGATCTCATGATCTCTACAATACCCACCGACTTAAGAGAGCTATACAAAGAAAAAAGAAAAGCCTACAGAAAACAAATTATGCTGACCAAAAGGAACCACCACAAAAATATAATTGAAACAGCTACAAATCCTTCAAAAGCAGTATGGAATCTTATAAACTCGGAACTTGGCAAACAAAAGAGAAATAACATCGAAAATATCAAGATAAATGACGAAGTGATTACAGAAAAACAAAGGATAGCAGACTCATTTGCAGACTACTTCTCGACCATCGCAACAAGAACAATCGAAAACCACTTTGGAAATAACACATCTTCTATTCCAACAATGGGCTTATACGTTGATCATACAATATTTTTATACCCAGTTACAACAGAAGAGGTAGAAAAAATAATAATGTCTCTAAAGAACAAAAAGTCTACTGGTTTTGACCACTTTCCAGCATCTCTCCTAAAGAATGCATGAGATGAGTTAAAGGAACCATTGCGGGTGATCTTAAATACTTCACTGAGTAGTGGAAAATTCCCAACCATGCTCAAATTAGCTATAGTAGTTCCAATCTTCAAAAAAGGGGATCATCAAAACATAGAAAATTATAGACCCATCTCACTCCTGAGTTGCTTCTCAAAAGTGTTCGAGCGTGCAATATACAATCGACTTCAGGCATTCTTGGTTAAATACAATATCCTCGGACCAGAACAGCATGGATTTCAACCAGAAAAGTCAACCGAGACCGCATCTCTTGAACTTGCAGATTTTGTCTATGGAGAGCTGGAACTCAACCGCTTTGTGGTGGCAATATTTTTTGATCTATCTCGTGCCTTTGACACCATAAACTGGGAGTTTATCTCTCAGAAACTAGACAGAATTGGCGTAAGAGGAACAGCAAACTCATTAATTATGTCATTCCTTACTGAGAGAAAACTTCTCGTAAAAGTAGAAGATCGGCTCTCTGGAGGACATGACTTGAATATTGGAGCTGCACAAGGATCTGTATTGGCGCCACTTTTATTTTTAATATATATAAATGATCTCCAAATACCAGACATGACTATCAAGTATGCTGACGACACTACAGCTCTTATTTCAGCCGGAAGTGAACTAGAATTGAACAGAAGGATTGACCAGGTTTTGAATGACATGAATAAGTGGTGCTTCTCAAATCAACTCGTCCTAAACAAAAACAAAACTATCATGGTCCCCTTCTTCAAACTGAAACCAAGAGCAGCACTGAATGGAAGCGAGTCGCTAGCAAAATACTTGGGCAGCTACGTGGACTCAAAGTTATCGTGGGAAAATCAAATAGAACATGTTTCTAACAAACTGAGCACATCATACTATGCACTGCTGAAACTAAGGCAAGATGTTCCTATAACATCTCTACTAACAGCATATTATGGTATGGTACACCCACATCTTAGTTACAATATAATACTGTGGGGACAAGCTACTGACGTAAATCGGATATTGGTAGCACAAAAACGAATTATTCGGCTAATATTTAATTTAAGACCTCTGGAGACATGTAGGACAGTGTTAAGATCACAAGAAATATTGACAGTGACATCAATTTACATATACAAATGTGCCCTCTATGTAAATACGAATAAAGAACGTTTTACAAGGAACTCTGAACTACATCGCTACCAAACCAGAAATAAAGATAACCTGGTTTTCCCAATTCACAAATCTGCTTTTTATGAAAAATCGCCAAGCTATGCATGTATAAGAATTTTCAATAGAATACCAGAACATATAAAAGAATGCAACTCACATCGCCAATTTAAAATAAAACTTAGGAAACATTGAAAGAATTTTTTGATGATGCAGAAAATTAAGGATTGAAAAGTTTTTTCTCAAGAATATAGATAGATCTTATTTTATTCTTCTTTATATATGTGTATACATCTTGTGCTAGTCTAGCTAATTGTAAGTTTTTCTTCTTTTTCTTGACATTTTGATTGTAACTGCATATTTGTAAGTTTTAAATTGTTTATTTTTTGGCATCCTATTCTATTTCATTTATTTATAGTTTATAGTTTATTAATATGACGAAACCATTGTCAATGTAGATGACCTAATGGAATGAATAAATGATTATTATTATTATTATATAATCAAAGGTTTTCGCATAGTCACAAAAAACTGAGTCAGTTGGGTGGTTGTTATTGAGAGATAAGTAGACGCCTCTAAGCAACGTGAACATGGCGTCGCTGGTGCACTTGTTGGGTAGAAATCCGAACTGCTCCGGGGATATTATCTGATGTTTCAGGAAAAATGGCATAAGACGATTCTTCAGTAGCCTTTCGATGATTTTTGATAGCACTGGTAGTAGTGCAATTGGGCGATAATTGCAAGAGTTAGTTTTTTCGCCGCCTTTATGAAGTGGAATAATTATAGCTGTTTTAAGGCAATCAGGGAATACACCTTTTATAAAGGACTCATTTATTAATGTTGTAAGGGCCTCTATGACTGGGAGTGGCAAGTTCAGGAATATTCTAATTGATAGGCCATCAGTGCTACACGAAGATTTACTTTTGATATTATTTATTACCTTCAATAGTTCAGTGTTGCTAACGGGACTTAAGAAAAAGCTATCAGTTAAATTTTTTGAAGGAGGGAGAAACGAAAGAGGGTCCAAACTTGGCGAGATACTAGAGGTAACATTTTTGCTTACATTAATAAAATAATCATTTAGATCATTAGCCCCTGGCAAGATCTGAGTCACGGGGTTTGATTTGTTTCTGAGGTTATTGATGATGGACCAGGTTTCTTTTGAAACGTTATTTGAGTTTGTTAGACGTTTTCGGTAGTGTAATTTTTTTGCTGACTTAATAAGAGTAGTGTAGATCCTCCTATAGTTAGAGATATAGTCGAGAATAAGAAAGGAGTCGGTGAATTTTTTTATATATGAGAGCGAGCGCATATTTTTAGCAGAAATTCGTATTCCTTTCGTGGTCCACGGTTTCCTACATAATACTTGATTTATGTGCAAAATTTGAGACAAATTGGATAAGTGGTTTTTTAATAACAATTTTTTTAAACTATGCCGCGAATAGACAGACAGACCAAAAATATCGGAGAGTGATTTCTCCACGATTTCAATATTTCCCATTTACGAGAGAAGTAAAAATTATTTGGCCGCCATTTTGATCGGCCGTCTTGAATTCTTACCACAACTTACCAGTTTATTTCTATATCACCCTTAATGCTTGCACAAAATTTGAAATTGATCTAACAAGCAGTTTTTTCAAGTCGATTTTTTAAATATTTTATTAGGCCGCCATTTTGTTTTGTTGTCTTATATTCATAGCAAAATGTTATCAGTTCATTTCTATGTAGCACTTGATTTTTGTGCAAAATCTGAGGAAACTGGATAATTAGTTTTTTTCATAATAATTTTTTAACGTTTCATTGCCATCTTGTTCTGGCATTTTGGATTTTTACCAAAATTATATCAGGTCATCTCCATGTAACCCTTAGTTTTTGACTAAAATTCTCTCAGTCAATCTCACGAGTACATTTTAAGCTATGCCTCGAACTGACCGACAGACATACCGGAGGAATTATTTGGCCGTCATTTTTTCCGCCATCTTAAATTAGTACCACAGTTTTACAGCACACAATTTGAAATAAGTCCATTAAGTAGTTTTCCAGGCTGAATTTTTAAATATTTTATTAAGCCACCATTTTGTCCCTCTATGTTGGAGTCCTACTAAAATTTTACCAGTTGATTCTTGTATCAAATTTGAGATAAATTGGATAAGTAGGTTTTTAGTACAAATTTTTCTACGTACGCCATTTTGTTTTGCCATATTTGATTTTTACCAAAAATCTTACCAGGTTATCCCCATATCCAAAATCCCATTTGACCAAAATTTGAAGTCAAGTAAGGGTAAGTAGTTTTTTAGCTATGCCGCCAACAGACAGACCGACAGACAGACAGGCGAGAGGGTCCGACGGAATTGAGAAAATACGTTTTTCGTCTTCTAGAGTTCCTGAAACGTAAAAATTTGAAAAAATCTTGAAGGGTGAATTTTTCACGATTATATAACTTCCCTTTTACGAGGGAAGTAAAAAGTAATAATTAGATTACCTTTTTTTTAGGTGGGCCATACTACAAAATTAAGTTGCAGACAGAAAAACAAGTCGTTTAGATAAAAATGTATTAAAACTACTACCCTGAGAAAATGCTATCGTTCTCTGAAAAATGTACTCTTTGAACAGCTCCCCATTAAATTTAACGAGATTTTCTTTTTATAAGTCAGTTAACGAAGCGCCCTTCTCAGCGGATCATTAACACTAAAAACAGCAAAAACAAATTTTGACGTCGACTTTTTTAAGATATAATTACCGGGTGGGCCATATTCACCCCTTTTACCTTACAGAAAACTTCTAGTTAGGTAAACACTCCATGTTTATCGAATTATCTAGTTGTGTAGTTTTTATTGGACATCGCCTAATACTAATCTCATAAAATATATTTTTCCGCAAAATATTTGGTTGAATACCCCACTAACTAGACCGATCGAAGGTAACGCCTAAGGTAAAAAAAAAGATAGAAGAATGAGAATTTACGCCATTTGCACGAAACCCCTATTTTTAAAGGGGCCCTGGAATATATAAATTCCATTGGAAATTCTTCAGGCTCAATTTAGTAATATGACCTTTATCGAATTCCTCTACGTCTCGTCTGTTATAGTGGAATTTGGAAAAATCCAAACTGGGATATATAGCGTAAGCAGAGTATGGCGATTAAAATATTCTTTTCCTCCTCTTGGATATACGAAAAATTAAAATGGCAACGCCAAAGAAATGTTTTATACATTTTCATGTAAATAGAAAAAAAAATGTGGGCACTTTTTTATATTCTTGCAACTATACAGACAAAAAAAAATTTACCTAGAACTTCCCTCGTTATCAGTCTTTCCTTTTATTAAGAATAGTGAATTTTGACCTATGACCAGTATACGTAGTTATTTGCTAACACATATATACTGACTTTTTTATTCGGCGCCATTTTGTTTCATTCCTACCGATATTTTACTAGTTTATTTCTACCTATGCCCTTTTCATGACAGTAATAGTGACATTGATGTTAATATTTATTTACAAAATACATGTGTAAAGCAAAGGATTGAACTTGAAACATTACGTGTAAAGTTGGAAGGCTCCCAAGAGGTAAATAGTAGACTAGTAGATCATATTAGTGACCAAAATTACTAATTGAATTATTACGTGAACCCCAACAAAAAACAAACCCAAGAAATCAAGAAATATTACAACATGCGACATCTATAAATATAATGGAGAACAACACATCATGTTTTAAATCCTCGGTACAGCAAGCTACGCTTGTTGAAGGACCTGCTCATGCCCATAGGAACAACAACGAAACACCTCCGCCGGCCCCCCACCAGCATCTGCAAAGGTTTAAATATATACCCTTCAGTCAGCAAGATCGTAATGTATCGGAAACTGTTGCGGAGCAGACCAAATACCAAAATACCACGCGCTCACGTTAACAAATAAACAAAGGAAAGACAGTGATCGGAAGCAATAAACAGACTACCAACAACCTAAAAACTATACCCAAAAGTGGATATCTTCACGTATATCGTCTTTCGGAGGATACCACCAGTGACATGTTATTAAAATACTTGAGGATGACGGCTCCAGATATTACCTTCATGTGTAAAAAACTTGTGAAAAAAGACCCTTCCTCAGCTTCGTTTAATCCACCTTTAAATGTTTTTTCTCTCGGTTCCTTCTTTTGTTTATGTTTCATGTACATTTATGTTTCCACAATGGAGCAAAATCTGTCAATCTATGTTCAAAACGTTAGAGGATTGCGGACTAAGACAACTGATTTCAAGTTAAGTGCATGTACCTCTGAATATGATTTAATGTTTATCACGGAAACTTGGTTGAATTCGTCAGTGTTTTCTTGTGAAATTTTTGATGAAAAATTTCGTGTGTTTCGGCGAGATCGTGAAACTAGTGCTAGTGTAAAACATGATGGTGGCGGAGTTCTAATTGCAGTGAGCAGGGAATACGAAGCTGTTAGTCATCCTGAATGGCAGAGCAACGCAGAGGATATCTGGGTAACACACTCAGAACAAAGGTAAAATCAACCTATGTTGTGTATACCTGCCGCCCGGTGATGATAATGCGTTGTCATGTTTTTCCAATAACCTATACCGTCTTTTTAACTTGATATCGAACGACACGGTATTAATTTGCGGAGACTTTAATATGCCGTACTGCGTACGGCATATTAAAATTAAATGCGTACTCTGGATGTCAAAAGTTGATTGCACTTATCTGACATATGAAAATATTCCTAGAAAATTTAATGACTTATGGGATATAATTAGTTTTTATGGCCTTAGGCAATACAACTCAGTATTCAATAGCAATACTAAAATCTTGGATTTAATATTTTGTAATAAATCTTTAATTAGCAACTTAAGGGCAGCAGACCCTCTAATATATGAAGACATTTACCACAAAAGTATAGAATTTAATTTGATTTGCCGTTCTCCGGTGAACTTAATATATAATATCGATTTCATTCGTAGTTTCAGACGAGGTAATTATGATGCGATCAACTTAAAAATCCAGAGTTTAAATTGGGCAAATTTGTTTCGGAAGTGTAGCAATGTGGATCAGTTTGTTGAAGCATTTTATAATCAGCTCTACGAAGTCGCTGACTTATATATACCGAAAAGAAAAGTAAATAATAAATTTCCGGCGTATTTTACTAATAATACAATTAAATGGATCAAACTTAAAAATAAACAACATAAAATATGGAAACAAACTAAACACATAAGAGATTATCAATTGTTTTGTAACCTCAGGCGTCTTTCTAAAAATTTCATCCGGAGGGATCATGCTACTTATTTGAATTCCATTCAGGACGATATACCAGGCAACTCAAAAAAATTTTGGCACGTTGTATCGATAAAAAACCGTAATAGAACGATACCTAATATAATGCATCTTGATAGAGAATTAGCCGAAGGGCCGGCCATTAGTGAATTGTTTGCAACATTTTTTAGAAGTGTCTTTCAGCCTTACCACCAAAAATCTTTTCATTTTGTCCCCTACAACAATAATCAAATAAGTAGTAAGATACATATAACTGAACAAAACATCCTGCAAGTTAGTTGTTAGAACTGGACGAAAATAAAGGTAGCGGTCCCGATGGATTACCATCTTACTTTGTAAAAAAATGCGCAGTTAGTCTGTGTGTGCCTTTGACTATGATTTTCAACAAATCTTTTAGCGACTGTACTTTCCCGCTGAAATGGAAAAACGCATATGTCGTTCCGATATTTAAGAGCGGCGACCTGAATTGTATCTCAAACTATAGACCTATACGTAAATTAAACATTTTTAGCAAGGTTTTCGAAAGTATTGTACAAAAGCATTTGATAAATAATCTAAAAATGAGCATATTGTCGGAGCAACATGGCTTTTTTCCTAAGCGATCCGTAGATACCAATCTAACACAGTTTACTAACTTCATTTTGAACTCTATGGACTCACAAGTGCAGGTGGATTCAGTGTAAACCGACTTTAGTAAGGCTTTTGACAAAATAAATCTTAACACCTTAATATCTAAGCTCTCTGGGGTCGGTGTGCATGGAGATCTGCTTCGTTGGTTGACGTCATATGTGTGTAATAGAAGCCAACTGGTTGTAGTCAATGGGCATAAATCTAAATCTTATGTTGTAACCTCGGGAGTGCCCCAAGGGTCTCACTTGGGCCCCGTTCTTTTTTTAATATATTTAAATGATATAAATGAATGCTTCAGGTATCGTAACTTCTCTTTATATGCAGATGATCTGAAAATTTATTTAGGCATAAAAAGTATAAGCGATTGTCTTCTGCTTCAGAGTGACCTTAACTCGTTTTATCAATATTGTCAAAATAACCAGTTGGCTCTTAATATCGATAAATGTTGTTATATCTCCTTCACTCGTAACTTTCAAAAATTTATTTTTCTTTATAACTTCGATAATGTGCCCTTAAGACAAGTAGACTCTATCAAGGACCTAGGTGTGATCCTGGATAAAAAAATGAGTTTTTCGCTTCATGTTGACTATGTAGTTAAGAAGTCGAACAGAATGCTTGGATTTATCTTGAGACAATGTAGACAATTTAACTCAATTATAGCTATGAAGACTCTGTATTATTCATATATTTATAGTAGACTAAACTACGCTTGTGTAGCCTGGAATCCACAGTACGAAATCTATAAAAACCGATTAGAAATAGTTCAAAATAACTTTTTAAGATATTTATATTGTAAGGAAACAGGGACGTACAGCAGCACTATTAGCACATCCGTTCTTCGAAGCCGATTTAAAATTTTTTCACTAGAGGCTTGTAGAGAGCACACCGATGTAATTTTCCTTTTCAAAATCGTCAATAATCTTGTAGATTCTCCAAATATTCTGTCGAGTATTCACTTTAATATTCAACAACGTGCGTTAAGAAATAATTATTTATTTTTTGAACCTTTTTGTCGAACAAACCTCGGAAGAAATGCCCCATTAAATAGAATGCTTACACTATATAATTCGAGATATGCTAATGTTGACTTATTTAATAACTCTTTAAACAGTTTTCGCAAATTGATCAAACGTCTTTACCAAATTGAATAATTTTTTCTTTTTTTTTACTTTGGAATGATTATGAATAATTATGTACCACTTTTTTGTATTTTTTATATTTTCATAATTTCTAGTACCTCATGATACTTGTTCTACCTTTATATGTATCCGTAGATATCGTTTTGGACCTCGGTCTGTTGATATCTTATATAAAATAAATAAATAAATAAAAAATAAATAAATATTAGGTACTTGTCACATGTCTATTTACATTTCTATGTGACGTGTTTCTATATTTATAGTGCTCGAAACCAAATAAAAAATTTGAATTTGAATTTGAATTTGAATTTGAATTTGATATGCTACACTTGATTTTTGGGTATAATTTAAAATAAATTGAATTAAATGTTGAATCATATCTAATTTTTCTGAAAACTTTAAAGCCAATTGATGAATAAGATTTTATACGTTGATTTTTAAAAAAAATTATTTGGTCGCCATTTTGTTTCTCAGAAGACTGGAAATTACGCCGATAGCCACTTTTTCGATGTCGGATGGAAGAGCTGAACTGCTCATGTTGAAAATATATGAAACTCGTTCCGGACTTTGTGACAAATAAAAATTGTTTGAGAGCATTAATTTCTAATGTTTTTTAACAAAAACTTAGTTACTTGGTTGCAATGGTATGGTAAGTACAGGTAACAGAGGTAAATTGTTTCTAATATTTTACGAAACTGTAAATTGTATTATAATTCGGATAAGATTTTAAACGAAAGTAGATAAAATTTTGTACTTGTGTGGTTACACACGCGTTTGTTAATAACGATTTTATTCCACTTGTATCGTAAATATCTATTATTGAATGTTGTCAAGGGCGAGGATCAATAAACATAAAAGTATTCTAAAACAATTTTTGACATCAAAAATAGCTTAAAAAGCTTTCTTTTTTGACACAATCGTAGAAAAAAGTAACAGAGACTTCAAATATGCGGTTTTTAACAACCAGTTTTAATATTAATTTTTTTATAAACTAGTTTATTGTCACATTTTCTGTTTTATTCATTTACCGCTCTAAAATAACCGCATATTTAAGAGCACATTTGCATATAATTTGATTTTTTAATGCATAATTATCCTAAACCCCGCTATTCGGTTGGATTCGTTAATTCGATGCGTCAATGCATATGAACGGACAAATGGGCTAATCAACGAATAGACGAGTATTTCATCCACACCAGTGTTTGACAATAAACAAAAAACAAACGAACTGATTCGCATGATTGTTTCGTCGAGGTCAAAGCCTATTTGATTATTCGCCAAAAAGACGCATCGCCGCGGAACGAAACGAACGGATGGACCGGACCCTCTAAACTGTGAAAGAATGGACGAATCAAGGGAGTGCAGTCCATGGAAGCAAGGGAAGCAGTGCTTCCCCAAAAAAATTACAAAACATCTTTTAAAATGTAATTTTCGAAATAGGAAACCATAAATTTAGTTTATAATAAAAATGCTGAAATATTATCTTAATTATCAAGCCCATAGAAATGCGGCCTTGACTCCGACCGAGCCACAATAGAAATCGAATAGAACCTATGCGGGCCGCAATTTTTGCATTTCAGTCGCGTGCTTTAAGTGGGGGCGGAAGCTATCGTTGGAGTAGGTTCTTTGTTTGAACGGCTATCCGTGTGTTGTGTTATACGTACGTCGCGTCGTGCATGGTGCGATATGGAAGACAATAATACGGGCGTGGATATGCAAATACCGTCAACTTTGGCTGTCGGTAATAACGTTGAAAATGATGAAGAATTTAGTGAGAAGAGTGTGTGTGAATGTGTGGTGTGTGTCTTAATAATAAAGGGATTTTCAACATTAAACTTCCCTGATAAGCTTCAAATAATTTCCAAGGGAAGGGCAAAACCGCCTATGAAAAATTTATGCACAAAAATGAAAAACTGTATTAGACATGTTTATCCGGAAAAACAACACGAACAATTTAAATGGCTAACAGGGTGTGAAAATATAAGTAAATTGTTTTGTTGGCCATGTTTACTTTTTGAAAATGAAAAAGGTCTCTGGAATAAAACTGGTTTTTCCGATTTAAACAATTTCCATAAAGCTGTAAAAAGACATATTATGTCCAAAGCGCATTTGCAGGCCGTCATAAAAGAAAAAGTCTTCGGCAAAATCAGAATTGAACACGACCTTAATAAACAGTTGAAAATTAGTCATCGCCAACACAATGAACTAGTCGATAAAAATAGGCAAATATTAAGAAGACTTATCGATGTTGTTTGTTTTCTCGGACAGCACGAATTGGGATTTAGAGGTCCTGACGAAACAAGGGTTTCTTCAAATAGAGGAAATTTTCAAAATTAACTTAGTTTAATGGCTAAATATGATGATTGCTTAAAAAATCATTTGGAGCAGTTAAGCGTTTTTCGCGGAACGTCGAATCGAATCCAGAATGATTTAATTTCCGCTGTTGCAACCATTATTATAAAAATAATTAAGCAGGAGATTGGAGAGGCGCGGTTCATTGCTATTGTTTTGGACGAAACAACTGATATCACTAATTTTAGCCAATTATCTATAGTAATACGCTACGTTAAAACAGACGGAAGTATTCAAGGGCGATTTTTAGGTTTTAAGAATGTGTCCGAAAATCGTACAGCAGATGCATTATATACCGTAGTTTATAACGTTACTGAAGAAATTAATGGAGAGGAAAAATTAGTTGCTCAAAGCTATGATAGAGCTGCAGTGGTGGCATGAAAATTAGAGGGTCTGCAAGCTAAAGTTCGAGAAACTTTCCCAAGTGCTGTGTTTGTCCATTGTTTTGCTCATAAATTAAATTTAGTGTTATCCTAGTCCATCAATCACATTAAAGAGTGTAAAGTATTTTTCGTTACTTTAAGTGGCATGGTCAAACGTCAAAACGTCAAAACGTACACAAGCTTTGGACGCCATTGTCCACAAACGATTGCCCAAAGTAGCTCCTACTAAGTGGAACTATAATGGAAGAATTGTGTTAACAGTATCTGAAAATAGTGAATCACTGATTGAACTATTTGAGAATAATGAAACGTGGGACTCAGAAGCAATAATTAGTTCGAGGGGGTTTTTGGACTGTTTGAAACGAGATTTTAATTTTAATTATCTGCTGAACATATTTTCAGAAATATTTCCATTCTCGAACAATTAATATATTACAAACTAAAACAAATGATATTGCTTTTTGCCTAAAAAAAGTGGATGATTTTAAGTCCATGTTAAGCCGAAAAAGAGATGACTTTGACCTATTTTGGGAGAAAACGACAGACAAGGTCGGAGATGTTCAAACATCATACAGACGTCTCTTTTATGAACTAATTGATCAAATTCAGCAATAAATAAACTATAGATTTAACGGTTTAAATGATCTTAAATTCGTCGAGCTCTGCAATTTTGATGCATTTAAAGGAAAAACTTTTTCAGAAGATGCGTTTAAATCTCTTTTTCTTCATTATGGCTAGTTCTTCGACCGAGTGTTACTACGATCTGAACTAAAAGTGATTTACGAAACTGATGACATTAGCGCAAAAAATAACGCTAAGGAACTAAGGCAATTTTTAAAAGACAAGGAGCTGAAGATGCCTACACCGAAGTGTCGAAATTGTGTGAATTAGTATTGACAATACCTGCCACAAGTTCATCAGTAGAACGCAATTTTTCAACACTTAAAAAATTTCGTGATAAATTCAACCGGGCAGGAGAGACTTTCGCATACATCGCTGTTGTCCATTGAAAATAAACTTCTCCAAAATATGTCGGAGCATCGACGTTTTTATGTTGACGTCATTGACGAATTTGCAAAAAATGATCGAAGAATTGAATTACATTACAAATAGGTAAGTTTCTAAAAATTGCTTTCCTTTCTTAAAATTTCACCGCACGCCCCTGGGACAAATCGACGAATAGCCGGCTTAAGCATACTAATAACTACAATAAATAGTTATTTCTTGAGATAAAAAACAATAATATAATTAACACGGCTATACTATGTTACCAGTACAAACTATGCACTAGAGTTCGCACGAGACCGTAAAATTTTGCTTCACTTAGTGGAATTATAAAATTTAATTTTACTCTTTTTAAATAAGGTATAAAATATCTTTTTAATGAAGCTATATATCTAATTAAAAAACGTATTCCTTTATTAAATATGTTTTTCTTTGCTTCCTAGACCAAAAATTCTTACTTGCGGCAGAACCACAACATTGTAAAGCTACCGCCGAGTTAAACAAGTTTATGTACATTTCGTTGCATTAAATGAGGCTTTAAAAGAAAATAATGTATGTTGGGGAGAGTTATTTCCCATTTTAAGGAGACTCTAAAGCGGGTCAGTAAAGTATATAGTTAAATCAACAATATATTCTGGCCGTCTGGCACAATATGTTTCAGACGTAAAAATCTTGCTTTAAAGTTTATAGGTTAGAAATACAGTAAGTCACTAGGAATATAGGAAATAGTTCGGCGAATTTAGAACTGCTTAGATTTTAATACACTGAATTAGTTCTTGGATATAAATGCACGTGCGTGTTTATTGTTGTGCTTTTTAAGAAAAAATGTCACAAAAAAGCTATTCGTTAATTTTTTTCTATTTTTCCTTCCCTCGTAGATCATCAAAATCACCCTCCCAGGTCTTTGTCAACTCGCCACGTTTTAGAGCCACAAGATTCCAAAAAACTTGTTTTTTCAATTCCGTTGGTCTGTTGGGTCTGCCTGTACGCGGTATATGACTCAATTCCGTCAGTCCGTCTGTCGGTCTGTCTATCAAATTCAGGCATACCTAAGAAAACTACTTAACCCATTGATTTCAAATTTTGGTCAAAAATTAAAGGTCTTATGGGGATGACCTGGTAACATTTTGGTAAATATCCAATAAGGTGGAACAAAATGCTGGTCTCCCCAAGATATAGCGATTCCAAAAAAAAAATTACAGTCGTCATGGACAGAACGGACTACGTGGAAAAGATAGCTCAACTTTTGGACTACAACCTATAAGGATATGCAGGCAGACCCCACAAGTAGAATAGAAAGACGCATTACCAATTTGATCAACACATCCAGTCTACCACCAGCGGAGAAAAAATCACTAAAACCAAGCAGCTTCAAGACTCCCAGGTTCTACGGTCTTCCCAAGATACACAAGAACAATGTACCACTTCGACCAATTGTCAGTGCAATAGACTCGTCCACATACAAACTAGGTATATATCTTTCAAACTTTCTTAATCCATTCACTGCTAAAATAGATTCTTTTATTAAAAACTCTGCACATTTCGTAGAAAAACTTAATTGGACCTAGAAGATATTTTGGTCAGTTTCGATGTAGAATCACTCTACACAAATGTTCCTGTCAACGATTCAATTTCCATTATATCAGACATATTGGATCATAATAATTTTGTTATGAACCTAATAGACGTAGTAGAAGCTTGTCTTACATCTACTTGTTTCATATTTCAAGGAACGTTTTATGAATAAGCCTTTAAAGATATTGCTCTAACATCCGCTCCACTAAAACCAAAACACTGGTTCAGATATGTAGATGATACTTTTGTAGTATGGCCTTATGGACAGGATTATCTTCTCATATTTCTGGATCACCTCAATCAACAACATCATAATATCAAGTTCACAATGGAAATTGAATCTAATGGGACAATTCCCTTTCTAAATGTATATGTTCAAAGGAAGGAAAATGGTACATTCGGACATTCTGTGTACAGAAAACCGACACACACAAACAGAAACTTAAATGCAAATTCCCATCACCAGCCAGCACAAAAGAAATCGGTTATTAACTCGCATCAGAAACATCGAAACTGACCGAAGCTCTGAAAGAGAATTGCTATTGCACTGAAGATCTAACGCGTTCAATTAAAAAATAGAGTAATCCATCTCCGCGAAAGGAGGATGATAAGGAGGTTAGGTAGTGTTGTTCTTCCTTACAAACATAGCACTACAGACAAAATAGGACAATTACTTCGGCGGTCCAACATACGTACAATCTTCAATACACATAAGAAGATTGGACAATGCTTGCGATCCCCGAAGGATATTGTACCTTTCCAAACAGAAGGAGTATATACACTTCCTTGCTCCTGTGGAGAAGCGTACGTGGGAGAAACAGGACGCTCAATATCAACTAGACTTAAGGAACATTAACGATGTATTAAAAAAAAACAATTTGTTCAATCTGCTGTAGCTGAACACCAGCATACCACTCGCCATATTATAAACGTAAAGGAAACCAGGGTTCTAGCATAGGGTTCCAGGATATTATAAACGAAAAATTAGGGAATCAATTGAAATTTTTAAACATACAAAAATTTCAATAGAGATACATGTTACGATCTACATCACCCGTGGAAACCAATCTTAACACAGGGTCACGGTTCGGGTCAGGTATAAAAGCCCGCCTGAATATCTCCGAGCTCATTCAGTATTCAGATCTCGTGGAGTAAAGATCCCTAAAGAAGCCTCGTGCAATAGAAGGCGAAACGTCGGATAGAAATTCTAATTTGACACGGTCTAATCCCAAGAACCATGATTTCTTTTCACAACGACTATATTTATTATGTTCAATTTAAGGATAAGATATAAATTAAACAAAGAAAACTTTCATTTTATCCATAATTATTTATAACAAAATTTTGAATAATTTCAAAGTTTGAATTTTTTCTCTATCATAATGACATTTTAGTATCATCAAAGATTATTATCTACTCACATACAACTAATTTAAAAAAAATCTAAATCAATACGGAGAGAATTGTATCTAACGATTCTGAAGTGCCTGGTTAAGCTGAAGTAGTCAACGCATTTAATACTTTTTTTTTCATTGTTCACAAACTTGCAAAAGAAACAGAATTAGATAATGATGTTACTTTCCTAAATATTCCAAATAATGCTGTCCCCCAGTCATAGAAATTGAAGTTCAGGATATATTGAATTCAGTAGCAACAAAAAAATCGTGTGGTGCTGATGAAATACCTTGCAAATTAATTGGTGAGTGTGCCTCTAGTATTATAACAACAATAACCTATTTAATAAACATCTCCTTCGAACACGGATATTTTCCTAAAGAACTGAAAAGAGCAGTTGTGGCGCTTATGCCTAAAAAAGGGAACACTGCGTTAGTTGAAAATTATAGACCCATTGCCCTTCTATCCGTGCTCTAAAAAATATTTGAATAAGCTTTTTGTAAAAAACTACTGAGTTTTTTGAAGTGCATGAACATCTCGACATGTAGAACATGTAGACAATTTGGATATAGGAATGGCAATTCAACCATAGATACCATCTTCGCCTACTTAAAAATATTAAATAACTTCAACAGCCGGCTAAAATCACTGGGTATTTTTTATGATTTCACAAAAGCCTTTGATACCATTAATCACAAAAAATTGCATAGAGACATACTAGGGACGTACACAGGCGGTCAAGCTGTTTGGTGTGAATATATCTGATTGGGCAAATGCTAGAATTGGAGTGCCTCAGGGCTGTGTTTTGGGACCCATTCTTTTCCTTCTATTTACCAACGACCTTCCTCTGACTATCAATAACAGCTACGTCATATTTTTTGCAGATGGCACTTCCGCTGTTGTTGATAGTGACAAGTGTGGAAACCTCTGTATACGAGCACGAGTGTGTTAAAAATATTACTGCTTAGTGTTTGGAGAATAGACTCTCTTTAAATAACGCAAAAACCAACTTTGTTGTTTTCACACCACTGAGAGTGCCCCAGGACAGAATTTTGTTGGTTAGTATAAAATGGCAAAATAAAAATAACTTATACGATAGGTTTTATCTTACGGGTTGCTTTCTTGAGGAAATACGAAGGGCATCGGTCGAGTTCTTGTAAGTCAGAAGAGAATTGTTAGAACTATGTTTCGGCTTCCTTTTAAGGAAAAAAATTCTGACAGTCATACACATCTACATTTTATAATGCGCTTATAAGATTTACTACAACTATAAAGGCCACGTGAGATGTTGAGACATCAGTCTCTATATTGTCCAATAAAATAATGTTGCGTAGGTATTCATATATATTTGATAGGATTACTGCAATTTTTGTTGTAGCATCTTAGATCTAAGTTTTATTTACACCTTTATTAATAACTGTACTTTTTTGACAATTCCAATATATTTGTAGAATGTCTATGGAAATAAACAATTTGAATTTGAAAATTTGATTGAACAGGTAGGTGTTAATGGGAAATATTCAGGATAGACGACAGTTCTCCCAGTACGCAGTGTTTTAGCTATGCCTCAAATCGACAGACAGAAATATATGTTTCTGAATATCTAGAAACGGCTAAAACTTGAAGCTATTTAAAAACTTTGCGGGGGGGATTTTTTTCACTAATACAAACATTTTATTTGGCCGCTATTTTGTTCCACCATTTTGAATTCATACCACAATTAATTATTGCACATAATTTGATATAAATCTAATAAGTAGTTTTTTCATGAGGATAAAAATTTGATTGAATCGCCATTTTGTTTCGGCATCTTGAATTAGTGCCAAAATTGTACCAGTTGATTTCTAGTTAATACTTGATCTTTGTGAAAATTTTAGGTAAATTGGATAAGCACGTTTATTAATAATATTTTTCTAACATTTTACTAAGCCGCCATTTTGTTTCGCCATATTGGATTTTTACGAAGACAAAATTAAGGAATCATATTTTTTGCCACTTAATACGTGAAGACGTGTAAAAACCTGGGCAGGTGATTTTTTTCTTCTTTTTAAAAGGGAAGTATGATTAAACCAAGATAATACTGATGCCTCCCCGCTTATCGATTGATATATCATTGTCATCTAAACAATATTCGTTCGTCTGCGCCGCCCAGACATCACCCATAAAGGGCAACTTATTTTCCGCTAAATTGGCTTTGCCGCAACATCTAAATGTCACGTTTTCTCTGCGGAATACCAACATAAACATCGCTATTTTACGACCACTCGCAGACTCTTGGATTTCCAAATTCGGCATCGACGACAAACTCTAACGGTTCACGTCGCGAGCACTTTGCCAAATTGTATTTGCCTTTCTTATTGCGGGCCTCTCTCCACTTTCGCCATTGCATTGATTTCGTAAGCACGTCGTTACAGGCTTCTCGTTCTTTTTTTAGCCTATTTTAAGTTGAAATTCTAAAATCTGGGACAAGTTTACTTATTTATGTATCTCGCATTCGCATGTTCTTAAAAACAAGGTAAAATGAAAATAATGAAGTTTGTAACATTTTAATTTCGTTACTACATTTTAACGCATAAAAATCCGTAAATTCGGTACTGTAAGTCTCCTTTCGATGTAGTAAGGTGCTCGCGGTCTCTGCTTAGCGAAATCTGCCGCTTCATATTGAGGCAATTCACTAGTCTTCGTGTAGATGGCGCCTTAGTTTTGTTCAAGTAGTAATTTTACTTTCGTCTTTAAATATTTTTTCTTTCCTGTGATCCAGCTCAGGCATTGGCTGATCTATTGTCCCGATTTGGTCAGTTTGATTTTAGTAAAGTGGCACCACTGATGGATTGTCATCCCGCTACTGCTGCCTTGACCTGGTGGTGAGGTAGGTTGAGCTTCTTGTCTCTCTGGAAGGTGAAGGTTAAGTGTGAAAGTTTGTCGGCGAATTGATCCTGTTTTAATCCGGGCCATCTTTTGGGATTTACGTCGGCACCTTAGTTAAAAAGGCTCCTATGTGTATTTAATTACGTTGTACCTTAATATTTTTGATCGAGGAACCTTTTATTACTCTCTTGTGAGGGTTTAACTGCACTTGACCGCCTACCATATCTTTTTGATGGGACAAACTTTACGAAATGGCTAATAAGAAACCCTTTACCATCAAATAAGGTAAGATAACCCAATTTTATATTCACTAAAATGTGATATACTTCCCTGTACATATTTTCTTGTATTTTGCCATATTATTTTTTATAGATTATATTCTAACCTCTAGCTTAGATATAGTTTCTCGGTTATCACTAAGGTCTTTTTGTTTATATATAAAAAAGGGGTTATTTTTTTTGTTACTTAGGTCTCTTATTAAAAAGTAAATACTAGGCCACAGAGTTATTTTACTTATTGAAATTAAGAGCTATTGGGACACTCTTGATTGCCCTTTGATTTGTGTAGCAAACAATGTATTCAATAGTATTTTTCATTTTCTTAAGATATGTGCTGAATATATATATACCTTATGTTTTTTATAATTATTAAGTTTATTTCTGCAATACAAAAAGGTCTATTTGTAACCTCCATAAGCCAATTGTTATTTAAGTTTGCATAAAGTAAAGAATAGTAAGTACATTGGGGAGAATTTGTTTTCTTTAATAAGTGTGTTTCAATACAACTGTTACAGGTTTATGTTATAATTAGGAAAAAGATATATCTATAAAAATTACTTTAATTTTCATATTTCTTTGGCCTATATATCTATCTTACTTTTAATTTTCATATTTCTTTGAAGACATTTTGCATTGATATTTACAAGATATAAATACATGCTGTATCTATTTTAATCAAATTTAGCAAAATTGAACAATATTGTATCAGTGATTTACATTTTCTGTCTGTAACATCTTATATTAGCTTACTTATACTGGAGTAATGACATTTTGCATTGATATTTACAAGATTTTAAGGGTGGATTCTTGATACTATTCACTATAAGTGCTGTAATATACTATATTAGTATTAATTAATAGATATGTTGCTTATATTTTGCATATAATGTTAAGGGGTTGTAGTTGATAATATTATGTATCGTAATGGACATGCACGAGCCTAATATTTTGAATTTCTATAATGGAATGACTTAAGATTTTTTGTAATTTGGGTAAATTGGTTTAAATGAAGTCAAGCTGGGAAATATTGATACATTTTTGTTTGGAATTATTTTCTTTATTTGATATACTGGGTGTTGAGTTGTTAAACAGACCTATATACTTTTATTTGGGGTGTAAATCTTAGACGTTTGTACTATTCTAGGGTTTTTTTTCTTCTTCTCCCTCCTCTTCTACTTCTTGTTCCTGTTCTCCTAACCAGGGTTTGAACCTGGATGTGACATTGTAAGTTGAGCAGAAGTCTGTTACCTAGTACTTAGACTGCTGATCTAAGTCACCGATGCTGATAGACACTTAGATAAGTATCTTAATTTTAACTTTACTGACTTTATTGTTTATTGCTGTTCAACTTTATATAAGTATATATATATATATATATATATATATATATATATATATATATATATATATATATATATATATATATATATATATATATATATATATATATATATATATATATATATATATTTACTTCAACATATTGTTTACGATTTTCTAGACAACATTGCAAAATCTGAATGCTTTGATCATTAAAATTGTGATACTGCAGTTTCTTAACCAGAGTAGTGAAGGAAACGCAGTCGAACGCTTTGGTTAAGTCACAAAAGAGGACACTCACGTATCTCCTTGTTCATAAGCTTTAGATACATAATCAACGAAATATATTAATATTAATTTATATTATATATATTAATATTAATATTAATATTAATGTTAATTAATAATGTTAATGAAACTTTCTTTTTTCTTCCTACTGATGTTTTTGAATTAAAAAAAGTATTTACAGATATCAGGAACAAGAAGTCTTCAGGATGGGATAACATTTCATGAAAATATTCTTGAGGCTACCTGAAAATTGTTTACAGGCATTATGTGAGGCTATTAACCACTCCTTCTTGGTGGGATCTTTTCCTGATTGTTTGAAGGGGGCTACAGTGATCCCTCTCTTCAAGGGTGGAGACGTTGAGGAGCCCTATTTTTAGGCCTATATCTTTCTGCCAACATTATCAAAAATAGTGGAAAGACTGGTCAAGCAGCGAGTTTTGTCATTTTTGAATGGGTATAGACTTCTCAGTGATGTGCAGTTTGGATTCCAGAGTGGTAGGAGCACAAACGATGCAGTGTTCTCATTGCTTGATATGGTCTATCTAAGGCTTAACGAAGGTGATGGGGCGGCCGCGGTGTTCTGTGATCTATCCAAGGCATTTGACTGTGTAGATCACAGAAAAGTTATGCTTCTATTAATATAACTTGAGATCTACGGCTTTAGGGGCACAGCGTTGCTTTTTTGATATATTTGTCCAATCGTCATCAGAAGGTGATGTTTAATGGAGAGCAGTCAGACAGTAGAAGATCACATCTAAAAAATACCGCAGGGTTCTGTTTTGGGTCCTTTATTGTTCTTGATTTATGTGAACGATTTACCAAAATTAAATATATCTGGTTCTTTTACTATTTTTGCAGACGACACAACAATTTTTTGGCATGGTAATAAAATCTCTATTTTAAAAAATACTATCAATGGTGACCTAAGTAAAATAAAAGATTGGTGCGATGCAAATCATTTGTCCTTCAATGCCTCTAAGACAAATTTAATTACTTTCAAATGTAGACTTGAAGGAGTGGCACTAAACGATGTGATTATCAGCAATCCCACGGTGAGCAGGTTTTTGGAGCTTCAAATAGACGGAAGGTTAAAGTTTGAACAGCACATTTTAGCATTGAATAAAAAATTATCTGCCAGTTGCTAATTTAATCTTCCCTTTGTGCATTGAGAGTGATTGCTGGGGAGCTGGATGAAACAATGACCAGGACTTCATATTTTGCTCTCGTAGAGTCGCATTTACGGTATGGGATATCTTTTTGGGGATCATGTAGTGACACTTTATTTCAGTCAGTGTTTGTAATGCAAAAAAGAGCTCTTAGAATAGTTTGCAAATTTGGCCGTGAGACAAAATGCCGGCCCGGTTTCGTAAATAAAAAAATACTAACTCTTCCTAGCTTATTTATTCTCGAGTCTGTGTGTCTAATGCACAGGAAGCGAAGGAGTGATATCTTGTCTGCAAGACATACTATTGCACTCCCAATTCCCACATCAGGACTTACGAAAAACTCTTTAGTATATAACAGCAAAAAGCTCTTTAACCATCTGCCCAATTCCATAAGGCGGATTGAAGAGGAAAAAAAGTTTAAATACGAAGTGAAGAGTATTCTAGTTGCGAAGGCCTATTATGGTGTGCAAGAATTTTTTGACGATACACTCTGAAATTTTAGCAAAATGTATGTTTTGTTTTTGTCTTTTTATCTTTAACCGGGGTTAATTCGGCATTACTGTTTTATCCCTTTTATTTTATTTACATTTTTATTTATGTTTTTGTTGTACTGCCGGTTATCACAATATTTACTTTAAAAGTAAACTATTAGTATCGATATGTTAACAGTTGACTTTTGATTTGACAAAAATTTAATGAAAGGCATCCAGGTTAAAATGTAAGTCTGGAGTATGTTCGCCAACCTGTAGCCCAATTTGAAGAAACTGGCTCTGTCGCGAATAAAAAGAAAAATTAACCGAGACTAGTTGACGAAGCAGCGCAAATTGAAGTTCTGGGGCAGTTTGCAATTAATTCAACTTTATCAATTCGTCAAGCAGCTGTAGCAACTGGCTTATTTCGTGAAACAATAAGAAAGGTACTTAAATTACATAAGTTTCATCCCTATAAACTGCGCATACTGCAAGAACTTGGTGACAACGACCCGTATAGAAGAATCCAGTTTTGTGAAATAATGACAGATAGAATTACGGCAGAACCTCGACTAGTTAAAAATATTTGTTTCAGTGATGAATGTACCTTTTATTTGAATGGCTATGTTAATAAGCAAAACTGTCGTTACTGGAATGACGAGAACCCACACGTATTTTAGAGAAGGGCATACCCAGTACCCCAAGAAAATTAATGTTTGGGCTGGTATATTGGGAGACGTAATTATCGGCCCAATATTTACAGAAGGGAATTTAAATGACGACATATATGCTGAAATGTTACAGAGATATATTAAACCACTAATAGTGTGGGAATTAGAAAATCAGAGGGACATACAAGGAAATTTAGCATTAGAAGAACGCTTACTACATTTTCAACAGGATGGGGCACCTCCTCATTATGTAGTTCCCGTCAGGCAATGGTTGGATGATAATTATCCCAACCAGTGGATTGGAAGAAGAGGTCCTATTGAATGGCCACCTAGATCCCCGGACCTAACACCTCTTGACTGCTTTTTGTAGGGTCACCTTAAATCTGTGGTGTTTAAAACGCAACCTGAGTCAATAGAGCAATTCAAGGACAGGATAGTTCAGGAATGCTGTGCTATATCCATAAAAACATTTGCAAATGTACGCGAAGAATTTGAACAAAGGCTTTATTATTGTCTTCAAAACAACGGGAACCATTTTGAACATTTAATTAAATAATTATAAAAAATTTCACAATTGTGTTTTAATTTATTGTTTCCTTTAATAAGCACAGAAGAATTTCACGAAAAACAGTACCATTGGAAAGCATTTTTCAAGAGCTTTAAGATGATGTATCACTAGACACCCCTTTGTATTTAAGATTTTAGGGGTGTGTCTCACCCTGCCCAAGGGGTTACAGATAAGGGTCGAATAATATGCTTTTATTTGTTCCCTCCTCATTTTATAGAAAGTGTTTTGAGCGTTTTTTGATTAAGTTTTTCCTTCCTAAGATATGACCATTTCAAGTTTTTAAATTGTCACCCTGTATATTTTCAGTCTCTGTGAATTTAGTGAAACTAGCTGGACCTTGTTCTGCCTTTGCGTTAGATGGCGCGATGATTTTCCAGTGGAATCATAAGAATACGGGACGCATCCACCACATCGTCCAAAAATGTAAAAAAGCATGTAAATTGATGCAGTGCAACTCTCGAACTTGCTGAACAATCTAGAGTGTTTTAAATATATAGAACTACACGTCGAATTGTGTCTGTATTGATTGGCCTATACATGTAATATAACTTTATAAAAGGGTTTACATGTGTTACTTTTTTTGAATACACTGTGGAAAATATGTTTTCTACGAGCGTGCGTAAAATAGATACGTTGCATACTCAATTGGGTTCGCAAAATTTAAGTAAACTGGAAGTAACTTTGTCTATGTTGTCCAAGTTTTATACCATATATATATATATATATATATATATATATATATATATATATATATATATATATATATATATATATATATATATATATATATATATATATAATCGTGAAAAAATAACACTCTGAAATTTTACATATTTTCAGGTTTTAGCGTTCCTAGATGACAAGAAATGTGTTTTATCAATTTTTTCGGTTTGTCTGTCTCTCTGTCAGTTCGTGGCATAGCTTAAAAACTACTTATCAGATTGACTTAAAAAATAAGTGAAACATTAAAGATTCTATGGGGATGACCTAGTAATATTTTTGTAAAAACCCAATAAACCGAACAAGATGGCAGCCTTGTGAAACGTGAAAAAAAAATACAAAAAAAACTAATCCAATTTCCTCAAATTATGCACGAAACTGATAGCATTTCGGTATGAATAAAGGATAGCAAAACAAAATGGCGGCCTAATAAAATATTTATTAAATGGGTCTGAAAAACTACTTATTAGATTAATTTCACATTTTGTGTAAGCATTAAGTTTGATATATAGACAAATTGATAAAGTTGTGGAACTAATTCAAGATGGCGGCTAAATAATTTTTACTTCTTTCGTAAAAGGTAAGTATTCTAATCGTGAAAAAATCAGCCTCCGAGATTTTTTCAGAACTTTACTGTCCCTTCGTGGTATAGCTAAAAAGCTACTTACCCGATTAACTTAGACTTTTGGCCATGGGGATGTCCTGATAAAATTTTAGTACGAATCCGGGGGAATAAGCGGAAATGGCGGGAGCATAAACTACTTCATGGACATATTTCAAGTTGTGTGCCATAACTAATTGTGGTATAGACTAGTAAAACTATAGTTCTAATTCATGATGGTGGAACAAAATGGAGGAAATAAAATATTTTGTAACCGTGAACTGTCGGTCTGTCTGTCAGTTGGCGGCATAACTTAAAAACTACCTTTCAAAGTGACTCAATACCACATAAAAAATCTAAAGAATTGTTAGTCACTTTCAACTCTTTCCATCCGAAACTACAGTTTACTCAGTATATTAAAAACGTCCACTGTTGCTTGGTGTCAGAGTCCTGAGGAAGAACATTTATTATTCAAAACCTCGGCTTATTATAAAATGTGTTTTATTAAACTTAGATCCTACCAGCCCATAAAAATCAACAAAAGTTATATAAGACTTTTTTACTCAAAATATTTGTAGTTAAACCCCTAACACACGTTGTATAAAATAAAATATGAAATAGGCTGTTCACTGTATTTGCTAACCAATAACGAATGAATTTGAGCCATGGGAAATGACATGAGTTTTACGATAGTGTGTTTTTAGGACGTTGTTATAGCAGTCGTAGAAAACATTATTTCAGTTTCGTTATTTTAAGTCAAACTCATTAAAAAGTACAAGCGTTTCGATTTACTTATACAAAGGTCGGGAAACGTTTTTAAAACCTAACCAAAATATTTAACATACATAACATTTCTGTCTTTTTATAGCTCTCTATGTAGTTTAAAAGTTCAGCACATTTCCCTGAACCACTCATCCGAATTTCTGTTGGCTTATGCTAATTTAATCTTTTCATGGCTCCTAATTTTTTGTTGCCAAATTGGCGGAATTTTTAAATTACCCCCGAAAGAAGCAAGAAAATAAAAGGCGTCTAAAAATATTTACAAGTATAAAACTACCGGCGCCTACAATTTCCTACTAAGGGAAATTTTCAAGAGGTTTGTTTTTATTTTTTAACTGCACAGATTTTTAAAATATTGATTAGAATATTTTTCTATAATAATATAAAAACGTTTTTTTAGTTGTATTAATAATAATAATACCGTTATTAATAATATTTCTATGAACACGTTTGCATGAAGACCTCGCTTTTTATCAAGCAGGTCTACGTCAATAATTGCCTAATATATCCGGAAATTGAAAAAAAACTTCACATTTTACCAGAACGGAAGCCTTAACGGCTTTGGTCAATTAAGAAATCATTGTTCTTGAGATAAGACCGTGTCAAATTGGAATGACTATCCGACTATCATAAGGAATTTTACACCACGAGATCTGAACACTGATGATATCCAAAAGTTGATTACCTTTTCCGCGTATTCCGTTCTGTCCATGACAACTGTGGCGTTGCCTTTATCTGCTGGAAGGACCAAGATATCTGCGTTTTAATTTAAGATCTTTATCGGCCTATACATTGGTAATGATGTCTAAAGCTATAAGTATGGTTCCGTCAAGTCTAAAAGCTAATTTCAGGTGAATTTCTAGCAGTTTACGGGCATTTGTATCTAAATCACGACGCGCTTCCTTAATTCTTAAACTTCTACAAGTTTTGGCATTCTTCCGCATAAAAATTAGCTAACATGAGCCGGGAGCTTTCACGGCATTGGTCAATTCAATTAACCAACTCTCCAACTCCGCGAAAGGACTGTGATAAGGAGCCACCGTTAGGTAGTGTTGCTATTCCATAATTCCCTACATACATGGTACTACAGACAAAAATAGGACGATTACTTCAGCGGTCCAACATACGTACAATCTTCAGTGCACATAAGAAGATTGGACAATGCTTGCGATTCACGAAAAATGTTGTACCTTTTCAAATAAAAAATTCTTGCTTCTACGTGGGAGAGACACGCCTCTCAATATCCATTAGACTTAACGAACACAAATGATGTATTAAAAAGAAACAATCTTGCTGTAGCGGAACACCAGCATTCCACTGTTAATGCAAAAGAAACCGAGGTTAGCGAATTTTATAAACGAAAAATTAGAGAATCTGTTGACATTTTTAAGCAAACAAAAAACTGTAAAAACCGAAGAAGTGGTCCATATTTCTCAAATAGACCTAGTTTTAATAACAAACATAGAAAAAGGCTCCAAATCTTGCTCCCAGTAAGTTATAATTATTAACATGGCACGTATTTCGTCCTTTCGAGCATCAGACAAATAGAAAACTACTTATATATATTTGACCGACAAAAAAATGTATTTTTAAATGTGTTCAGATTATTTGCTGCGTTTAGATTGACAAACAAAAATCTTTTTTGGCTTTTTCGCAACTGAATAAAAATATTTAACTTTAAATTAACTGAAGCAGATATTTATATTATTTATATTATGTATCGAAACGTTCCATTTTAAAATTTTGAAATCAATTCTTTTCTATTATTTAATGTTTTTCTCTTACGAGACAGACTAGTCTACATGTTGAGATATAATTTCTTATGTATGTAATTATATTAAATATCTGCTTCAGTTAATTTAAAGTTAAATATTTTTATTCAGTTGCGAAAAAGCCAAAAAAGATTTTTGTTTGTCAATCTAAACGCAGCAAATAATCTGAACACATTTAAAAATAACGTTATAGATGGCTGCAAACTATCATTTTTTTCATATGTAGGTTACATGTCAAACAAACTGACACATTTTAAAATTTTGAAATCAATTCTTTTCTATTATTTAATGTTTTTCTCTTACGATCGGCGCACTGATGAGTCCCGATAGGATGAAAGTATTTGTACAACTACTATGTGTCTATAAAAACTTAAGGTAAATGATATAATTTCTTATGCTTGCTTAAATAATATTATTTATATTATGTATCGAACATTCCGTAGACAGACTAGTCTACATGTTGAGGTGTGTAATTATATTAAATATCTGCTTCAGTTAATTTAAAGTTAAATATTTTTATTCAGTTGCGAAAAAGCCAAAAAAGATTTTTGTTTGTCAATCTAAACGCAGCAAATAATCTGAACACATTTAAAAATAACGTTATAGATGGCTGCAAACTATCATTTTTTTCATATGTAGATTACATGTCAAACAAACTGACACATTTTAAAATTTTGAAATCAATTCTTTTCTATTATTTAATGTTTTTCTCTTACGATCGGCGCACTGATGAGTCTCGATAGGATGAAAGTATTTGTACAACTACTATGTGTCTATAAAAACTTAAGGTAAATGATATAATTTCTTATGCTTGCTTAAATAATATTATTTATATTATGTATCGAAACATTCCGTAGACAGACTAGTCTACATGTTGAGGTATGTAATTATATTAAATATCTGCTTCAGTTAATTTAAAGTTAAATATTTTTATTCATTTGCGAAAAAGCCAAAAAAGATTTTTGTTTGTCAAAAAAATGTATGTCGATAGAATATGTATAAGTAGTAGTTTGTTGTGTTGTAATTTAGTGTGTTTTATTCTATTTGTCTGACGATGCTCGAAAGAGCAAAACACTTGTCATGTTAATAATTATAATTCACTGAAATCGTTACTTGGAGTCTTTTTATAAGTTTGTTATTAAAAAACTTTAATAGAGACAAGGGTTACGCACTACATCACACGTGGAAACCGGTCTCAACACAGGGTCACGGTCCGGCGAGCACAAGTCGGCTATAAAAGACCTGAATAATTCCGAGCTTATTCAGTATTCAGTAAAATCCCTGATGATGCCTCGTGCAATCGAAGGCGAAACGTCGGATATGAATTTCGATTTGACATGATTTGATGCCAAAAACCGTGATTTCTTATTCTACGGAGAATCAGGATGCCTCAGTTAATTCGTCTGCGTAGTATCAAACCTGGCTCTAACCCTGTACGGTTTTACCTAGCGGTTCCGACTATTACATTAAGTACTAGTCTGGCCGAATTTACAAATGTGTGGCTGGCTCCTGTCAATGAATCCACGTTTGTTTGTTTGTTTTCTAGGATTTTCAACAACTTTCATATATCTTTTAACTTGGTTAAACTGCTCTGCTGATGAAATCTAATAAGACTGAAACACGTGTAGCTCGGTTACCAAATTTCACACGTTCTTTTTTGCGAACATGCCCACGATTTATTTTTCCCGCTCTTATTAAGAATTAGTCTTAAATTATAGGAACTTTGCAATCCTGGCTGTTTTTGATCATGTGTTTCAAGACAACATCGTCTTTAGCTGTATCAATTTAATTAAACGTCTTGGGTGTCACATATTTGGCTTGGAACGCTTCTTGTTCTTTAAATAACATCGCTCTTCGCTCATTTGAATGTTACTTTAAAAAAAAATACTAAAAAAGAGTTTATTGATAAATTTAAGTTTGGATAAAATGCTAATAAAATGAATTGATTTTCTAAGCAAGTTCTTAGAATTATGCTTTATTTTAACTTAATGATACCAACTATTGCACAATCTTCTTGTATATGGGAGCAGTATCTCTTTCAACCCCTTAGTATTACATAACGTATAAGAAACATGTGAAACAAGAACTAGGTCAAACTGTGAAGATAAGTTTTACTTGCAGAGATACGAATTGTTCCTTCAAAGTTGGTGTTATATAATTTTTCTCGTCGTTGAAACTTCTGTGACAGGCACACATATTTCTACATCAGATAATTTGTAAACTTCTTAAATAATGTAAAATAGCGCATGATGTTCATCTTCAACTATACAATTGGACAATATCTTAAACTTTCTGCATTTATTTTGTGTCCAGGATCTTTTTAATTTAGTAGATCTAGCTCTAAATACTTCAGGGATTTTTTTAGTCCATATTTGAATCGCTAACTTAAAAAAAGGAAGTATGCCACGCATGTATAACTATAAATGTTGAGTAATTAGCTTAAACAAATTTAAAAGTAATTTTTAAAATCAGCACAACTGCAGCATTTGGCATAAACAGTGAGTCCCAGATTTGGCTTAGATGTATTGCTTTCTCGGAAACCGTTCTAGCTACGAGGTGGGTTGAATTGCAAAGTTTTAGAGAACTGAAACGGTTGAAAGGCAAAGTTGTCTCCTAAAACTGACCTCACAAAAGGTAACATAATGCTTTCTACTATATTAAAATAAACGTCTACATAAAAAACACCACATTCTTCTAGAAATTATCTTGGATTTCATATTCCCTTACAAAATCCACCCTCCTTCGCTTATTAACTTCTGTAAGGAATATTTTATTACAAGCAGCCGAATTCCTTGGGTTCGATTAGGAAAATTAATTTCTTCTTTCAACCTTCACTGCTGTTTGAAAAGAATTAGTAGTTATTTAAGGAGAGAAGCGCCTCCTCCTCCTCTTTATGCATCTACTCCTCCTCCTCCCTGTCATTTTAAAATTATATCTATTCCTCCTCCTCATTATGCATCTACCCCTCCTCCTCATTGTGCATCTACTTCTCCTCCTCTTCCCTAATATTGGAAATTATTGAAACTACTTCGTTAACTTAACCTCGCCGCAGAGGGTTATCCTCTCTGTTAAAATAGTAGCCTAGCGGAAACATTAAATATAAAGAATCACCACTTAAGCTCAGTGTTAACATGGCATTTAGTACTGAAAATAACGAATTGACATCAACAATTCAAGAATATATGAAGTTATTGAGCATCAGATGAGAAGTCGACCATCTTTTTCTTCATTTTATTCCGAACATTCAGAAGATTATTCAAAGGCAGTATCGTTGTGTGTTGACTATTTAAAAAATTTTGATTTGTTAGAATTTGTGCGTGAACTGATAAAGTTAGGCTTTTATAGTGAGGTCATAAGTTTAAAAAAATTTGTTCAAAATTCAACAGTCTTGAAAGAAATATCAGCGGCAGAAGCTGAAAGAGATTTTTTTACTTGTCAATATCTCAAGAAGGTTTAGTCTAGGAAATTGTGTAATTGTGATGGAAAAACTAGTGACCAAAGTGCTTGAAGAGTTTGTTATGTCAGAAGCTTGCTTAAGATATTTAGCTTTTGCTGGTGTTGATGATAACGTGAATGCTCAAGATTTAATGAAAAGTCACAAATATTTAGAACATGCTGAATTTTGTAAAAAAATAGTGCAAGTGTGTAAGAACTTTTTAGAAAACAAAACCAGAAAACAATTTTTGCTGATATTGACAGTTTAGAAATACAATATAATTTTAAAGTTATGTTATAATAAGTTTAAATAAAACAAAGTACGTAAAGCTAATATTATTTTTATTCATTCATAAAAAATTATCAAACAAGTATAAAACGTTAGAAAGTGCACACATACATAATGATATAGAAAGATAAAAACATTTTGGTTTGGATGCCATTAAAACTAGTTGTTTATCTAATTCAGTAATTGGCTTTTTGGATTATTTTCTTATACATTCAGCATTTTCCTTTCCCTTAACGTAAACAAATTCAGTATCCGCCGTCAATTCTTTGATTATATTTGAAAATTAATGCAGTGGGGTATGTCTAGAATTCCAGTATATACAATGATAATTTTTCATTAACCAAATAGCTTGCTTATGTTGTTCGGGCGAAAGAAAGTTTAAAGGAAAAGGTTGTTTTAAAAATATAGTGACTTATTTTATCTCCATCGTAAACTGCCAATTCTTTAGGTATAAACTTATTTTTTTCGTCCTTAAAACCTTGAATGTCTAACACTAGCCTCATATTTTTAATTTAGAAAATTTCTTAAAAATAAATGTTTTTTTAGAGTAATCTTCAATATCCTTCTTGAGTTTTCTTAATTTTCTGATAAAAGTTTCTATCTCTCCTACTCGAAGTGACATTATCAGTTAGTCAAGTTTTCTTGTCAAACGTCTAGTAACAACTGACTCTTTTGTTATTTGCAAGTTATATTTAGGAATTAAATTTAATATTGAGGTAAAAATCCCGCATTTTAGTAAGTGGATTGTAACTAAAAACTTTATCATGTAATATTAGACAATACGCTGTTGCGTCTTTTTCTATGTCTTTATTTAGTTGAAACTCTACTCTCATTACAATAGGTCCTGCTTGCAAAGATTCTTTTTGATGAGAACCATTAAAGTATGCAATGGGGGCCTTCTCCTTGAATATGAGCGGATCAAATAATGGTTCTTCTGTTTTTCCATAATAAGTATTGTGGAAATTGGAACACATATCATACAAGATAGCGAATTTATTTTTACTCATATCTAGTATGAGATCAATATAAGGACAGCCTTCTAAGAAACTGCACCAATTCATGGTGTTGATTCGATTTCGAAACTCCGGATGTCCCGCTTTTAGTATCTCATTATAAATAATAATATAAATAAATAAATGCTTTATTGTCAAAAAAAATTTTACAATTTTGTGGACAAAGCTGTTGTAAAAAAATAGTTTACAAACATCAAAATTAGCAAACAAAACAAGACAAAAACACATCATAAATATTATAGAAAAATAATATTTAAATCAGGAATTTAGAATATTAATATTATAGAATCCTAAAAGAATTACATTAGAAATGTACTTTGTCAGTCGTACTATGTTATAAACATTTTCATAAATATAATGTAAAAAAATAAAAAAGCAAAGTAAAAAATAAAAAAGTACGAAACAATTAAAAAAATACATATACAAAGTTCGGTAAAAATGGTTGGTAATGGCAACTATCACACTAGGGGTTCATAAGGATAAAATTATGTGTTGTAAAACTCGCCCTAGAAATTTTACAGAGTTTACGACATCAATAGTGGTGCCATTAAGGTCAAAGGGTTGCAGCGTGTTTTTATAAGACAAGACTTTCGTTTTAGAGATGTTCAAACATAGGAGATTAGAATCGCACCAGGATTTAATGGTGATTAGGTCATTAGATACAATCCTATGTAGGTCCGTGACATCTGGGTGGCTCCACGTAAAGCAATCCTATGGATCGTCTCCACGCAAAGAGACATATTTTTCCACTAATGTTTAAATTAGCCATGTCGTTTATGAACAGAAGAAACAAGATAGGGCCTAGTACCGAGCCTTGAGGCACTCCATATTCCATTGGCCTACAAGAAGACATCCTGTTGTCAACTTTCACAACTTGATTTCTGTTGCTAAGATATGACTTAAACCAATTGAGAGGAGCCCCTCTAAATCCATAGTACTGCAGTTTGTTAGTTAATATATTATGATTCACACAATCAAAAGCTTTGGAAAAATCGCAGAAAATTGTTGCCGTAGCGTGATGGTTGTTTAGGCTGGAGTAAACTCTATTAAGAAGGGAAAACATGGCATCGCTTGTGCATTTGTTACTTAGAAATCCAAATTGATGTTTTGTAAGTATTTCATATCTAGACAGAAATGATAAAAGCCTTTTTTTAACCAGTCTTTCGATGATCTTAGATAGCGTAGGGAGAAGTGCAATTGGGCGATAGTTCGAAGCTTCTTCTGAAACACCTCCTTTGTGAAGAGGTATGATTATTGCAGTTTTAAGGCAGCTTGGAAAAGTACCATTTTGGAAAGACATATTTATCAAAGTAGTCAGATGCTCTAGTGTGCATTCCGGCAGACTTGAATACATTTTTAAAGTAAGCCCATCAGTTCCCGAAGAAGATTTATTTTTGATATCATTAATTGTACTACGATGTTCTGATAAAACTACTGGTGAAAAGAAGAAACTGTGCAGGTTTACCCTATGATTAGAGAGATATGAAATTGGGTCATTAGATTGAGATACGGATTTAGTCAAATCTTTGGCTACATTTACAAAATAATTGTTTAGGTCCTCAGGAGAGGTAAGGATAGTGCTGGATAAAGGAGTTTTGTTTCTTAAATCATTTACGATAGACCAGGTTTCTTTAGCTACATTTTTGGCGTTAGAAAGTCTATTATTGTAATAAATATCTTTGGCGGCTTTAATAGTCTTGTGATAAATTTTTCTGTATGATTTTACATAATTATGAAAAAAGACACTGTCCGAAAATTTCTTTAAATGAGATAGTGACCGCATGTTCTTAGAAGATATACGTAAACCTTTAGTGGACCAGGGTTTACTTCTTTTATTTTTGATAGGCCTAAGAGGAAAAGATTCAGAAGCTATATTAGTTAGAGTTTTTATAAAATGAGAAAATTCAGTGTCGACATCATAAGTGTGAGGGTCCCAGTCAGTTATTTGACATAGGTGTTTGAAATTAATGAAATTTCTAACCGAAAAAATACGGCCTACTTGTCTAGAGGAATTTTTGGCTTTGGATGTAATTGAAAATTTTGTGAAAATTGCTTCATGATCGGAGAAACCTGGACTTAAGACATTACATTCGACGGAGCTAGGATCGAAAGAAGACACAACGTAATCTATAGTACTGGCACTTGTCTTAGTAATTCTGGTTGGTGAGTTGACGTGCATGGCAATTCCTAATGACTTAACGATGGACTGAAGACATTCCTGAGCAGCACACACACTGGAAAAGTCAATATTGAAATCGCCACATAAGATTAATTTGCTTTTTACAGGAAGGGACTCGAGCAAACTTAGAAGGTTATGTCAGAATAATTGCACATCAGCATCAGGTGTTCTATAAATACAAATAATATAAAGGTCATAAGTATTGTGATAAACGATAGAAAATTCAAATACTTTTTCAGATAATAAATGATTATACTTTGATATTTCGGAAAAATCGTTGTTTGAAGACATTATCATGGTGCCTCCATGAGTTAAATTAGTTCTATTAAATCTGGCAATTGTGGTATAGTTTTTAATAAAAACAGGTTGATTGATATTTAGCCAGTGCTCAGTGATGGCAATGACTTCTGGAAAATTTAGCTCTTCTAACAAAAGATATAATTCGTCTGTTTTATGTCTTAAGGACTGAATATTAAGAAAAAAAAGATTAAAATTGCTATTGGTCTATTTTTTAGAGGGTGCTAGATCCTCTTTTCGCGTCATATTGACTAAAAATTTTTACTTTTTGATGGTGAACCACTAGAATAATATTTACCAGTACCTTCACGAATTTTTTGGAGCCGTAAAATTTTTTGAACCACCATATTCCGCAATACTTTTGCTTGGATAATAAAATACTGTTTCTGCTTGAAATTTGTCTAATTATTTTAGCCATCACGAAGTTTAAGTAAAGACTACGGACTTTTGTACTTCCGTTCACTCAACAGGGTGTCCGGATTTGGTTGCAAAAGCAGGGTATCTCGCTTATTTTTAAAGATAGAACCTTGCGGTTTTCACGAACCTGAGCTAATTTTTTGTGAAACTCATGAAGCCGTAAACAAAATTTTCATAGCATTTATGATATACAGGGCGAAATAGAAAATTTTGCATTTTGGGACCCCCCTCGTATCTCGGTTATCCTTTAACTTAACGCAAAGGGAAAAATTGCTGCTTATGCAGTTTTTTACGCTAGATCCAGTGGCGTAGTCATATTTTTCATTTGAGTAGTTGTTTTTTAGATATGACCCAAAGTTGTGTTTTTTAAAAAGGGACACCCTGTATATTTGTCCTTTTAAAAGCTTCTCAAAAATATATAATGGTATGGGTCTATTTTAATAAACAACAACAAAAATCCTAATTTTTATAATTATCATCCCAAATTTTGCAGTAGGCCATGCAAAACGATGCCGTTTTCTTTTGTTTTCTTGGAAGCAAATGACATTTCCTAATTTTGTACGCGTATATAAAATATAGCGCTAGTTTTTCCTATTTATTTGTTGTGTAAAAATATATTCGTATTATTATGGAACAAAACCAAAATTTCGAAAATTATGAAAAGTACGATATGTTAGCTTGTTTTATATTAAGTAATGAAAATGTTGAAGCGGCTTCTGAGATGTATTTTAACAGGTAAATAGTTAATTTTTAAGTATGTTGAAATACTATTGCTTAATTTTTATTTAGATATTCAGAAAGGAGGCAACCTAATATATCCACTTTTTATCGGATAAAAAAGAATTTACTTAATCACGGATCATTTATCAAACCTCGTACGAAAACATATAATAAAGAAAATCGGGAGGCTGAGGAAATTATGGTTTTGGCTAATGCAGAAGCTTACCCTACAAACTCTTGTAGGGCCAGTGAAAAGAGCATAGGGATTCCAAAAACTAGAGTTCAAGAAATTCTAAAAAAGCACAAATACCACCCATACAAATTTAGGCTCGTGCAGCACTTACAGCCAGGGGATGCAGAGCGTCGGGTAGTCTTCTGCAATTGGTTTCCAGAAAGATGCGATATGGTTAGAGATTTTGAAAGGAAAGTTATATGGTCAGACGAAGCACATTTCAGTAATTCTAGTATACTCAATAGGCACAATAGTAGATTCTGGTCAGAAGACAGCAGGGCAGGGTTGGTCTAAATGTGTCCTGCCTCATATTAGGAACACATATAAAATTTTATATATTTGAAGGAAATCTAACAGCCAATCGCTATATAGAAATTTTAGAGGCAGCTATACCTGAATTACTTGACGATGTTCCTCTAGCGCAAATTAACGAAATTTATTTTCAACATGATGAGATTATTTCTAAACAATAATTTTACCAATCAATGGATCGGAACAAATGGACCTATAAGATGGCCCCCTAGGTCCCCAGATTTGTCGATTTTAGATTTCTTTCTATGGGGATATCTGGAAAATAGAATTTACAAAGACCACTATGCTGATGTCCAAGATTTAGAAAATGCAATAAGAGAAAATTTTCGCTATTTACAAAATCATCCCGTTATTTTGCTTAATTCCCTAAAACGAATACGAAAATTGTGCGAAGCATGCATAGAACAAAATGGAAATCAGTTTGAACAGTTCTTTTGATTTCCTTGGTTACTGTAGTTCTTAGACGACAGTTGATTTTTGCTGAAAGGCTTGTTACATAATAATTTATTACTGTTTTGTTCTTGTGTTACATAAATCTAAGTAGGTGGTACTTTTTTGGTGCGAAATTATCGATACATATTTTGATAAATAGATTTAATTACATATTTATTTTGATTTATTGTTAGGATGCAGATATTGTTAACGATTTTAAATAAAAAGCAGCATTGTTTTGCATGGCCTACGGCAAAATTTGGGATAATTATAAAAATTAGGATTTTTGTTGTTGTTTATAAAAATAGACCCATACTATTATATATTTTTGAGAAGCTTTTAAAAGGACAAATCAATTACTGGACAAATATACAGGGTGTCCCGTTTAAAAAAACGCAACTTTGGGTTATATCTAAAAAATAACAACTCAAATGAAAAATATGACTACGCCACTGGATCCAGCGTAAAAAACTGTATAAGCCGCAATTTTTCCTTTTGCGTTAAGTTAAAAGATAAGCGAGATACGAGGGGGGTCCCAAAATGCAAAATTTTCTATTTCGCCCTGTATCTCATAAACGAAGAAGGTTATGAAAATTTTATTTACGGCTTCATGAGTTTCACAAAAAATTAGCTCAGATTCATGAAAACCGCAAGGTTCTATCTTTAAAAATAAGCGAGATACCCTGCTTTTGCAACCAAATCCGGACACCCTGTGTAGGGTATCCCATTTTCGACACTTTGCGGAGTATCTCCTTTATTTTTAAAGATAGAGGGCTGGATTTTCGCAACACTATGCTAATTTTTTTGTGAAATTAAAGACGGCGTTGTTGTTGTTTTTTTATTTAATTATATGCTATATTTAATTAAGTTTTTACAATAATGGCGGTCTACGAAATTTATGAAAAGTATGATGATTTATTTTGCGTAGTTATTTGTAATTTTGTGCTTTTAGACGGTTTCGCCACTCAACATTTAAGATATAAACGAAGATGTAATCCCGAAAATATTTTGCAAGAAGCTGCAGCAGTCAGCTTAAAGTTATTGCTCGGAAAATTCCACCATGGGTAAGAAAACGAATACAAAATGGTACGAGAAGAAACAGGTAAAATCTCTAAAATAAGTATTTCTAGCCTATTTTGGCGAAAAATCTGAAACCTGCAGATCTTCTACGCTATGGTTAATTTTTCCAATGCTCAAATTGATCAACAACACAAACAAAAATGTATATACTGGGTGGTGCAACCAAGATGGGGTGGACGATTGTGGGCAAACGGAAAGGAATTTGAAGAAACATTTTTGGGATATGATTGATAGCCAAGAACGCTTTGTTTTAAAATTATACCCATTATACAGGGTCGTCTGAAAAGTTCGTGGTGAACCAAACTCTTGTTTTTTTAAATGGGACACCCGGTATATTATTATTTTAGTCGGTTCTCCTATTCGTTGCGATCATTTTGATATAAGGTTAGTTGGGTCTAAAATATATACCAAGGGAATGGGACGAGGTTAAAGTGGAAAAAAGGATTATACTCCGGCCATTTTTTGAAAACAATTGAAGCAGGTATGGAAAAACCAAATATTCTATAAAATGTATTGTATCTATCTATCTAGTCGTTCAAAATTATTCACTGTTATACAGGGTGGTCAAGTTTTGCAAATTTACCTTGGATTGAATTTTTTAAATGGAACACCCTGTATATTTTACTTTCATGTTAAAGATAATATTACTAGCTTTCAGAAAATACCATATTTGATACCTTTCTGACCAACAGTTTTTCAGTAAATTAGCTGTGAAATCAAAATTTCTTCATTTTAACACGAATTACTCTGAATTCAAGTTGTTAAAATTGATAATTTAACATTAGAAGGCCATAATATCATCATAAATTGAACAAAAGATTGACAGTCCTGTCAAAACAGCAAAGTGTCAGAATATTGTCATCAGTAAATAAATAAATATTGTTCTTTGATGATGCGATGCCGAAATAAAAACAAGATAGAAGCTTTTGCAAGTTTATCATAGAGATTTCAAGAAACAGGAAATGTTGCTTTCAAAAAAACGTAAAGTAATTAATAAACCAGTTACCAATGAAAATAATGCTTTGACAGTATTAATAACAGATTTTTTTTTTTACAAAAAAAATAAATTTAATAATATAAATCAACAAAATCAATGTAATTAAAACTTATAAAAGATGTTCAACTAAACCACCGTTTTGCTGAAGGCACATTTCGAGTCTATCCATAAATGAAAGTTTCACTTTTCTTAAAGTCAGGTCTGAAATGTTGCAAAAACTGCTTATTATTCTCAACTTCATATCTTCCACTGTGGTTGGAACCTCCAATAAAAAGAAATCTAGTGGCGCAGGCCACTTAACTGGTCCACCTCGCCCAATCCAATGCTCTCCTTTCCAATTATTGAGAAAATGTCTTACATGCCTATGGTAATGCGGGGGTGCTCCATCATGTTGGAACCATAAGGAATTTCTTAACATTAAAGGTAAGTCTTCGAGCAATACGGGCAACTCATTTCTCAAAAAATTTAAATAGACTTCTCCCGTTAAATGCTTTTCAAAGAAATTTGATCCTATAACATGAGAGCCAATTATACCTCCCCAAACATTAATTGACCATTGGTCCACCAATAATAGTGCATATTATGTTTGTTAACCAAGCCGTTGCTTTTAAAAGTTACTTCATCTGAAAACAGCACCCTATCTACAAAACCTGGATTATCCCAAATTGTATTTAAAAACCAAATTGAAAACTCTTGTCGTTGGACGTAATCGCGATCATACAGTTCTTGGTGTAATTCAATGTGGTAGGCATGATATTTATGTTGTTTCAGAATCCGTTTAATACTAGTGCGTTCAATATCAGTAGCTCTCTCAATTTCCCTGGTACTTGTGTGTGGATTTTCTTGCACTGTTAATAACACTGTCAAAGCATTATCTTCATTGGTAACTGGTTTATTAATTACTTTACGTTTCTTAAAAGCAATAATGCCTGTTTCTTGAAACCTCTCTAATAAACTTGCAAAAGCTTCAGGTCTTGGTTTTTTTTCGGCATCGGGATATCGTACCGCATAAACCCTGCTTGCTAGTAAAGGGTTTTTTTGACACTCGCCCAACATAAAAGTCATGTTTATCAACTCTGGAGTACTCAAACTCATTGTTACTTAACAATTTCTCGGCTTATCGTCAAAAAACAATGACAAGAATGTCAATCTTTCTTTTCATTTATGATTATATCATGGCCTCCTTATATCATAGGTAGTCAATTCAAGCACCGTAAATAATACCGTTTCTGTGAGAATGAGTAAATTTTGGTTTCACGGTTAATTTACTAAAAAATATATGGGGTGTTCCATTTAAAAAAATTCAATCCAAGGCAAATTTGCAAAACTTGACCACCCTGTATAACAGTGAATAATTTTGAACGACTTACAAGCGATTATTGTAATCCTAGATACAATACATTTTATAGAATATTTGGTTTTTCCATACCTGGTTCAATTGTTTTCAAAAAATGGCCGGAGTATAACCCTTTTTTCCACTTTAACCTCGTCCCATTCCCTTGGTATAAATGTTAGACCCAACTAACCTTATATCAAAATGATCGCAACGAATAGGAGAATCAACTAAAATAATAATATACCGGGTGTCCTATTTAAAAAAACACAAGTTTGGTTCACCACGAACTTTTCAGACCACCCTGTATAATGGGTATAATTTTAAAACACAGCGTTCTTGGCTATCAATATATCCCAAAAATGTTTTTTCAAATTCCTCTCCATTTGCCCACAATCGTCCACCCCATCTTGGTTGCACCACCCTGTATAGGTAAGTTTTAGAGGAAACTTAGCGCATTAGATATCCGGCTTCAGATTTACGATCGGTCAATTCTTTTTGGAAAAACGGTAAATTTGACAGATGGCAAAATGTGACGTTTTTCGGACTCATTTTTAAGACGAATAAGATGGCGTATACGACACGTCTCTATTGTCTTTTGTTATCCCGCAACCCGCCTTAACTTTCACTTTTTTGTTATGGCCCCCATATTGGATTTTTTGACTTTTGGAAAGAGCGTAAAATTTCCAATCTAGTGCTACTTTACAAGCGCATAAAACATTTGAGTATCATCCAAATATCACACTTCGTAAAATTAAGTCTCAATTTTTTCTAAGTGGGCCATGATTTATTTATAACAAAAGTGGGCTTTGACTTTGACGTTACATAATTTAGTTAAGTGTCAAAGTTGTGTTTTAATAGTACGTAGTACGCTTTACTCTCAATAAAATCATAAATCTGATGCATAAATTGTCAAGCCTTGTTGAAAATGGCCGGTATTCCCTATTGAAATGAAAAAAAGTTTGACATGGTAGCGGTAGTTAAGAACTTATTTAGATTTTTTTAGTCACTATTTACGTTCATGTTGTATTGAAGATTCAATGCGTTTAATACATTACTTATTAATGTAATCTTGAGACAAATAAATCATAGCCCGCTTAGAAAAACTTGAGACCTAACTTAAGGAAGTGTGAAATTGCGATGGTACTTAAATCATTTCGCCGATATTTCCTAAATCTGAAGCCGGATATCAAAAAGTTTCCTCTAAAACTTCTCCCATTTAACCTTTGCTATAGGTATAATAAGAGCCGAGAGACCCCCTTAAACTTTTATGGAAAAAATAATCAAAATCATTGAAAAAGCATGTTTTTGTGTTACAAATTTTTTATGTCATAAAAGTCTGAAATATATGTCGGATTAGTTTATTTAGTCTGAAAATGATAATTCGGTTTAGTTTACTATGATCACTTCCTTTGCATTGCATTTTCATTAGTAGAGCGGATTGGGGGGTTAGTCTCGCTCCCCCCACCACTTTTTTCATTGGTCTCCCACTTCCCGCGCCTGTCCCTGCCACGCCTACTTGACTCTGCTTGATTCTGATTGGTCTTCCCCACTCTTACGTGTGCATCCGGAGGGAGATGTTTTATTTAAGCGCTAGCAGCCAACCTAAGAGATCAATTCATTTTCATCTCTTAAATTTAGTCAGATGGGTTCGTTGAATACAGTACCTACCGAAGATATTATTGAACGTGTTGGTGAAGTTATTTGTTTAGCACTAACGGCGCCATTGTGGGACAGTCCGGTGGGTGATCTAAAATATATTCCTCTTAATTACTTAAGAAGATTTGTAGAGTCAGTGGAGTTGTTACAAATTTGGGAAAAGCTACCAGAACGCTATAGACGTGATAAGAAATTACAGTTAAATTTACCGTATTATACTCATCATAACCAAGAGGGTGACTGTATAGATGGACCACCGCGATCTATAAAAAGGTGTTGTGGTCATGTGCAAGTTAGTGAAAGCTGTTAAAAAGTTAAGTAAAGAATTCTACTTGTTATCATTTTCTTATTGTCAGGATTCTATGCAAAGCAGACCACAATGGTGTCATTATTACGAGAAACTATCGAATGAGTATGGGAGTGCTGCATCTGCATGTGACAAATATTGTGAAACATTAGATTTAATACAACTTATTCATGACATAAGGGGATTGGGATTTGGTTATCATCTTCTTAAATTGAAAAAATACATTGAAGATCCCGTTCTAGTGAAAGACATTTTAAAAGAGGAAGAACTTTTAGTGTAATCATGGAGGAAGTTGTTAGAGAAATGTATGAAGAATTCATAATGTCTAAAGCTTGCTTTTTTTTGCGTTTGATGGACAAAGCAGTGAAGCTCAAAATATTACTGTTTATTTGCACTATATGGAACATGCAGAATTATGTGAACTGGCTGCTAAGGCATGTATAGATTTTCTTAAAAGTAAAAATGAAAGAAAATTTATACATGATTTAAAACAATTAGAGTTAAGCGAACATATATTATGTATAAAGGAATATTTAACCAATAAAACAAATATATTTTAAAACGAATCGTTTTATTTCATAAAAAAATAGTTATACAAATGAAAAACATTTGCTAATGCACAAAAACATGGATTTTTCTGATGATAAAAGCAGCATGGTTCGAATTTCTGTAAAGCTGGCTGTTCATCAAATTCAATAACTGGTTTTTGAGAATATTTTCTGACAAACTCCGCCTTTTCTTCACCCTTAACATAGATAAAGTCGACTTTTTCGGTTAAATTTCTGATAACATCTCGACATCTATGATAAGGAGTAAATCCTTCATCCCAATCGATACAATGATGATTGCTCATTAGCCAAATAGCGTTGCTGTATAGTTTTGATGGTAAATGATTCATAGGAAAGGGCGCTTTAAATATGTGGTGGCTGATTTTAAACCCATCGTATGCTGCCAATTCTTTAACAATTAACTTATTGTTCTTCACTTTAAATCCTTGTATATCTACAATATTTACTTTCATATCTTTAAATAGTGAAATTTTTTTACCATTTCAAATTTTAATTGGTATTCTTCTGATTCTTTAACTCTTGTAATTTGTGTTGAAAAATGATTAACCGATGCATATAATCCATAATGAAAGAAATTTCTTTGTGTCATGCTATAAATATTAAAACTGACGCATGCGTATTAAAGTTGTTTAACTATTTTTGTTAGAGGATTATAGCTAAATATTTTATCGTGGAGGATGAGACAATAAACAGAGGTATTTTTTTGAATATTTTCATTTGTTTCAAATTCAACTCTTATAACTACAGAACCACTTTGAAGCGATTCCTTCTGATGAGAGCAATCAATGTGTGAAATAGGCGAAGTTGTCTTAAATTTTTCAGGCGCAAAAATTGGTTCACTTGTCAATCCATAGTAAGAATTTCTAAAATTGGCAAACATTTCATATAGAGCAGAAAATTTGTTTTCTTTAAAATTTAAATATAAATCGTGATATGGATATCTCTCAGAATTTAAAAAAATTCTTATGTTTGTTAGGTCAACGTTATCAAATTGACTCATGTCCTTTTTTAATTTTCCTTTTCGATCTACTTGGAAGGCAATAACAGCATGACGGGGCGTCTCCAGTTTACTAGTTGTTTTTACCGGCCATGTATGACGCGTTGCTTCAGGTAATTCGGAATATTCAACACATTCCCAGCTTCGAAATCCTAACAATATTTCCTTGTTTGTTTCTAATATTTTCGTTAAGGCAAGTTGTTGAGGAATATCTACCTCGATTTGTGGAACTTTCCAATACAATTTTTCAATCGTGACTTTTGGAGTAGGAAGTTCTAATGTTTTGGGTTCCGTATCATCTATAAAGAGCACAGCATCTAAATCATTACTTGCTCTGATGAGTACTAGTTCTTGATTCATATTTAAAATAATTTTTTTATAATCCTCGAAGAATCCAAGTAGCATCTTTAGGGGTATCGATACATTAAATTTACCTTTATTATCTACCAAAATTCTGTCTGCTTCATTTCTGTTGGGGAAACCACCCAGCATTGTGAAGCTTTACGGTTTCATTGTTATTAAAAGATAAATATCCTTTGAGTGTTGATGTTAAACCAACATTTCTTACAGAGTCTACAGTTACTCCATTTAATTCATAACGTATTTCTCGAAACAAAAACGCAATGCATCTCCCTCGGGATGCACACGTAAGAGTGGGGAAGACCAATCAGAATCAAGCAGAGTCAAGTAGGCGTGGCAGGGACAGGCGCGGGAAGTGGGAGACCAATGAAAAAAGTGGTGGGGGGAGCGAGACTAACCCCCCAATCCCCTCTACTTTCATTACCTAGATTTAAATTTAAATAATCTTAACTTAAAATACATCTTCTAGAATATAAAAACGTTATTAAAAGCCGAGAACGCCGCTTTTACTTAATCTGAGTAATAAAAATACACTGCCAGATTCTACGTTGAGAATTAATTAATATTTTCACACTTAACACAGCTATTTTAAAATATTCTTCCTATAAATCTGAGAAAAACTGTGGGTGCGGGTAAAAGATTAAATTAGTGTGAAGTAAACGAAAATCTCAAGCGAGAGGGTCCAGAAATTATGCCGGATTTATCGATCGTAAAAAAAAACGTCGGTAGGAAGGTACATATTTAGTAATTACACATTGAAATTCGGATTAAGACGGCAACATTTGGCTTTTAATAATTGAAAGTTAATTTATTTGCGCGTCTCAGGAGGTCTGGAGTGGTAAAAAAGTTGAGCCAATTTAAACCAAAGGATTTTAGCATAAGTACACGTTTTTCAGTTAAAATTCGATATTATACATCTTTACTATTACTTGATAAACAATGTTTAATAATTAATAATTATTTAATTGACAATTTGTCAGAGAATTTGCCATTTCGGTTAAATTGCTGATGTAAAAAATCGGTAAATCGCCTTTACAGGGAATTATCAAATTCCCTGACTTTTCCAGGTTTTCTCTGACAATTTCACGGAAATTCCGGGTTATATTTTGAAAATGTATATTTCTTATAAAAAAGCCAACAAAACAAATGAATCTAATCTTAAATATAATTGTATAAGAGATATAAAATATAGCAAAAGGATATTCTGTTCTATTTAAAGTTAAGTAAAAAAAATGCAGTTATACAAAGCATTTACAAACAACTTTCCCTTTTCGGCGTCTTTGGTTGTCAAGGGCATATTGATAAGTTTTGTAAGCATTTTTAACACATACCCTCATTTTGTGAGAAATATTAACATTAATGCACCACCTATTTGATAGATTGCGTCATATGCTTGCCTTTGGCAGATAATGGACTCATCCAACAGATTTTCAACTTAAATATTTTTATTTATGGAAAACCCCGACTCAACGGTGGCGTTTCCATGAGAAAGGATCAGAATTAACTTAATAACAAGCCACAATTTTTAAAGTAGTCATTTTGTCCCAAGAAATTGTAGAAAAAATGTATCCAATCGATTGTAATAGATTACAGACATACAAGACATAAAAATGATAATTTGTTCTGTATAAGCCCATTGTTTAGAGTAACAATATAAAAAAAAAACATTTAAATCTTGATATTGAATTTTTGACAGTCAGAATGACATAAGTGTGTTTTTCTGATAATAGACTTTCTTGTACATCAAGATATGTTATATTTCTCACAGGACATTTTCTATTTTAAGGACATCGAAGAATGACGCTAAAGTTGAATTTTATGGTTCATATTCAGATTATTGTACCATCAAAATGGAAACTGGTAGTGTAAAAGGTGAAAAAGAAGAAGACTTGTAAGTAAATAGGTTATTGTCTTTATATTACAAAAATCTGTTTTTTAATTATTGTTTTAACTACTTTCTGTTAATTATGCCTTGCATTACAAATAAAAAATATTGATAATTTCTTGACCCTCATGTGTAATTGAAAGCTTCCAGACTGTTTTTTTTTATTTTAGAAAAATTGATATTGCTGTAAAAGAGGAAAAATGTAATGAGGGATAATTATTTCAATGGGTCAAATTCTATAGAACATGGAGAAATAGACATAAAAAGTGAAAACAAAGAGGACACATGTAGACTTTAAGTCTGTTATTAAAAAATACTAGTATCTGAGTATGTACCGGGTGGCCATGAGTTAATGTATCGAGGTTGGAACCTCTAACAATTCAGAGATCACATCACGAAATAATCCCCTTAATAATATATTTTATACAGGGTGTTCCTTAATGACATGCTAATATTTAAGGGGGTGATTCTTGGAAAAAAATCTTCATATGAACTGATGTCCTAAACGTCTTAACTTTTGAGATACAGGGTGCTAAAGTTTTCAAAAAAAAATTATTTTTTTTAATAACTGTGATACTACTGTAGATATCTTTATGAAATTTGGTACAAGTGTTCTATGCATCAAGATGCATTTTCTAATGTACAAGCAATTTTATTCTTTTTACCAGTGGCGTCCGTACGCGTTTTGCTTAGAATATTTTTGGAGAAAAAAAATGGTACGCCACTGCTTTATCTTAAAATAAAAATTATTTTTGGAATTCTCATTCATTTCTGAGCAAATTCGATCTCTTGATTTTCTTTCGGCCGACGCAGAGTTTTCGCTTAAAAAAATAAAAATCGTTTTACTTCAGGGTCAAATCGTTAAAAATCTGATAGGGTGACTGTTGTGTGGAAAGCGTTTTTTTTCTTTTTTCGTGCTATTCAGTTCATTTAATAATAAATATTAATTAATTTAGAAATAAGTAATTGATTTACTTTACTTTAGGATTGATTACTTTAGGAAACAATATATATATATATTTCCACACAACAGTCACCACATCAGATTTTTAACGATTTGACCCTGAAGTAAAACGATTTTTATTTTTTTAAGCGAAAACTATGCGTCGGCCGAAAGAAAATCAAGAGATCGACTTTGCTCAGAAATGAATGAGAATTCCAAAAATAATTTTTATTTTAAGATAAAGCAGTGGCGTACCATTTTTTTCTCCAAAAATATTCTAAGCAAAACGCGTACGGACGCCACTGGTAAAAAGAATAAAATTGCTTGTACATTAGAAAATGCATCTTGATGCATAGAACACGTGTACCAAATTTCATAAAGATATCTATAGTAGTTTCACAGTTATTAAAAAAAATAATTTTTTTTCTGAAAACTTTAGCACCCTGTATCTCAAAAGTTAAGACGTTTAGGACATAATTCAAATGATTTTTTCTATGGGTATCACCCCCTTAAATATTAGCATGTCATTAAGGAACATCCTGTATATGTATATGTTTTGCAAAAATTTATAAATTCGGTATCTATTAGATGCTGGCTATACCGTTGACCACTTTTTTTCTGCAATTTCTGCGGAGGAAATTATTTCTTTTTCATACAAATACTTTCGAGAATATTTTAACATATATCCTATATGTATGTGAAACTCCTTGCTACATATTTAATAAACTTATATTTAAGACAACAACGTTCTTTTAACTTCCTTATTTGATTTATCAAAAATAATATTCCGACAAAAACTAAGTTTATCCTTTTCTGAAACCTTTAGGTCTTTTAATGCTTTTTTAGTGGCAAAATCTTATTAGTTGGTAAAAGAATATCTTTATTATCAAAATTCAATTTTAAAATTTGTTGGAGACCTTTATCCATAACTTGTGTTTTTAAGATTTAATAGAGATAATAGAGAGATGATATAGAGATCAACTTATAAAATTGTTGCACTAATTCGAGATGGCCGAACAAAATGGCGGCCAAATAAAATGTCTGTAATCGTGAAAAAACCACATACCTTCACGTTTTAGCGTCCCTAGATGCCAAAAAATATTTTTTATGAATTCTGTTGGTCCATCTGTCGGTATTTGTTTTGGTTGTTGGATTGGATATAGTATGGATGAATCTGTTTATTGAATTTTTAATCTTGTGTATTATGTTGTTATACATTATGACTGATAATCATTGTTTCGATGTGATGTGATATGTTTTTCGTTTTTTTTTTCTAGTTTTTTTATATTCTGTACTATTTTATATTAATGTTGTATATTTATTTTGTTTTATTGAGGAATTTGACTTTGGGCTTTTTTACAGTGATTTAAATATACGTACCTATGCTTGTTCCAAATTTATTCTTGCCCATTTATTTACTTTTTTATTCTTGTAGCTTTGTCATTGAGTATTTTACTTTAGACAATTAAGCATATTTGACTTTATTTGTCTATCTGTCAGTTCGCAGCATAACTTAAAGACATACTTAAATGACTTCAAATCTGATCAAAAATTGAGGGTCATATGGCGATGACCAGGTAATATTTTAGTAAAAATCTAATATGGAGATACAAAATAGCGGCCTAGTGACATGTTAAAAAAATATTATTAAAAAACTACTCATCCAATTTATCTCAAGTTTTGCGCAAACATCAAAGTATTACATATCAACTGGTAAAATTTTGTTACGAATCCAAGATACAAACAAAAATATGCTTTATTGCCGCAGAAAAATTGTTACAATTTTATGAAAAAAAAACAAAGCAATGAAAAAATTAAATTTTAATCGAAAAAAAAATCATACTTTTCGATAGGTCAATGCAAATACATAAATTGTAAATATAAAATTCTAAATGGACAATACATATGCGAGATGAATAATTTCGATAACATTGAATTTAAAATTACGCGACCTTTTGTAATCGTTATCCAAACAAAATAAGTGAAGTTAAACAAAAAGTGTACTGAACTAATATAGTAATTAAAGTGTATTAAAAAAAAGAAAATGTATAACTTTAATCTAATACGTAACAAAATCAGACAGTTCATTCCCCTGTAAAATTTTCAAATTCTATGCTGGAACATGACACCCAAAAAGATTTAAGTAAACAAACAAACAAAAAAACATTTTAATGAGACTTATTCATTATAAAAATCATTAGCGCAGTAAAAAAATCTTTCAATGAGGTACGCTTTGGTTTTTTTTCGAAAGAATGCAAACATAGGGATAGTTTTTAAATGGTCTGGAAGATGATTGTAAAGTTTTATGACGTGGTAAATAATTGATTTTTTTTATTAATTCTTTGGAAGGAATGGGAAGATATATGTCATGCCTAGAGTTTCTGGTAGGGTATACATGTTGTGGCCTTTTTGGGAGGGTGTTTATATGTTTTCTCAGCAAACATACCGTTTCCAAAATAAATAATGCAGGAAGTGTTAATATTTCATGTTTTTTGAAATAGTATTGGCAGTGCGCGCTGTTATTTAAAAATACTTGGAAATTACTAGATGGTACAGCAGGCCATAGCGGAAATGGAATTCGAATACCGAGAAATAAATAAGTCTGGCAAAAGACATGTCCAGTTCTTGTGAAACTGATCGAATGGCAAAGCAGGCGATAGAAAGTTTTTAGTTAAGGTGTCAGTATTCTTAGGCAATTTTAGATTGTTATTGTTGTTAGAATGTTAAGACATTGTATAAAAATCACTTCATGTTATGCTTGTGTTGTCAGCAAAGAGAGAGATTTTTTTGGTTAATTTTTGGGTTGGTGATATCATTAATGTATAACAAAAAAATATAGATTCCAAGACCGAACCTTGAGGGACTGTACTGTAATCAATTTACAATCAGAATCAGAACCATTTATGCTTACAAATTGTTGTCTATTCTGAAGACAAGATTTAAAGAAATACTACGAATAAAAATTTAGCTTGCTTATCAAAATTTCATGATTAACACAGCCAAAGACTTTTGCATAGTCACCGAAAACTGAGGAGGCGGGGTGGTTGTTATTGAGGGATAAGTAGACGTCACTAAGCAACGGGAACATAACCTCACTGGTGCATTTGTTGGGTAAAAATTCGAATGGATTGATTTCAAATTGTGTCATAACTAATTCTGGTATAGGGGGTCAACTAGTAAAATTGGGTTACTAATTTAACATGGCCGAACAGAATGGCGGCCAAATAAAATGCCTGTAGTCATGAAAAAAAAATCACCCTCTCAGGTTTTACATTCTAGGAATTATTACAATCCGGCCCTATCAACTATTTTTGTTTATTTATTGCCAAACTCTTGTCTACACAATGGGATCGACATACAAGTAGTTTTAGAACTATTTTTCCTGAAATTTACTAAAATAATAAAATTAAATTGAAACATCTGCAAAAATATATTTGTCCTAGCTATAATTAGTTAAGAGCTTAGCGTTGCTACTGTTAATGGACCCCTTTATCTCAGCACAATGTGACATAGTTAGCACCACTAAAATACATGAAATTTAGGCAACATGTAAGTCATTTGCATAATTAAATTGTGGAATAACGCGAGCCCTATATATGACTTAAGGCTTAACATATATATTCACTCTTGATCGATGCATATTGGTCTGCTCAATAGCTGCAATAATTATAGCTAAGCTTGAGCACAATATCAGCTATGATAAATATTGACTCTAGGGGCTGGTTAAGGGTATGGCATTTACTACCTGCTTGTTCCGAGGAGAATATGTATTGTTAATGGGATATGATAATACAATATTAGTCCACTGGTACATAACAAGAAATGTACTGTTAACTAAGGCGTTATTTGTAGTGACAATAGTATATTTAAACTTCCTAATTAATAGGAGCATGCCAAAAAGTCTAAAGCGGTAAAGTGGTGGTAAAGCATTGGCGTGTTGTGTTATTTTTCGTTTTTAGTAGATTTATTATTAGTTCCAACGTATAACGTGTAACAATAGTAAAGGCGAAATATATCGGGTACAGCTTACTTGAATTTAGTGAAAATATGTACACTTAAGTATCCAGCGACGAGTTCTGCATTGCTGCCAAGTTTACAGTTTTTCTGTTAAAAATGGAACTTTTTTTATGGAACAACCTATATTATATTACTTTTTTAAAATCTGCGTTCAATTCCCAATACGTTATAACGTCCGTAGATACATAAATAAGAACGAAATTACCGGCCATTCGGTCAAAATAGTATACCTGTGTTAAGCTTATTTAAGCATAGGGTTCAAAAATCTCTACAGGCATAATTGACGACGTTTCGCCCCTATGGGACTCATCAGGCCAATGCAGCCGTGTGGTAAAGATGATGGAAAACATTGAACGGTATGTTAAATAAAAACGATAAAAATATTAGGCAGTAAGATATTAACCCATAGAGTAAGAGGTGCCATCTATGGGAACAAATGCGAGGTTTGTTGTTTATACCTGTTATAATGATAAATGAAAAATCTCTCTTATACTGATAAAATAAAAAACCAAGCGCGACATAGTCAGGCTTTCATTATTTTTGTGTAAGCCGTGCGATACCAACTATTTTATTGGCGGATAGACGGCCCCCAAAGGTATGAAATCCATGATACCGGCTGTTTGGGTCAATATATATATATATATATATATATATATATATATATTTTTTTTTTAACCATATATAAATATTTTGTTAATTATTTTCTTGGGCATAGTTTAACTCATTATATTGAGCTTTCTCAAGATATTTATTTTCTACAATAAAAACATGTAGGGTCATGTCTGTCATAAAGCACAGAATTTACTAATTGATCTTTTCACTTTCTTGAAAAGCAAAGTTATAAAAAAAAAGAAATCAAACCTAGTTTACTTAACTCCATGTTTAAATTGCCCAAAAAAGTACATAGGAATGACAACACAATACTTAGATAGTCGATTAAACTGCCACAAATACACAAAAAATGCATCTACTACAAACACATATTAAAAAAGAGAAAGATGCCGTCAACGATAAAAAAGACATCAATAACTTAAGCCAAATTTATTATAATCTGATATCTAAGTAAATTAATCTAAATAAATAAACTATTCCATACATAAAACCCTGTACATTTCAGTAAGATCATAAACCCAAACTCGGTACAGCAATAAAAATCTAAGTAAATATTAAAAAAGAAAAGAAAAAATGTGTCTCGTTTTTATCTACCAGAATTCCAGACGTGTCGAAATGATTGCAATCGCAAAACATTCGTAAAACAGACATGTTTCCAAGGTACGGACTCTGTATAATATTAATGTTGTTTTAAATATATTTTTGTTTTCATGATCATAGTTTGTTTTAAATGTAATGTATTTTTGACTGATGTTTTTTCAATGATGTTTTAACCAATTTAAATACTAACTATACATGTTTTTATTGTAGAAAATAAATATCTTGAGAAAGCTCAATATAATGAGCGAAACGTCGATTAAATTATAGTTTTACTTCTCAATGAGCTTCCATTCCAGCTATTATTTCTTCTTTAGGGATTTCCTAAGGATATATCGCAAAATTAAAACCCTTACTCAGTACGGATTTTTTACTTTCTGAGAGACTGTAGGATGATATAATTTCTCGACGTCTACTGATGATACTTGTGGCTGACTCGACTTTTATAGAAGATTGTCGTATTTTTTCGAAAGTTTATCAGGGGGTACTAAAAAGGAAGCGTCGCAGTTACCAACACTTCAGTCTCTATTCGAAAGAAAGCTTTGAAAATGCCAAATGTGATTTTGGCGAAACGTCAGCGAAACACCAAACACCCGGAATGAAAACACACACATATATATATATATATATATATATATATATATATATATATGCATAACAAAATCCATTGCAAGGTTTCACAAAGGGTCCAGAGAGTGAAGTTAATGTAAAAGCGTGGTAAAAATTCCAGTGCTTCTAAAATCATCAATAAAATTACTAATTGCAGACTCTGTCTTGAACAAATTTCAGAGACATTCAACTAACAAACCGATTTCCCAAACAACTTTCCCCTCTTTATGGCAGTAACGAATTTATGAAATGGAAAATTACAAATTAAAATTCAAGCAAGATTTAATAGAATTTGATAGAAGAAATAAATTGAATTTTGCGCTGCATTCGAAGTATTTTCAAGTAGAGGAAAATTTGCTGCTGCACATCATAGTGCACGAGAGAAGACGAATAAAGTGCTTCGTTATTTAAGATAATTAAACCGGAATTGAAAACAAACAAAAATTGCTCAAAGATACTTATGCATACTTAGCCGCAAGCTGCAAGGTAATAAAAAAATTCGAGATATAAGATGCTAAAGGGCAGATGTACCAAAAATATACTTATGAAATAATTGGGTTGCAGTTTTTTGTTTTGCAGCTTTTTCAGGAATGAAATAAAGAAATAATCTCTGGACAAATTGCTCAATATTTTATTCAGAATTAAGGGTCATTAGTTTATATCAATCGTGTATTTTATTTTACAAAATTTATATAATATACGATCATTAGAGCGTTAGTTGTGTTATATTTTGGCAATATACAAACGACTTGCATTCTATTATTTCTAGAACTGACATTTTTTTCATGTGACATATGGGAAACATTTGGCCAGGACGCTTGATAAAGATTCGGTCGGTAGCTGAATAGGGGACTCATTACACAGGCCAACACACATTTTGGTGCCTGCGATTTTTTAACTGGGTAATTTTTGGATGCAGAATGTAAAAAAGGTCTTAGATTTCGTCTATCAGATCTAGTTAAAAAAAAATGTGTATATATTTTACGTTATAACTGTTATAATATATAATATTACAATTGCCAGTTAAAAAAAACAAAGACACATGGATTTAAGTATTTATTGCAAAAACTTAATTTACATAATTACATTACTCACTAATCACATAAAAATTTTCTTTTATACGACTTTCTCGAATGGAGTTTACTAGGGCAGCCTCGCTGAAGGCGCCAGCAGTAGTCGGCCGTCATGTGGCTATCCCATCGTCCTTGATAACGATCTTCCATAGTTTTAATATCCTGATGGAATCTTTCCCCCTGTTCTTCACTACAATCACCTAAGTTTTCTGGAAAACGATCTAGGTGGCTGTGGAGGTAGTGAACTTTTATACTCATGTTAGAGCCGAGAATATTAAAATTTGAAAGCATAGTTTCCACTAATTCTACGTAATTCTCTGCTGCTGATTGCCAAGAAAATTTTGTACTACTTGAACAAATGAACACCAAGCGTTAGATTCAGTCTCGTTCATTGATGTGGTGAATTGTGGATCTTTAACAAGTTGCCTTATTTGAGGACCGTCAAATATACCAGCTTTTAGTTTTTCCGTGCTAACGCCAGGAAATGTACGTGACAAATACCCAGAAAAATTTCCATCTCGATTTAAAGCCTTTACAAATTGCTTCATTAGGCCTAGCTTGATATGCAAGGGCGGAGGTAAGATTTTTTCTCTTGAAACCAAAGGTTCGTTGATCACGTTTTGTTTTCCTTGAATCATAACATCTCTAGAAGGCCAATTTTTGTTAACTCAGTGCTCATTTTTAGCTCTGCTGTCCCAAAGGCACAAAAAAGAAGGATATTTTTTATAACCACTCTGCTGTCCAAGGAGGAAGATAACCATTTTTAAATCAACACAAATTGCCCACTGATGTTCTTCGTATTTAATTTTTTTTCAAAACTAATGCAATTGTTTCATATTCTTCCTTCATGGTAGTAGAATGACCAATAGGGATTGAGCCATATTTGTTACCGTTATGTAAAAGAACACATTTTAAAATACGTTTTGAACTGTCAATAAAAAGGTGCCAATCATCTGGAGGGTATTCAGGCAAACCCATTTTTTCTAAGAGCCCTTTTATATTGTTATAGAATACCAATTCATTTTCCTGAGCAAAAGGCAGCAGATCCTTATCTCTTTTACGATAAAATGTAATATTAGTACCTGGACAAACTAGATTTTTTTCTTTTAATCTGGATGCAAGTAATTCAGCGGATTCCTTTGAGAGATTCAGGTCTCTTATAAGATCGTTTTGGTTCTTCTTGATTGAAACACTGCGGAGCTGCTAAATCTGCTTCAAATTCGCTGTCGTTTTCTGATTGAATTCTTTGAACTTCGTCAGACGTTGATGTTTTTCTGTTTCTGTATCATCTTCTGTCAGTTCGGGTAGACTGCTGAATGATGGAACGGGTATTTCTTCCGAATGCGCTACAGGCCTTCTTGCAGAATCTAGATCAGGATATGTCCATTTGTGTCTATTGTTTCTATTTATTCCTTTAATATTAACGAGACAACAAAATAGCAGTCGTCATGATGGTTTCGCGGTTCTCTCCAAACCATTGGTACACCAAACTTTAGGCACTTCCTCTTTCCAGTTGTCCAGTGTCGCAAATGTTCAACACATGTTTAACATATGAAATGTGGGGCCCAAGATTTATCTTGATCTCCTAAATGAACGCCAAAATAGGCAAAATAAGCTCTTTTCACAAAGTCAGAAATCGTTTTTCTGCTCTCTTTCAAAGTGTATTCACCACACACATAATAAAAAACATCGGGATGATTTACACAGGTACGTCTGCTTGTGGATGCCGTTGTTTCAGTTTAGTGTCTTGATACTACAAAACAACCAAAATTTACACAAAATGATAGCACAACTTTACTTGGGAAAACTCAGTAATATACTAAATCGAGTACAGCCAAGCAGGTATAGAAGGATCGGGTCATAGGCAATTACAGGTATAAAAGTAATTAAGAGCAGTGTATTAAGTAGTTCCTAGTATAGGAACATTGGGTCAGGGACAATTCCAGGTATCCATTTGGTTAATTAGATTCTCGGAAATTTCTATTTTGACCATTAAGTATATATTTATCTCTTTATTGGTTGTCCTTTATCAGAAAAAAATATCAATTAACCTGTAACCTGTATCTCAAAAACTAGAGCTGATAGAAAAAATCTGGTGGCATTTTTGGAATCAGCATATTAAAAACATCTAAAATGAGATGTTACATTTCCGGCACCCAATTTTTGTTTTCATTTTGTTACCCTATGTTATTATTATTACAAAGTTATAATCATAATAATAATAACGATGTGAAGAACGAACTTGAGGATCTATAATGGCGATCAAGCTCACACCACTGATGAGATACACATCAATAGGGGAATTTACCAAGGAGACTCGTTAAGTCCACTTTGGTTCTGGTCAGCGTGTGAACCTCCTTTCCACGTTGCTCAACAATACAGGACATTACTTTAACATCAAAAGTAATAGAGACGATTCTCGAACCATATCCCACCTTCTGTATATGGATGATGTTTAAAAGCTCTATGGTAGAAACCATCATTATTAACTAAAAAAGCTTATTGACCTACATACACCCTGTCGAAAGATATCCATATGGAATTTGGAATAGAAAAATGTAAGGCCTTAAACATCGAAAAAGGCAAAGTTACTAATGTTGATGTAGCCTTACCCAATGGAAAAAGGAGTTCAAGCGATGAACAAAGGAGAGACCTACAAATACCAAGGATTCCAACAAGCTAGACTGCTCCAGCATAAGCAAGGAAAGAACAAGATGCAAGATCAGTACGTTCAAAGAGTGCGAGCTCTTCTCAAGACGCCGGAAATCTCATTACAGTAATTAACACTTATGCTGTGCTCGTGCTGACCAACAGTCTCGTTTTGTGCTTCATGGGTCGTTTTCGTATTTTTTCCGTTATTAGTGAAACATAATATATGTGTCTAGTCTTGAAATGTAGGGAAGACTCTGTGTTATGCAATGAACTAATTGGTGTTGTATAATGACTAGCAGTGATCCAGTAAAAGTGGAAAATGCCTGCATAAGTGTGACGATTTGATTTAATTTAAATACCATCAGTAAAAAACCTATAATAGATGCACATTTTTGAAGTTCTTATCGTCAACTGATAAGAATTTCAATTCCGATCGGGGAGTTTTAGCAGAGTGAGACGTTAAAATATTTTGATGAACTATAAAGTAAAATGCAACGACAATTTAAGTGCTGCAAAAATAAAGACTTCCAGAACTATTGTTGCATCCTATGTAATGCGATATTCCATCCCAGTTGTATGGAACGGATTTCGGGAATCGAAAAGTTTGGGAGGTTACAAAATTCTTTGTTCTGAAAATTGTCAGGTGAGCGATAATAATCATCAAGACCAGGAAAAGGCTTACATTGAGCAAATCGCCTCTCTTCAGAACAAAATCAAAGACAAAAAATAGACATATAGACATACAGGAAAGAAAAATATGTCTCAACTTGATAATTTAAATAAACTAAATGCCTCCTTGGCCGATGATATATAAGAGTTGAAAAGAACAGAAGTCGAGTTCATCGCAAATATTAAAGCTTTGGAAGAGGCAAAATGGAATTTGGAAACACAAATGAGGGAGCTGCAAGACCTAAACAAAAATCTCTTAGATAGTATAGACAAATGTTATCTGCTTGCTTAATTGATAACATAGAGCTAAGGGAAACTGTATTTTCATTGCCCAACAAAGGAAGTCTAGATGAACTAACACCTGAATTTTTAAACAATATTTACAGTAATATAGAAGGGCCACTTCTGAACATCATAAATACTTCTTTAGAAACTGGACAGATTCCATCCTTCCATCTCAATTCCAAAAATAAAAGGTGCTATTAAAGGTGATCAGTTCAGACCCATTAATATGCTGGTTACAATTGAGAAAATTTTAGAAAAAATTGTATATAGACAATTAATGAAATTTATTACTGCAAATCACAGCTGTGAAACGGCTATTCAGAATGTTCTTTATGAATGGAAGAATCTCTTGGATGATAATTATGCAATAGAAGCAGTGTTCTTTGATTTACAACGGGCCTTTGAAACTATAGATAGGGATATACTGGTAAGCAAATTGAAGAGAATTGCTATAAGTAATACTGCCCTTGATTGGTTTGTAGATTATTTGAAGAATAGAAACCAGGTTACCAAAATTAATAACAAAATTTCCACAGAAGTGTTTAACAATAATGGTGTTTCACAAGGAAGTACATAAGGTCCGATGTTATTTTTAATTTATATTAATGACATAAACCAGGTAATAAAAAATTGTTCTTTACACTAGTTTGCAGATGACACATTGCTGTGTTTTAATTCAAAGGATTTAACTCACTTAACTTCCACAATAAATTTAGAATTAAGTCATCTCTATAAATGGTTTAATAAAAATTTACTAAAATTAAATATACAAAAATCAAAATTTATGTTTAGAGGAAGTAATAAAGTTCAAAATGAATTTATATCAAGTAATTTAAATATAATAGTAGGTAGTGATAATTTAGAAGTAGTAGAAAATATTAAATATCTTGGTTTTATTATTGATAAACATCTTAGTTTTAAAGAACACATATTGTATATAATTGGAAAGATAACCAAAAACGTTAATTTTTTGTCACGAGTTTCATCACATCTTACTCGCTGGTCCAAGACTACTGTCTTTAACACATTAATCCTTCCACATTTGGTCTTTAGCTCCTCAAGACTCTTATTTTGCTAACAAAAATGAGCTAAACAGGATGCAAAAACTTCAAAACAGATATATGAGATTAATTTTGGGGGAAAAAAGAGAAACACCTATAAGAAATATGCTAACGGCATTACATTGGCTCTCTATAGAATCATTTGTGAAATATCAAGTACTAATCCTTATTTATAAAAAAAAACTTGTCACTGTGTATACGAAAAATAAGAGGAGTACTGAGAAAGCACTTAACCATAGAGGTTTGATTGAATTTAACTCTTTGCCACAGATAATTAAAGATAGTCCAAAATTGGATTTATTTAAAAAACTCTTAAAAAGACATCTAATGGGAGAGTGATACATACTATATTCTAATAAATAATTGTACATAAAGTGATTTGTAAAAATTTTATTTTATTGATATATTTGAGTGTTTGTTTTGATTAAGATAAGTTTTATTATACTTTTTATGTATAAGCTAAATGCTAAATAAAGGAATTATTAATCTTGAAATGGAATAACACGGAGCTAGAGGGACTAGAACGAACTACTCGCCTAATGATGACCAAATACAAGTCACACCACCCAAGGTTATCAATTCTCCGAATGATCTTACCACGAAGAGAAGGTAGAAGATCCCCTGTCGATTTAACCAATTCGCACTTCCGACAGCTGCAAAAATTGAGAGATTTCTTCACCAACAAGGCACAAACATCAAGCCTTCATCGCATAGTGACCTTAAGTGACAACTCGTACGCTCCACTAAATCTCGCAAGTGACAACATTATCCTAAAGTCACTTTCAGGCTCCGACAAACAAGAACAGTGGGCTCAAGTGGCACTGCACGGCCGATATCACAATGTCTTAAATCAGTCACACGTAGACAAGGAAGCATTTATCAGGTGGCTGAAGGAAGGACAACTATTCCCAGAGACAGAAGGATATGTGATGGCAATACAAGACCAAGTTATTAACACATGAAGTTACACTAAATTCATCATCAAAGACCGGTCCATTAAATTCAAAAAGTGTCGAAAATGTAGCGAGAGATCAGAGACTATACAGATATAACATCTGGCTGTACTTACATAGCAATCATGGACTACCTCCAGGGACATAACCAAGTGTGTAGCTTCATACACCAGAAGCTTGCTAATAAATATGAGCTCCTGAACACCTTTGTGCCCTATTATAAACACCAACCAAGTTCAGTGCTTGATATGCCAAATGCCAAATATGAGGAGCTGGCCATCGAGATACAGCAGATGTGGCGTCTGAATAAGGTTCATGTGATACCGATCACCATATCGTCAACTAGACTAGAAACACTAGAACAGAACCTGAAGATCATAGTACTGCCTACTCTAACACCTTCATCTAGAAGGCAGTCCTGCTCAGTACTTGCCACACAGTGAGAAAATTCTTATAGGACAACACATAAAACTAATAGAAACCAACCCACTCCTTTTAATGTTGTTTGAAATTGATTGTCAATTTTGATAATAATATTAATAATAATAATATTACAATGTGATAATAATAACTATTATTATTAATTGTTACAAAATAATAAATGTATCTTTGTTAGAACCTCCAATAAAATCGTAGTAGCAGGCCACGAACCTTATCTTCATTTACGCCACTACGCGCATTTATTACTACCTAGCCGTTATTAAAATAATTATATTATTATTTATATAAACTAATAATTTATTTACGTTCATTCAAGGATTAAAAATACATTTTGCTGGCAGTAATAATTCGGAAATAATTTTTAAAATAAATTCATTAATTTTAATTATTTCATTGTTAAAATTTCACCTTTTAACAATAAATTGTAGACCGGATTTTAAAACAATTAGTTCGGTATAGAATATTTCGCAGAGAGGTATAATTATTTTACTGAATTGTCAGTCAGATGCAAAAGGTATTTTAAATAATTTAAATTGAATTATTTGAGCTTTATGCTTTAGAATACAAATCCAAAATATCGGTAAATTTCCTTTACCAGGAACTTCCATCATTATGAATCTTTCATGTTATTAGGAATAGTAAAGTGTGACCCATATAGGTATTTTTATTGGACGCCATTTTGGATTCCTACCAAAATTTCCACCTATGTCACCCTTGAATTTTGAGCAAAATTTAAATTAAATTGAATAAATAATTTTTAAATTTATCCCTATATCACATTTAATTTTCCCGCAAAAGTCGATTGAGCAAGAAGATTTTTTACGTCGACTTTAAACATTTTATTTGGCCGCCATTTTGTTTCACCATCTTGAATTCGTACTACAAATTTCCCAGTTTATCTCTAAATCACACTTAATGCTTGCATAAAATTTGAAATAAATCTAATATAGAAGTTTTTTTAGACTGATTTCCGATGAAATATTTTAGGCTACTAGGCCGCCATATTGGATTTTTACCAAAATATTACCAAGTCATCTCTATGTGGTGTAGTGTGGTTAGAACTCTTGCATTTTGATCTATCTTCCACCACAGGTTCCAGTGTTAGGACTTAACATGACTTCACGGTCGACGGAACAAAACCTTTATTGTAAGTACTGTACTAAGATTAGGTTAATAGCAGCAGATATTTGGTTTCTAAAATCAAATAAGTCTTTTTCAGTTTTCCCTAAGTTCGTTTCAGTCAAGATCTCTAAACAATCACCCGTTACTGGGAAGGTTGAATCTTTTGTTAAACAAAAGTGGCTAGATTTAGAAATTAAAAATCTGTATAGCAAACGAAGTATTCTTGAAATTGAAGCATACGGATTATTTAAAAAACTCACTTATAAGCTTAGTAACTTAGAATTTGAACAATAGTTAGATTTCCAAAGAAAAATGTTCGTAGTTATCGATGCCAAATTTTTGAAGAACACATTCACTTAAAAACAAACTGAGAAAGTTGACACCACAAAAACAAATTTCTTCGGAAGTCGAGAGCATTGTAGAAAACCTTTCTTCTCAGTCCTTTGATAATAGAGAAATCGCCCTTTTGAATAAAGGTTTGAATTTTGCAGAGCCTCCAGTACAAAATAGTTTACCAACTATTATAGCGAATATCGAAAGTTCCATTCCATACGTGCCAGAGTCAACTAAGAAATTCATTAGAGAGGCTTGCAGAAATCAAATCTTAAAAAACATTGTTAACAACAAGTCTAAATATGTTTCTTATAAAAATCCTGAAGTTATCTCTAAGTTAAAAGCTGACAAAGGAAATAAGGTTGTTATACTAGACAAAGCAGAGTATTTTGAAAGAGTGGACAATTTGATTCAAACTGGTCCTTACGATTTAATTGAGAAAAATCCGTTATCAAAAATGATAACAGAAGTAAAAAGTATCTTAAAACAGTGTAAAAACCTTGTGTCCGATAAACTACAATTCAAACTAACAACCCACAGTTATCTAAACTGTATTGCCTTCCCAAAATCCATAAACCTGGGAAGTCCATGAGACCTTGTTTCAGCGTACAATATTTCAAAATGGTTAGTAGAAGAATTCAGCAAATTAAATATCTCATACGATAACTTTGAGGTTACTAACTCGTTAGAATTCTTAGATAAAATTAAGAATGTTCGCTTAAAAGAAGGTGAAATTTTAATATCTTTTGATGCAAGCTCAGTGTTTCCTAACTTTAGAGTACCTAAAGGAACTACTTGAATTCAATAATTTAGAAAGAAGTCATTGATGAACATTTGCTTCTCTTAAAATGAATAATGTTTGAAACAAAATTTTTTCAGTTCAACAATAAATAAAACCACTTGAGGGAACTGTGATTGGCAATTGCTTATCTCCGTTCCTTGCAAATTTGTTTATGGGTAGATTAGAAACCCAATTCAAAAAAAAAACTCAAGTACTTCCCAAGGGTCTGGTATAGACGATATATTTGCTATTTTTAGTACTAAAACAGAAAATTTGGACACTTTCTTAGATAAATTAAACAATAAATATCCTTCCACTAATTTTACGTACGAAAAGAAAAACAATGAGCAATTACCTTTTCTCGACACGTTAGTTATTAGAAATAACGATAAATTAGAACTTGATATTTATAGGAAATTTACCAATACTGATAGGTATATAACATCCGACTCATTTCATTGCCGTCAGCACAAAATGGCAGCATTTCATTTCTTAACTCACAGGTCAATTTTCCATTTAGTAAAGAACGTTTTGACGATGAAATGAAACGGATTAAAAATATAGCTAAAAGTAATGGATATAATGATAATTTTGTACATAAATTAGTAAATAAACATAAGCATAAGGAAATATTAAAAGATGCCACTACTCTTCGAACCTGAGGCTTCTAATAAGTTCATGGTAATCCCATATAATCCCAGGTTTACGAGAGGTCTAGAAAAAGTATTTAAAAACGTAGGTTTTAGAGTAGCCTACAAAACGGAGAACAGTTTGGAAAATCTCCTTGGAAACCCTAAAGACAAAGTCGACTTGAAGGAGAGGAGTGGCATCTATGAAATTAGCTGTAACGACTGCGATCTAATATATATTGGTCAAACTAAACGTTCCATAAACATTCGTTTTAAAGAACACATCGCACATTTAAGATACGGAAGAACAGAAAAGTCAAGCGTTGTTAAAATGTATCTAATAATAGATTATCGGATGCATTTGAGAGTATAGAAATAGTTAAATGTGGTAAGACAGCACTAAATAAAGACAGAGGGCTTATTCCCTATAGTCCCCTCTATCGCTTACTTGACATCGTTGCAGTCGGGTGAAACCAAGTGTGTTACTTTAGTTTATATCATTTGCTGATGATGCTAACTTGGTTAGCGAAACGCGCGTCCAGAACGTAACAAGTTGTGGTGTAGTGTGGTTAGAACTCTTGTATGATCGGATAACTAGTTTTTAAGCTATGCTGCGAACTAACTGTAACGGATTAGACTTTAGCAATAGAACAGAGTATATAAATTCTCACTCTATATTTTTCGCATGACAAATGCTAAACATAAGTATTTCAGAGAAGTCACTAAAATAATGCTATCTAATATAAGTTTTGAGAGTTTTTGAAAGCCAAAAAAATAATAAATAACACTTATCTCAAACGCTATATTTTAGATTGTACAGACATTTAAATCTGTCAAGTTGCACTCGACGCGCGACGATACATCCCCTTGAAAAGTTTAAGGTTATCATGTGGCCCTTTTTTGTGGGAAGATTTCTTTGCCGGCTTTCATTAATGTTAAAGCTAATAGTAATTAAAACATTGTATTTAGTTCGATTCAATTATAATAAATTGTCAACTTACTATGTTAGAATATTTTATAATAGAAAGCGTTTCAAAAATTCCATGTTTTTTTTGTTTCCCTTCAGAAAAGTTTGGTTGAGAGGGTTTTTCTTTCCGTCCTTTTTTTGCCATGGTCTTTTTGATCCAGCATGCTGATAAGTTAGTTTAAGTTTTAGACATTTATATATAATATACTTTTATCTTATTTGACGACGCATTGCATTTAGGCCAATAAAAAACTTCTGAGGGGGCAGTTCTTGTCAAATTAGGAGTCGACCTTTTTTCCGATTTCTAAAACTAGAGTTAGTCTGTGTCAAAGATCTGTTTGTTACAGTTGATTTCAAATTTTTCTTTTGTGGTGGTTTATAGGGCTTTACGTATATAGTGGGTTATTAAAGGTGAGGGTTTATCAAAGACATTTCATTTTGATTCCAGTGTTCATTTAGGGAGTAGTTTTTACATATTTGCAGAGTTAAATTTGAGGTTTGTTTAAAGATTTTTACTTTCTTGTCTTTTACACTAAGTTTTGGGATTTTAGGTAAATTCTGTCATTTTTCTAGATTTTAATTTAAATGTAATAACTTTTTTTGTTATTAATATTAAATCTTATTTTTGTACAGTAGTTTCATATCCGAAATTTTTATTAATAGATGTTTAAGTTGTTTTTAAAAACCAAATCTTTTATTTAAATAAACCACCTGTTTGTTAAAATATCTATATTCAAGAGGAGATAACATCGTTGTTGCAGTTTGCTGCTGTTCAAGATATAAGTGGCCGCTGAATTGGTGAGATAAGATGTTTAATTAACTTTATACTAATAATTATATTTGATAAGATAGTAAATTATAATTTACAAAGAAGCCTACAGGGTACCTTAGATTTTACTTATCATATCCTAGTTAACGGCTCTATAATCCTGTTACATGACAGACAGACAGACCGACGGAATTGATAAAACGTATTTGCATTTAGTGACGCTAAACTGTAAAGAAATATAAAAGGGTGGTTTTTTTTCACAATTACAAACATTTTATTATTATGTTTATGTCTATACCATGATTTATTATTCCACAAAATTCGAAATAAATCCATTAAACAAAGGAAGAATTTTTAAATATTTTATTAAGCAGTCATTTTGTTTTTCCATCTCGGATTCGTATTAAAATTTTACCAGTTAATTCCTACATAGAACTTGATTTTTGTGTAAAATATGAGATAAACTGGATAAGTAGTTCTTTAGTAATAATTGTTTTAACATTTCATTAGGCCTCCATTTTGTTCCGCCATACTGGATTTTTACCAAAATGTCATCCCCATATTATCATCCTTGATTTTTGCGAAAATTTGAAGTCAATCGGGTACGTAGTTTTTTCGCTATGCCGCGAACAGACCTAGGTACCCTAAAAACGTAAAAATCTGAAAAAATCTCGAAGGGTGATTTTTCCACGATTATAATACTCGTACTTCCCTTATACAAGGGAAGTCAAATGTTCTCTAGGGCAGTACTGTATTTCTCAAATTTTATCATTATGATAAGTAGGTTTTAAGAATCCAACTTGGACAAATCATAGTTACTTGATGCCATAACTTTATTAATGCAGATTAAGTGTATCATGAATCTGAAGTGGTAGTAATGTACGCTTAAACTAATGTTAAATAAAACACAGTGGCCTTTAATATATCAAATACATTCTACATAGCGGGATACAGTTTGGGATCTTGGAATTGTTTGAGGCGAGAAATTCAAATTCGTCCATAGTTTTACTGTTACTGGTAAAGGACGCCATCTACGGTATGACCGATTGCTTTTAAATGACATAAAAATAAAAAACATAAAACTTATTTTTTATTATTATTCAAATTTCGTACACAAGTGGTCCAAAAGCAGTTTGTCTCACCAGTGACTTGCTGACTTATTATGATTGTAATCAGTCTTAATGAATGAATGAAACTATAACGAATCCATTACAGTTCTAGGACTATAATGAATTCATTAGACTTCTCAGTCCGAAAAAATGTGTCATTTTGACACTAAAAGTGGGGATCAAAATGATGTCTTTATGACACGCCAGAAGACAAACTTGACTTTTATTTCTATAAGTTGTCCAGTTTTTCTACAGCAATAGCGACGTACCACGTCCACAACTGAGAGTTATGTCAAACATTTAAGTAATGTAGTGAATGTTTTAAATGCAAATGTTATGTGTACCTTGTGTGTATGTTCTTCATTTAAGTACTTAACGTTTTCTGAAACTGCCCCTACGTTTTGCAATGGACTTTTTTATTTTATACCCATATTGGTAAGATGAAATAATATTATTAATTGCAACGATTTCACAACTTTTTTTTAAACAAACGTTCACTTAATACAATACTAGTATACATATTCAAAATTTTCTAGCAAAAACGCTTGGTACAGGTAGTATTCTAGTCAATGCTTTAAACATTGGTATCGGAGAGCAAATCGATATCTAATAATGGCTGATATCTAATTTAATAATGAATGGCAAGAAATCCAAAAATGTAAGTTATGTAATTTTTAGAATTATTTGAATACAGGGTGTCCCACGAAATACTGCGGCGATCGATTTCTCAGAAAGTAAGCTTTAGAAAAATTTGAAATTTTGGCAGCTAACTAAAGTCAATGGGGGCAATTCGCGCAAAATATTTTCAAGATGGCGGCACTTTCGGTTATACCGGAAGTAGAAGCCAACTTTCTTATTTTAAATGAAACACCCTGTATATAATCAAATTTTTGGATTCCTCGAAAAATTCTAAGTATATTTCATGTATAATATCCTATACCTAAGTTGAACTGTTTTTGAGATATTTTGAATTTTATGTAAAAAATGACGTTTGCAGGTCTAGACATAACTACATATATCTGCTTATCGAAGTCTCTTTTATTTATTTGCGGTTGGGTTCCTTGTCCAAAAGGGTACACCTTAGTGGCCTGTGCTGATATTTTTATAATAAATAAATATAGGGTGATCAAAAACATTATATATATACTTTAAAAAATCGTTAAAAGTTACTTTTTTCAAATGAAAACCCCCAATGTTTATAATTTTATCTTATTTAACACTTAAAATAAGGGTGACTTTGTATAAAGTTGTCTATTCCAAAAATTTGCAGTTTTTGAGTTATTGACGATTTAACATTTTTTATTCTAATAATACCAGACGGCTTCTAAGTTTTCTTGTTAGTTGACCATGACGGGGAGGCCTGTCGAGAACAAAACCAATTGGTTGCTATAGAAACGTAATATTTGTTGCCGTTTGACAATTACCTACTAAAATATTATTTATTTATTATAGTAATTATAATAATTATTAAACTAATAATCATGCCGGGGCGATTAAATTACACACACGAGGATTATTTGAATTTGTTTATTATCTATGGTGAATCTAACAGAGTTTTAACAAGAACATACCAGATATTTGCTGATAGATATCCAGATAAACAGAAACTCTCACCGAACAGCGTTAAACAAATGTTGGAAAACTATAAAAATGTTGAAACCGTGAAGGCAAAAATTAATTAAAGAAAACCTATTCCCATTATAGTCTAGTCTACACAAGAGCACAACTTATTTTTTCAATAAATGTTGAAAATGTAGACCTTGTAATTCCAAACATTTTTCGCATCTGCGAATAAATCCCTCGTGGGTGGCCGCTCTAATTGAAGCTGGATATAAACTTTCGAACGCGTCCGTTACCCTTGCCATACAGTCCTCTTTCGTTGTTACCGGATTAAAAAAAACGATTCCTTTTATCGTTCGTATAAAATAGTCTAAGACTGTCAGATCGGGGGAACGAGGAGGCCACAGGAAAGGTCCATTGTTAGCAATCCACTTGTCGTAAAACGTAGCTTGTAAAAAGTTAGTAACTGCAACGGTTCTATGTGGTGGGGCAATCGTGTGAAGTGAAGAAAATTTGATTATGTTCTGCCAAAGGTAAATTACTTAAATATTCGTTGTCCAACTCTTCAAGAATATTCAGATATCTTTCTCCTACAAAAGTTTATAGACATAATTTTACAGAAAGAAATGCTTTGATAATATATATCCATTTATTGATTTAAGAAGAAACAAAGTACATCAAAATTCAATTAATTTAATCTGAAGAGTGCTTAATAAAAAAAAGAAGGTTTCGTATTTTATGACTTTCTGAAGTACCCTGTATAAATAGCTTGTAAATATCTAACTAAAGATAACTTTTCTATAAAACTTGGGACGATATATTTTTTTAGATATGATGTGTTATGGTATGTGGACCAGTATTTGTATGAAGTAGTGTAGTGTGACCTGTATAAATAATTTATTTTAATTTATTTATGTAATAATATTTACTAAATGATTTATCTAATTTTGGATTGACGCTAAATTGATAAAAAAAATATTGTAATATTACCTAAATGGATTATTTTTCATTAAAAAAGTCCTTGTGTTTAGGCAATGTATAACTTACCATTCAAATTTTGTTCGTAAAAATTCAGTTTTATTATTCCATCATTCCTTACTGCACAAAATACATTAAATCACTCCAAAAATGGGAATTGTATCTATAGAAAAGGCCATTTTTAGTAAATTTTGCTTCATCGGTTTAAATTATATTGTCCAAAAATCTAGAGTTATCTTGTACCATTGTTAAAATAAACTCGCAAAACTGTACTCTTTTTGGCAAATCAGTGTCTTTTAGATGTTGAACCAATGATATTAAATAGGGTTGGAAGTTATGTTTCAACAGAATCCTATGCACTGAGTTCCTCGAGATTCCTGATTGTCTAGCCATATTTCTTAGGGATGTCATTGGATATGCTGTAAAATATCCCAGAATTGCAATCTCGACATTTTCATTATCAACAATGGGCTTCCTCTTATTAATTTTTGCCTTGACGTTTCCAAATTTTTTAAAGTTTTCCAACATTTGTTTAACGCTGTTCGGTGACGGTTTCTGTTTATCTGGATATCTATCAGCAAATATCTGGCATGTTCTTGTTAAAACTCTGTTAGATGATAAACAAATTCAAATAATCCTCGTGTGTGTTATTTAACCGCCCCGGCATGATTATTAGCTTAATAATTATTATAATTAGTATAATAAATAAATAATATTTTAGTAGGTAATTGTCAAACGACAGCAAATATTACGTTTCTATAGTAACCAATTGGTTTTGTTCTCGCCAGGCCTCCCCGTCATGGCCAACTAACAAGAAAACTTAGAAGTCGTCTGGCATTATTAGAATAAAAAATGTTAAATCGTCAATAACTCAAAAACTACAAATCTTTGGAATAGACAACTTTATACAAAGTTACCCTTATTTTAAGTGTTAAATAAGATAAAATTATAAAAATTGGGGGTTTCCATTTGGAAAAAGTAACTTTTAACGATTTTTTAAAGTATATTTATAATGTCAGTTTTTGATCACCCTATATTTATTTATTATAAAAATAGCACAGGCCACTAAAATGAATCCTTTTGGACAAGGAAGCCGCCCGCAAATAAATAATAAAGACTTCTATAAGCAGATATTTATAGTTATGTCTAGACCTGCAAACGTCATTTTTTACATAAAATTCAAATTATCTCAAAAACAGTTCAACTTAGGTATAGGATATTATACATGAAATATACCTAGAATTTTTCGAGAAATCCAAAAATTTGATAATATACATGGTGTTCTGTTTAAAAAAAGACAGTTGACGTCTACTTCCGGTATAATCAGAAGTGCCGCCATCTTGAAAATATTTTGCGCGAATTGCCCCCATCGACTTTAGTTAACTGCCAAAATTTCAAATTTTTCCAAAGCCTACTTTCTGAGAAATCGATCGCCGCAGTTCGTCGTGGGACACCCTGTATATATTTAATGAGGTGACATAAAATTTTTATAGGATCTTTCACTTCTAATGTTAGGAGGAAGTTTGTTAAAAGTTTTTTAGCAATGGGATTGTGTAAAGCCATATTAGTTCTGCAGTTTTTCAGGTAGATATTATCAGAGTTTTTTATGCTGTAACTGTGGATCTGGTTGGTATATGTAATTACAGTACCTATTGCACTTTTGTATATTCTTGGTAACTTTATACATTAATTTAAACTGATCGAGCTGCAAGACATGCGTAACAGGCTGAGTGTGAAATAAGTTGTACAGGTCTTGAATATGAGTTCTATAATACAGCCCAAACCATATCTTTAAGACTATTTTGGAATACTCGCCAGAATTTCTCCATACTGGCATAAGATATCTCATAACTGACAAGAAGCATTATAAAGTACTTAAAAAACTTAAGATTTGGGTTCTGGTACGATTTAATATATCTCAAGTTTTAACTTTTTTTTTGGTTTTATTAGGAAACTTACCTCAAATTTACTACATTTAAGCGAAAAAAAAGCGTGCATTGATCACATTTTACAAAATAATACAAATTAAAATTGCCAAGTCGCTCTACTGCACTATTAACACATTTTATTTGAAATTCTATTCCATTTTATGCATGCGATTGTTGTCGTAGATTAATATATGTATATTTTGAAATATTTGTTTATTTTTAGTATATATACAAACTTAGAATTGTTTTAGTTAATTACGAACATGAATAATTCTCTAACATAATATTTAATAATACCGCGTTTTGTTTTGTATCTAAACTGAATATCATTTAGTCAGCCAGCATGCGCTGTTGCCAAAGTGAATTTTGTTATTTTCCGTGATTCGTGAGTAATATTTTTATTGTGGTACCAGTTAGAGTAGAAAAGAACTAGCTGGGTTGGTACCGTGTTAGCCCCAGGTTAGGTGGTGGCACCAACATTAAATCTAAAATATTTAGGGTCAGTTTCACAGTTTTACATGCTTTGTGGAAAGGGAAATTCCAGGTCTATGTTAAAACAAAGTTTTTTTTAACAAAACATATACTTTCAGGTCGATATGTCTCCTTAGCATTAGGTTAGCCTAGGTTCGTCGATAAAACCATCAATAAAGCCATAAAATAACATACTTAAAAGAATCCTGTGATCTATAGTACACAACCAGATCTAAAACATCGACGAAAGTGAAAGGTATGTCAAAAGCAGGCTGTTTCCGTAGATATACAGAGTTGTAGCCAACCGCGAATGATCATTGCACCGTTTCCATAGTTACTCACATTCTTTTCATAGACTCAGATTCGTGTGCCAAACTTTATAAAATCGTTTTGTTCAAATTTAGGTATCACTCGCTGTATATTTTAAGAAAATCGGGTAAATTTGGCAACATTGTATATAATTTTGTTTCTTTATTTTGTCAGAAACTTTATGATTTGACAGATTTAGCATTAAAATTTCTGAAGTTTGTTCGCTATTTATAGTAAGTTTTGTGATTTTTTTTAATAAAAAAAAATACTTTATCTATGGTTTTTTTGGCTTTCTAAATTTAAGGTAAGCTTCCAACCAATACCAAAAAAAGGTAAACAATCGAGATGTATTAAATCGTACCAGACCTATAAGATTTGTTCTCATTTACATTTAGAGATATCCTAAGGCAATCCAATAAAGAATTTTTCGTATATAATATTTAATATATACTTAATGTACTTAAATTTTTACATATTTGCAATTTAGCTGCCCAAAATCATAAGATTATATTTCAGTTTTGAGAGCAAGACGACTATTTCATGCAGGGTCCTAACATTTTTTGTCGATATCTGTCCCATCTATTTCATTTTATGTGGTCGTAAATACTGTCCCTTTCAAAATGAAATTCCGATCGCTTGAGTTGGAAAGGTTTCAATCAAAATCTGTTTGATAACCCGAAATAAGGAATCATTTTTGCAATCTCACTGGTAAAATCTTGGAAGGGTTGAAGGGTCATAACATTAGTCATAACGTAAGAGAAATGCAGCGAATGTAGCGATAACATGTCAAGGCAAACCATACGATTCACAAACTGATGCAGACAAACGTATTTTTAATCACCAGATTTTATGTGTTTTATGGCGCTTATGAGTAGAGGCAGAAAGATAAGGTTTGCACAATGCAGAATATCGGTTTACATGGTAGACTTCTTACATATTGCGATCATACTTATCTGGCAGAAGACAATGTGTTAAGTTGAACAGTTTTTCATCGAACTGCGTTACTATGACATCGGGCATCCCACAAGGATCTCTTTCTATTTTTTTTGTTTATATCGGACATTCATACCTGTTTTAGCCGCGTAAATTATTCATTATACACGGATGACTTGAATGAAAGCTCTATAAAACGGTCAGTTCGATGAAAGATTGGAAGAATCTGATGTTGACAACCTCTCTAAATATTGTGAATGTAATAAACTTGTCCTAACTATAAGTAAATGCTTAAATTTCCTCGGATAAAGATTAATATTTTGTATAGATATTGCATAGATGGTGTTTCAGTTCAGTAGGTAAATTTTATTAAGGATCTTGGTGTAATAATGGACCTTAAACTATTATTTGACGAACACTCTGAAAAGGCAGTTGGAAAAGTCTATAAGAATTTAGGTTTTATTCTAAGAATTACAAAGCCCTTTGAGACAAAAGACATTAAATTTATTTTTTGTTGTCTAGCACTCCATCACAGCCTACTACAAATAGGATGACATTTTTAGAAATTCCTGAATTGTCACGTCATTTTTCAAAATAAATTTAGCCTAGCTGGCATTAAAGTAGCTATAACTACCACTACCACCCTTTAAGAGTTTTTACGAATTTATTACTAATAATCCTACTAGGTATACAGTGAAATCTCCCTTAACGGACACCTCCGAACAATGGACACCTCTGCTGAAAGGACAATTTTGAAGTCACCGAACGTCAGTATATGTATTCCTGTGTATTAAACCCTCTTGACAACGGACACGGACAGTAGAATTTGGAACATTTTAATAAAAACAGTAAAATTCATCTCAGAACGGACAGATGTTCAGATAATTTTTGAAAAACCCACATTTTTTTTTTTTATTATTTAATTTAATGTGCCTCGACTGCTAATGGTCATTGGCACAATTACTATACAGTCATTTACAGTACAACGAAATCATTAAAAACTAATTAGAACATTTATAACAATTTTAAAAGTTGAGCTTAAAGATAATTAAATAAGTTAATGTCCTTTAGGAATTTTATAATTTTAAAGAAACTTTTAGGCGAAATACGTCAGCTTTCTGCGTAATAGTGACACGCAATGAGGAGGTGTTGTACTGTTAGGGCACCATTGCAGTGTTAGCAAAAAGGTGGGTTCTGGGCTTCCATCAAATAACTATGGGTGAGTTTTGTGTGTCCTCTTCTTAATCTTCGGATTACCGTCAGCTCTCTTCTATTCATAGTTGACATGTCCTTGGTTTGGTTTGGATCCATCTGTGAGAGTTTGGTGTTTGACTGTCTCCAGATATTGTGCCATTTATTCCATATTGTCTGTTTAAAAGTATTGTTGACATCTTTCTGAAGTTGTATTTGTTCTGTTAGCAAATTCGATGTTAATGCTTCTTTAACAGCATAATCTGCTCTCTCATTTCCAGGAATTCCAACATGTGAAGGCGTCCAAATAATGGAAATTTTTATGTTTTTGGATGAAAGGTCTTGGTAGGTATCATGTATGTTTTGTACTAGAGGGTGTTTAGTGTATATGTTGCCTATGGAGTGAATCGACGCTAATGAATCGGTACATATAGTAATAGTTTTATTTTCTCCTGTGATAAATGGAAAAGCTTTAAGGATGCCATATAGTTCTCCAGTGTGAATGCAGCAAGTCTCTGGGAGTTTGTAACTTGCCATGATGGAATCTGTTGTGACTGAGCAGCTTACAACGTTATCATCTTTGGACGCATCTGTGTACAAGGTGTGGTCTGATTTGTTTTTACTCATGAGTTCTAGGAAAGATTGCTTTAGAATGACTCCATGGGTTTCAGATTTTTTGGTTTTTGTCAAAGAGGTGTCCATAAGTGGCATCTTTTTAGTCCATGGAGGTGTTGTTGAGACTGGAATGGTAGATATCTGGTGGATACTTTTGTCCCACATTTAATAGCTATTGTTAATAGCACTAGTTTAACAATAGGCTGGCTTATGCTGTCTGGCTTGTAGGTAAATTGCGCTGAATTGCGTAATAAATAGATCACCTTATTTTTATAAAATGTAGTCTTCATCAATAGAATATATTAGTTTTGATGTTACTCTGGTGCGATTAATATGTCTTCAAACAAAAGAAAGTTTTTGAGTCGTCAAGAAAAAGTTGAAATAATCCAGTACGCGGAAAAAAAATTTAGTGTTAGAGTATTAGCCGAAAAATTCTGTGCAGGAAAGTCTCAAATATTTTGAGAAACAAGAGCGATCTTAACAAGCAATTCGCCGAGACCGAGAACATGAAAGAGAAAAAGAAATTTTGGAAAACTGAGGAAGCTGCCATAGACCAAATTGCCTACGACTGGTTTTGTAAAGTACGCTCCAAAAACATTCCAATATCCGGTACAATAATAAAGGAAAAAGCACAAGAAATTGCGAAGAATCTAGAAGTTGATGGTTTTAAAGGATCAAATCGATGGTTGGAGAAGTTCTGTTAACGTTATAATATCTCTTTCAAATCCATCTGTGGCAAAGCAGCTGCTGTAGACTGATTAGCGAACGAAATTATATGCTATTATCAAAAACTACGCACCGAAAGACATTTATATCGCCGATGAAAAGGGACTCTTTTTCTACGCTTTGCCAAATAAAACACGAAACATGTGCTGGCGGGAAAGCGTCCACGGAGAGACTCACTATTTCACTTTGCTCCGCTATGAATGGAGAAAAAGAAAATGCACTGGTGATTGGAAAAAGTAAAAAACCCCGTTGTTTTAAACGATCACGCGTGGAAAAATTGCCTTTTGAATGGTACTATAACAAGAAAGCATGGATAACAAGGGATATAATATCGGATTGGTTGATGAAATTTGACCGAAAAACGCAAACGCAAAACCGAAATGTAATTTTATTCTTGGATAATGATGCATCTCACCCAAAACTGTTAGTAGAGTTAAAAAATGTGAAAATATTTTTTTTACCCCCACCACTTTCGGAATTGACTCCAAGGTAGTCATTTCCTTTTCGTGTCATAATAGTAATTTTTCAAAGTTACTGTTTCCAATCGATTTACTAAATTACAACTTTTAAGTATCAGTACCTTGCAGAGACTACTCTAATACGTTCAAATGTACTCCTATATAACGTATTACTATAAAGTAAAACAAGTCGTTGCAGAGTAGAAAAAGTTATCGTCTCATGTTACTTTAAAATTCTTCGGTTGCAACTTAGAAGTAAGAATTACAGTCATTATTTTCTACTAGTAAACAATTACCTCTTGTAATTGTGGTTCCGGAGATGGCCATTAATAAACTTCATTATAATCGATTCGAACTTGTCAATTTCAATTAGTTGTGTATGTGTTGTGTTATCGTCAACGAGTAACAAGTTAAAATGACAATGACGTCACGTCCCATAAGAAAAAAAAGTAGCTTTCTACATTTTATATAAAATTAAAACTATCATAACTTGGTTATATATATATATATATAAAACAACAGCAGTTTTTAAGAGAACAAAAAATAAAAACGAAGAGAAGGGTTAGGTTATGACACAAGGAAGATAGTAGTGACTTAAGTACCACAGCCCTCCGCATGCTACGACGCTACGCGCACAACGCATTAAATTTTAAAGAACCGGTGGAATGTTTGCAAATTGTAATTGCTTGGTAATTATATATAGTATGGGATTAATGGGGACTTTGTGGATAACTTTACTCATACCATATTAGTGTTCAAGACTTCAAAAACTATAAAAGCGTATGGGGGCAGTCGTAGACACTTGATGTTAAGTAATTTTCTCAGTAAAGCAATGCAATTAACTTAAAAGTAAAATTCCAATAGAACGCAATTGTTTATTTTCATATCCCCTATAAATATTTACCTATGATGTTTATTTTTGTGAGTATAAAGATTAAAAATGCATACAAATTAAACATCACGTTAAAAAAAATCACTCTTCATAATAAGATATTTAATGATAATTAATATTTAAACCAAAGTCCAAAATTACATTTTTAAGATTTAAATTGGCCGAAAATTTTAACCAAAATCTATTGGAAGTTTTTAAAGGTCTGTAATTGTAAAAGTCAACTTACCTTTAACTGCGTTTAGTTTGTTGCCCACCATCTGTTTCGCTACGAACGCTGCCATTGCTGAGTTTTATCTGTAAAAAAATATCATATATTTATTCAACTGAAAAAGAGTATTGTTTTAACAGCATTTAACAGTTTTTCAGTGGTTATGGCCGAATATTTCCCACGGCAAGGATACCAAACAAGAAAATTTTTGACAAAATTTGCAGTGATTTATTAATTCATGGAATTTTGAAATATAGAAAAAGAGAAAAATCCCGTTCAGTCATCTCTGAAGATTTTCAAATGGAGATTTTATTATATTTCATTGAATATTCTACCAACTCTTTAAGAGATGCACAAAGGGATTTGAATTTTTCCATGACCAGCATACATCGAGTATTAAAAGAAAACAAAATATCCCCATATAAGTTTCATCCAGTTCAATTTTTAAGCGAACCTGATTATGAGACTAGACTGGATTTTTGTATGCAAAGGATGGACCTGCATTTTATTAGAGATATAAAATAGTTTCGACAGATGACGTGATATTTTCCACTGCGGGAATGCATAACAAAAAAAAATACTCACTACTATTCTGAGACAAATAAACATATGGTAAAGCAAATCAAAAGACAAGGACATCAAAGTGTTAAAATGTGGTGTGGCATTATAAACGACCTCATAATAGGACCTCTGTTTTTTGACTACTATTTGAATAGTCGAATATTTTTCAACCATTGAGAAATCAAATTATGGAAAAACTCAATCATTTTCTGGGAACATAATATTCATGTAGACTTTGTATATCAAGAAGATAATGCTCCATACTACTGTGGAGAAGATATAAGAGCATTTTTAAATGAGCAATGTAATTTAAGTATATATAGTAATGGTGGGATTCCATGGCCGCCGCGAGGTCCCGATTTGACACCCTCAGATTATTTTATGAGGCAAACTTAAAGATAGTGCATAAAAATTGAACCAATTATTCTGTAAATGAATTAAAATAAAAAATTCATGAAGAATTTTTGAAGTATAGCGGAAAACGAACACTATGTGGAAAATCAATTATATAGCCATTTGTTTTAAATTTTTCCTATTTTTCTATTTCCATGTAATTTGTTGTTATGTTATCTGTTGTTATAAATACAGAATAAAAATAGGACTATAGTTACGCAAATAAAAATATTATCCATTCCATGGCCCCCTATGGTTTTTTTTGAGTATGCAGCATCACAATATTCAAGAAATAATTGAGATTTTCTGTTAAATTGTGATTTTCTCTGTAATCATTGAATTTGGGTATAGAACATATGACCGAACGATTGACATCGCTCATTGGCGTGCGAGCCTAGAGGCGAGGAAATGGTACCATTTCGAAGAAAATTATATATTAGCGATTTTTTTAACGAAATTTTGATTTTCTACTGTTACTCAGTATTATCAAGAACCACCTTAGACCAAATTTCAACAAAATAAGTCATTAGCATTGGGAAATACGAGATTTCAAAAAATGAATTTTTTTTCATTTCAAAGGCAGAAATCTCTTAAACCATTATCTTGATCAAAAAACAATGTTTTACATTTTTTTATTATTTTAACGATCTTTATTGAATTTTAGTAAAAAATTGCTTTAAGACTTTTTTTATTTTTACAATTTTAATAAAAATAATTAAGGAATACAATAGCAGAGCTGAAGAACTCGAACATATTATAAAGTACGTCTTAGAACTATTTGGTTTTCTAACCTCGATAAAGATGGTCATAACAATAAAAAAATGTAAAATAGTGTTTCTTGATAAAGATAATGTTTTAAGAGATTTCTGCCATTGGAATGAAAAAGAATGTATTTTTTGAAAGCTCGTATTTCCCAAGGCTATTGACTTATTTTGTTCAAATTTAGTATAAGGGGGTTCTTGATGATTGTGTGTAAGAATCGTGAATCAAAATTTCGTTAAAAAAATCCCTAATATCTTTTTTTTAAAAATCGTACCATTTTCCCCCTCTCGCCAACAGTGGCGGCTATTCAGGTGAAGTAGGTGAAGTGCTACTTCGCCAGGAAAAATAAACAAGCAAACATCTAACTATATTTATTATATATCTCTTAAAATTTAACTTTTTACATTCATTTATTCACCTAATTGGCAAAAAATAAACTGTACATCTCGAATAAATATTTTACAATCGAACTTTATTATAACAACTATAACAGTGGCGTAAACCGCTTCGATTTTGCTGTGTTTGGTTTACGATTTTCCTACTACCTTACCATGACAACGCGCTCGCGATGACGTCGAGCACATGGAAGAATAATGTTAACCAGCGCCATACAACGCTCTCGGTGAATTGCTAACGCAGTACACTACACCCACGTGTCGTTCAGTTTGGGGTGGTTGTTTACTTTTATTTTCGCGGATTTTGCTGCAACCGGTTAGTTCCTTTGCAGTTTACTTGACTGTTTTGTGTTATATTTATTTACGGTGTTGTTACACCTTTATTTGGTGTCGGGTTTATTAATTTATATTATTGATGAATCCGATCACGGATGTGGTTTGCATTTTGTTGGAAACTCCATTTAATCGATGGAAGGAACAAGATCAGAGTTTTAATCGTCATCCTAGTTTTCGGCGTACAAATGGTTAAGTAGTAGTCAAATGTTACAAAATTTGTTTTGCTGGCCTTGTTTACTAGTTTCCAATAAATATTCAGTGTGGAATAAGGAAGGATTTGCAGATATGTTAAATATATGAATGGTTTACATAAACATGAAGACTCGGCGGAGCATTTAAAATGTGAATTAATGCTAAAAACACTTGTAAAAAATCAAAGCACTATAGCTGACACTTTAAAAGAAAATGCTAAACTATATAAAATACAAGAGTATTTATTTTGGTAATTGACGCAGTTTTGTACCTCGTAACAAGAGTTAGTCTTTCGCGGCCATGATGAGAGCAGCGAGTCAATAAATAGGGAAAATTTTAAAAAGGTTTTAGGTTTATTAATATCGAGAAGTTCCCAAGAACTAAAAGATCATCACAAAAAAATTAAAAATGTTTTTACTCGTGACTCGAAAACTATATAATTAATTATTAGTTGAATTTAATTGAATGCATTTCTGATTATATAAATCATCATGTAATAAATGAAATAATGAACACACAGTTTTTTTCTGTGCAAGTGGATGACACCACTGATATTACCCAAACCTCCCAGTACTCCATAATTTTAAGCTACGTTAATTCAGAAGGTTCAGTATCGAGAGATTCTTAGGATCTTATAACGCTAGCTCCGATAGAACGTCTCTTTCTTCTCTATTAGACCAAATTTTGGACTAATTTGACTATAAACATAAATTAATAGGGCAATGTTACGATGGCGCAAGTGTGATGTCTGGCCTTGTCCTGTATTTGTCCTGATGCAGCAAAGTTTAAAAATATTTTTAAATGTCGAATTTTTTTGCAAGCCTTAGTGGTATTCCCTCAATTTTTCATCACTCAGCCATACGAACGTATGCTCTTACATCTGCATCTACGAGGCGTATACCAACAATTACAGAAACTCGTTGGTCTTCAAATTCGAAGTTAGTAAATATGGTTGTTCAAGTTGCGTTCTTCAAAAAAAATCGTTTGACATTCATTTTTGCGTATCCAATATAAAACGCTGCCGTGAGGCGCTCTGTAAAAAAAGAAATGAACATTTTTTTAGTACTATGTTTGATAATTCAATTCAATTCAATTCAAAAGGCTTTTTTTTTATTAGACATCGTAAGTTACAAAGAAAAAAGTATATTCTAGAGGAGCGGCGAGATCCAGCAGAGCTGCTCATCTAACCACCTTTAAATTTATCTATTAACACTAATATTGCAAAGAAAATATTTACATACTAACTATTACTAACACTAAAAAAAAATACAAAATATTATTATATATAATAATAACTATTACATTAAAATATAAGATTTTCAACTTTAAATTCTTTTTGAAAATAAATGAAATTTAAAGTATTTTTTTAAAGTTACCAATGTGTGACAAGACTTGATGTGCCTAGGCAAAGAGTTAAAAATTTTAGCGGCTAAGTATGAGTAAGAATGTTGAAAGGAAGCGGTAATGTGTTTTGGGATTTGGTATAAGTCATTATATCTGGTGACACGGCTGTGAACGTTGGAGCCTTTGCGTAATTTTTCTAACAAATATGAAGGGGTTGCAGCTTGTCTAATCCTGAAAATTAGAGATGCCATGTGAAGCTGAAATCTTTCTGCAATATATAGCCACTCAGAATCACGAAAAGAGTTTGTAACATGATCGAACTTCCGAAGTCCATAACGAATACAAGAATTTTGCAACTTCTGCAGGCTATTCCGGTCACTAACCGTCAGTGATGACCAATATACAACATCTGCATAACCTACGGCGGATAGTATTAGTGAATCGCACAGCCTCAATCTTACCCGAGTAGAAAATATATATATATATATATATATATATATATATATATATATATATATATATATATATATATACAATAGCAAATTCTATGACAGAAATAAATAATTACAAACGTGAGCTTGCTAAGCTTTCACCTAAAAAAATTAGAACCCTTTTTTATGAAATATGGGACCATATTTTAATGGAAATGACACTAAGCTTTCAAGACTCTGAAAAACTTACATTTTTATGTTTGGCAGATTCTGCTATATTTTCCAAATATAGTTTAAATTTTCCAACTGGCCCATTTGAAAATTTGTTACAGTTATAGGGGGAAATATTTTCAAAAAGTCAACGACTTAAAAATGAGCTTGGTCTTATTTTTGCCAATGACAGTAATTGAAATGTATCACTGCAAGAGCAAGTGAAAAAAATTAACGAAAATAAAGATATTTTAACCAAAGCATATAAAGTGTTTTCCCTTATTTTGACAATTTTGTCGACAAGTGCTTCAGTAAAAAGAATTTTTTCTTGTCTCAAACGTGTAAAAACTTATTTATGAAATACAATATCTCAAAAGACTTACTTCGCTAGGCAATATTTCAATTCAAAAGGAATGTCTGGAGGAGATTAGGGCAACTCATCCATTTTATGAAGATGTTATAAACAAATTTGCTGTTATGAAGGACAGGAGAATTTATTTTGTATACAAAATTTAGGTAAGTCGTAAAAAAAAATATTTTATCCCTTCCACATATAAAAAAAACCTCGAAAAAAATTTATTGCGATATTTTCTTGCGTCATTTGCACTTCACTTACTTTTTCACCCTGCGAGCCAATGAGCGATGTCAAAGTTGAATAAGTCAAAATAATGATATTTTAAATTCATACACACATTCATACATATATATATATATATATATATATATATATATATATATATATATATATATATATATATATATATATAAGTATGTTGTATTGTAAACCGTAACAAGTATTTGTTTAAAGAAGATCATCTCATAGTTACGACATGAGATCGAAGGTGCTTCTGTCACCTGAAAATCATCGATCTACTATTTACCAAAACATATTTACTTTACACTATTTAATAAACTGAACAAACGAATTAGTGCTTTTTTGGCTTGAGCGAATTTTGCTTGAAAGTTGCAAAATTTTTCTATATGTTTAATTAATTTGCTAGATAATTTAGTGAATGGAGCTGTTATAGAAGGATATTACAGGTCATATTGGTAAATCATCTTCATGTAATTTAATTTCCATCAATATCGGCTAACTCGACTCAATTTATAATACTGCGATTTTACTGAAGTTTCTGTTAACAATACATGTTAGAGTCGTATTGTAGTTATATGAAAGAATTGAAGAACATTAAATCATACAATGTAGAGGATTATAGTGGGAAGAGGGCAGGCAAATAAAAGCACTATGGTAATTTATATCCCAACGTTTCGTGGTCAATCACCACTTTCTCAAGGGCCTATAATAAAGAACAAGAAGAAGACACATTACATTTGGTCGTACTATGATAAATCTATCTAATTGGAATGTCAGAAATTGTACAGGGTGATCATTTATAATGTCCCCCCCTCTAACTTTTTTTATTTGACGTTTGGTAGAAAAACGTCAAATATAAAAGTTTCACAAAAAACAATAAGCTATTTGCAGCATACATTTTTATATATACAGGGTGTTGCCGAAATCACCCACAGATAAAAGTTATATTTTTTTTAAATGGAACACCCTGTATATTATACGCTAAATTAAATCCTATGAAAATTCTGCATATTTTTTGTATAACATGTCCTATACCCAAATACAATAGTTTTTGAAATATCTGCGATTTTATCATTCAGAAATAAAAACATTATTCTGAAGCTTATAATTTAGCTTAGGTGGCTGTGAAGTAGATCGATACCAACAAACAAAATATTTGTTTATAAGTGACAGTGACAGTAACAGTTACACATTTAGCAACATTATACGTTCTTTTTATTGTAAAATGCCTTATTCGGAAAGAGAAAAACAATTAATTTTGGAAATTTTTATTACAACAAACATCCAGACTAGCGAGAAAAAAGAAAACATTGGAAATTGATGAAGGCAGTGATTTAAACATTTTACTAAAAGTGGAAGAAAAGCCCAATATTTCCATAAGAAAAATATCGGGAAGCCTGAAAGCTTCAAAAACAAAAAAAACTTCTAAAACTTAATTAATAATTTAGATAATAATATAATACATTTATTCTTACAAATGGAATTGTTCAACTGGTCCCCCGTTTTCTTCAATACATTTGATGTATGTTCTTCGTAATCGATCAAAAGCGGCAGTGATACACTGGGAATATTCTTGATTTAGAATTTGAATTTCCGTTCTAATCAAGACTTTTAGGTGTTCTCTATTTTCGATGTTATTTGCGTTCACACGATCTTTTAGAGTTCCCCATAAAAATGCATCCATCGGCGTCAAGTCAGGACTGTTAGGTGGCCAGTTTATCGTACCATTTTTTCCAATCCATTCCGTGAACTGTTGGTTTAAATAGTCTTTAACCAATACGACACAATGAGGAGGAGCACCATCTTGTTGGAAGACGAGGTTTCTCAGTTGCTCCAATGGGAGCATTCGTTCCGAAGAAAATTCATATAACCATCACCGTTTAAAGTATCTTCGAAAAAATGAGGGCCTATTATTTTATTGTTTAAAATAGCACACCACAAATTAACAGTTTGACGTCCTTGAAATTGAAATTCCCTGTAGCAATGGGGATTTACTGTGGCCCACTGTCTGCTATTTTTTCGATTTATCATTCCACTAGTAGAAAACGATGACTCGTCGGTCCAAAAAACATTTTTTAAATAATCTTCATTTTCATTAACTTTTTCCAACATTGCATGGCAAAATTCAACCCTTTTTTCTCGATGCCTGGGCCTTAATTTTGTGGTAGGCCTAATTTTGAATGCCCTGTATCCTGCATTTTTGAGAGTGGTTTGAATCCTCCCATAAGATGTATTTTTTGGATCAATAAGCTATTCTCTCAGGCTTCCCGATATTTTTCTTATAGAAATATTGGGATTTTCTTCCACTTTTAGTAAAATGTTTAAATCACTACCTTCATCAATTTCCATTGTTCTCTTCTTTCTCGTTAGGCTGGATGTTTGTTGAAATTTTTAATAAATTCGATGAAAGGTTTTTTTGTCCGGAATGTGCATCCGGGGGTTAATTACACGTAATTCTCTTTGAGCCAATTTAGCACTCTTATTTGCTTTGATAAAAGTTTCCAAAATTAATCGTTTTTCTCTTTCCGAATAGGGCATTTTACAATAAAAAGAACGTATAATGTTGCTAAATGTGTAACTGTCACTGTCAGTTATAAACAAACATTTTGTTTGTTGGTATCGATCTACTTCACAGCCACCTAAGCTAAATTATAAGCTTTAGAATAAATCGCAGATATTTCGAAAACTATTGTATTTGGGTATAGGACATGTTATACAAAAAATATGCAGAATTTTCATAGGATTTAATTTAGCGTATAATATACAGGGTGTTCTATTTAAAAAAATATAACTTTAATCTGTGGGTGATTTCGGCAACACCCTGTATATATAAAAATGTATGCTGCAAATAGCTTATTGTTTTTTGTGAAACTTTTATATTTGACGTTTTTCTACCAAACGTCAAATAAAAAAGTTAGAGGGGGGACATTATAAATGATCACCGCGTACTTAACCCTATTTAAAAAATGACGAGCAACAATGAATTGAACACCTTAAGACAAGAATAAATAACATTGTTTAACTTACCAATACCTCACGCGGTCTGGATGCCTTTATAAATCATTTTAGTGTATGTAAATTACAAAGCTTTATGAGATAACTGCAAAATTTTAGCAAATACACCCTTTTTACGTTTTAAGGTATTCTTATAAACAATGTTTTATTTTCGACTGATATAGGAAACGATACGAAGTCAGATATTAAAGAATTAGGGGTTTATCGCAAATAGTAGAAGTACATCAAGACGCGCAGTATGGCGTATACAGAGTCAACTAATACATAAATCAAACTTAAAAAACATTTCGAAACATCTAACCTAGCAGGTCACAAATTTAAAATATAACAAAAACTCAGAAAAATAGTGGAAAAATAGGACAGACGAGGGTAATATTTTTTTATATTATTAGTTTAAACCACTCTGGAAATGATCTTTATATTTATTTAGTATTGATGAGTAACAGCAACTTAAATTGTTTGTATCTTTTCTAAAATTAATCGAATTATTCAGGTTAATATATATATTTCTCCAACATTACGCTTTATATAATTTTGTCCTTTATCAAAAATTATTGTGTTTGAAAAATCAAATTCATGACCCGTGTTGCGATGATGAAGACTGAGAGCAGTTGTGTCTATTTTATTATGATTGCGACAGTCGTTTGTATGTTGTCGTAGGCGATCTTTTAAATACTGCCTCGTCTGACCGACGCACATAGGGGTATTTGATATCAAAAGATGGCCAAAATTATTTTCTTGAGTATTTTGGGTCGAAAATGTGAGAAATAATATTTTAAGATGTTTGAGTGCAATAATTTCGAATATTTTGAAAAAAATAATAGCTACAGGGTAATGTACAGGGTGTTCCATATTCTATAGTGACCATTGAGACCTCATAAGAGACGGTAAATGATACAGGGTCGGTTGAGTTGTGGTAAAGTTGATTATTTATGTAGCGCCAATAACATGCCGATGCTGCTTAAAAATATTTTAAAAATTCCGAGTATTTCCGGAGATATCCGGAAAATCGCAAGAAACTGAGAAATCGTATTGTTTCTTCGATTATTCCTGGGCTAATTTGAGAACATATATTGCTGTAAATTACACTTTCGCATTGCCAGTTTTTCCTCTCTATTCAATAACAGTGAAGTTATCCGACGTTTTGTCTTCAAGAGGCCATCATCAACTTTGTTATTTCCAATATTCGAAAATATTTATTTTATGCGTAATAAATTGAATATTTTATTCTGAATTTAACGATATATCACACAATGTGTTTGTTACGTAATTAGGTAGTCATTAGGTTTCTCTTTGGAACACAATTCATCATTAATGCAGAACAATTACCTAAATGTCAAACCATCGATATTTATTCTGAATAATTTGCTTAAATCTAGTGTGATGAACATACAAAATATCTATAATTTTAAGTAAATTTGATGATGGACCAGAAAAAAATATATCTTTCTTCAATAAATAAAATCTAACGTGGTTTTAAGCGAACAACAAAAAATACATGAAAAAAATTAACCTACAATATCATATAAGTGCTTCAATTATAACTGAAAGTTTTTTCGAGCACACAAATATTTTCGAAATTGTTCCGATTTAAAGATTCCCTGGTTTTGTTTAAATTAAATTAAAAATTAATTAAGTATACCAGTGACGTTCGGTGCTTCACATATCTGAAGTACTGCTCCATTCATCTTCACTAATATTTTCTTCCATTGTTTCCCCTTCTTCGACAGTTTCAAACGGCCCATCATTAACTGCACTACATGAAGTTGATACCGTGGAACAAAACATTTCTGGAGGTAAAAGCATATCCATTGTATCCTTTGAGAAAGGTTTTGTCTTTTTTCTGGGTTGAGGTCTCATGTTAGTAATTAGAGGGTCCGATTTAAGAAGGAGTCTATTCAACACATCAAAATTGCATGCTTCTCTGCTAAATTTTCTGGCAAATCCATATCGATAAGTTCTGAAGTGTTTATTGCGGGCTTCCGCAGCCTCTTCTGAAAGTTGTCCTACTGGTAGAATTGCAGAAGAGATAACAGCTCCTCCGTGAATAAGGACTTTATGAATTGTCGGAGGCATTGGATACCAGCCATAGAGTTCCACATATATTTTTGCAGTGTCAAAAGCATATTTGGAGAAAAGATAAGCATCAACTCTGAATCCACATGATATAGTTTCAAGTATCACTTTATATCTGTGCAGAAGGCGAACCTCTATGCCTGTTATTTTAGCGGCTGTTTCAATATCGCTGAAGAATCTCCTGGATGTATTTCCATCATTGGTGTTTCCGAAGCCGGCTTTTGGAAAGTCGACCAACAGACCCATTTCATCTTTAAACGCTTGCTGTATAGACTTCTTACGTTCTTGAACTATTCTATTTTCCTCACTGTTTTTCTTAACTTGCCATACTTTTATTGGTAATTTATACGATAAATGCAGTACACTCTCGAAAAATCGGATTCTGGCGTGTAATGTAGATAGACCGAATCTAAGGTTTTCTGGGTTAATATCCATATTTAACATAGCATCTAGATTGTTGAAGTTTTTAGCCGTTGCACCACAAATATAACATTTCATAGTATACTTGGTGTCAGTAATCGCATTACACACCTTGCCATCAACCATTGTGAATGCTAGTTTATGTTCTACAAGGAAATTACCAGTAGCTATTTTCACTGCACTTTTTTGGAGCAAGCTAATCTTTTTTTCTATAAATTCCACTTCTTCTTTTGTTATTTCGGTAGTTTCGTGGACAAATCTGATACGGATAGGTCGGCAATATCGAGGCGAGGATGGGGTTGGGTTTTGCCAAATAACTTTTTTCTGATCATTACTTTCTGTTACGAGTTGTAAATACACGAAAGAGCTTTGAAAAATGTTAGCGTCACTTTCAGAATTGCTCTCAAATTTTTGCTTGAATTGGCTCTGCTGGGACCCATCACAACCCCACTTTGATATAAGTTGCAGATTTTCTTTTTCCGTTTTTGTAAGACTTTCTAGAATTTCTGATATACTTATACACAAGCGAATTGATGTATGATCTAGTAAGGCCTGCAACTCTAACTCCGCGCATGTTGAAGTTACATTATAGGCCTCACGTGATGGGTAGCACTCAGCTTTGGCTTTTTGAATAATTGAATAGCACGGATATGTGCACGTGTTGCTTTGTCTTATTATATTATATTGTCTCCTTGACAATTCGGCTTCGACAAAAACCGATAAAGCCTCTGTCGGCGACAGCTGTTTATGTCCTTGGACTGTTATTATAGCCTTTCTATACTTTGTGGCTCTTTTGGGTGTAGTACTTGTGACGTCCTTCACAACCTTGGCAGCATCTACTTGACCTGATCCTCTGAGGCTCATTTGAGCGGCAAAACTTAACTCTTCTGAAGTGTTCACAGTACGTAATTCTTCAGTTCTACGCCTTTTACTTCTCTCGCTCAGTTCTTGGAACGTCTTATTAGGGCGACCTTTTTTATAGAAACTATATGTGGGCAACTTGATGGTTCCTTGAAGCCACTGTTCATTATTTTTTAGAAATAGAGGTTTAGTGTTACGAGCTGCGGTCCATCGAACCTTAAATTCGTACTTGAAGCGAGAGAGATTACGCTTTAGGAGACTTAGCTGTTCCTGAGGGCATTTAGTATCATTAATCAAGCGCTCCTCTAAATATACGAATTTTTCGTCCCATTTTCGTCTACCACATTCTTGAGTTATCTCATATAATGCTTTCCGAGTGATTGTTTTCTCGTTTTCTCCCAAACCTGTAAAGAGAATACTCATCACTTTTGATTAACCGATGGTTTGTGATATTCTTCACTATTTTTTCGAGTAATACAAAAAAAATTAAAAAATCATTATTTGGTAAATTTTGGTAAATTATTATGGGTGATTTTCAATGTATATGAAACACATTATAACATTCAGTATTATTCTTTACCGGGAAATTCCTGGAAGTGTAACTAAAACCTATTTGTATTGTAGTGTATAACCAATAAATAATCACTGTAATTATTTGAAACGTTCAGGCAGAAAGAAAAGATATTTTAGATAGAGTTTCATATAAAAATTCTATTTAAATATTATCTACATACCCTTTGGAGTAATATCCATGATAAAATACTAGAGATAATCACTTATTATTACGATAAATATAATGTAATTTCACCTCAATGACTTAAAAAACACGTAATATTTAAAAACGTCACTGTCAACTGATGCATGTTTACGAATCGCCTACGCCTACTACGATTAAATCATCGCAAAATTGGATGCTTAAGCAGATGCCCCATTCTTTTGACAATTTCGAGAATTGATTTGGATAGTAAAAAATGTGTTTGGCGAATTCGAATTATGGCCAGATTTTGAATGCATATACCCCTCTGTGCGACGTAAAACGTATTCCGGCACTGGGAACATGGAATTCCATAAACTACCTTTGACTGATATTCAGCAGGCAGTCTATCTTTCAATCTTGTAAACAAATTGTTAACAGTTTTAACATTGTAAAAAGCAAAATTACATTGATTGTTGGTATCCTTAAAACATTTTTGAATCTTAGTGGACAATCCAGGTATAAAAGGAAACTTATAATACAGTTTATTACTGTCCTCATTTTCCTTCAAACTCGCATTACCTTTGTATCTAGTAATTATTTGAATTATGAAATTAAGCGGATAATTATTATTTAGAAGAATATTTTCAATTTCAATTAAATTGTCATTGTAAAACGATTCATGCGACAGGTTGCTTGACCTATATAATAAATTTTTCACTGTCGTTATTTTTTGCAAAATTGGGTGGTTAGAATTGAAATTTAATATTCTACCAGAACTAGTTGGTTTCATGAACCAATTAGTCAAAATCTGTCCATTCGGTTGTCTGTAGACCACCGTATCCAGAAACTCAATCTTATCATCAGATTCAGTCTCCATGGTAAACTGAAGTCTCTTATGATAACTGTTGAAAAAGTACAAAATATCATGCAACCTGTCACGTGGTACTGAGGCCAAAGTGTCATCCACATATAGCCTTATGAAACCCAGACTAAAAGGCAGACTGTCAGAAACTGTCTCAATCAAGTCATTCATTATAAGGTTTGCCATGACCGGGCTTGATGGATTGCCCATGGCACTTCCCTCAATTTGGGAATAAAATTGACCATCGAACAAAAAATAACTTGACTGAAAACAGAAAGTCAACATTCTCATAAACAAGGACCTTGGTATATCTGTATAAGCTCGAATATAAGGCCATTTTTTATTAATAATATTGCACACTAATTGATTAGGAATATTAGTAAATAATGATATAACGTCTAGTGTAACCAGTACATGATCTTGAGGTAGAGTCATTGTTTTTGAAAAGGATACAAACTCATAGGAGTATTTTAAGTTGAACTTAAAAGTTGAAGTCACCAACGATAATGTGTTGTGGATTAAGACGGCTATGTTGTAACTTGGTGAATTTTAATTTTTTAATTTCTTAGCATCTGTTTCCGATATGATATCACTCTCCTTCAGTTCATCAACTAGAAGATTACCTTGCTTTTGAAATTTATTCCTTGGATCTTTGGGAATTTCATTATACGTTTCTTGATCTGACAACATAAGTTTCATTGCATCCATATACTGATCTTTCCACATTAGCACTGTAGAGTTACCCTTGTCCGACCTCATGACAATCAACTCTTGGATTTCTTTTAAATATTTCTTGGTGTGCTGGTACTCTTTAATGGGTCCAATGTGTTTGTTGTTAAAACCAGTATTATAAAAATTACTAATAATACTTGTCGTATCAGCCCTTAAAACATTTTGTATATTTTCATCCAAATGAAACGTAGAAATGCAATATTCAATATCCTTAATTATGGTGGGAATTGGCATTTCATTTTGCTTTAAAGGTACTCTCAACCTCTTCTGGTAGTCGTAAGTTCGTAAAATTAAACAAAAAGTTCTGTAAACCTTTGGAAGGAAATCAACCCTTTTTTGTTTCAAGGCATATAACTTTTTGATGTTCCCTTTCTTTATATTATCGAAATGTCTGTTGCATGCTATTATGTTTTCTCGTTTAAACACATTAAATTCTGATTCATTGACAAGTCCGCTTGCAGTGCTGATGATCGTTTGCAGTTTTTGTTCCAATGAATGTATTTTCCAAATTGTGATTTTAATTTCCAAGTTTAAGATGGAACGCTGAAATTTTTGGACAATCAGGTCGGCATCTTTTCTAGATGGGTGTTCACCTATTTTTCCACTATTTTTCTGGGTTTTTGTTATATTTTAAATTTGTGACCTACTAGGTTAGATATTTCGTAATGTTTTTTAAGTTGGATTTATGTATTAGTTGACTTTGTATACGCCATACTGCGCGTCTTGATGTAGTTCTACTATTTGCGATAAACCCCTAATTCTTTAATATCTAACTTCATATCGTTTCCTATATCAGTTGGAAATAAAACATTGTTTATAAGAATACCTTAAAACGTAAAAAGGGTGTATTTGCTAAGATTTTGCAGTTATCTCATAAAGCTTTGTAATTTACATACACTAAAAAGATTTATAAAGGCATCCAGACCGCGTGAGGTATTGGTAAGTTAAACAATGTTATTTATTTCTGACATTCCAATTAGATAGATTTATCATAGTACGACCAAATGTAATGTGTCTTCTTCTTTTTCTTTATTATAGGCCCTTGAGAAAGTGGTGATTGACAACGAAACGTTGGGATATAAATTACCATAGAGGTTTTATTTGCCTGCCCTCTTCCCACTATAATCCTCTACATTAAACGATTTGAAGGGTGCTGTACGAATTCCATTAAATAATACATTTTTATTAGTAGAAATTCATAAAATTTTATCGTTAGAAACTTTTAATGTTGCGTCCTTTTGTTTGCGTCGTACAAACAGTCTTTTAAACCAACCTAAAAGTTCCAGCGATGTGCCTAAAGCCCCCAAGAAATTCCCGTAGAGTGCATGGATTTTAATTCGCGAACCAGGTGTTACATACTGAAAGTGTGATTTACATATTTTACATCCGACAAGCAGGAGATAACATGCTTTCGTGACGTAACGCTTTGCTTTTGAGGGCTTGAAATTCTTTAGAAACTTTAGAGACCGAGCCAGCGATTTAACATGCCTCGAGAGTTTCGTTTAAAAGGAGAGCATGATTTAGGTTCGGGAACAAAGCGTTCTTTAACCGAGACGGGAAAACGAAGGAATCTACGCAGACTTATTTCACCTTTCGGTCTTTGGGTGTTGACTTTCCAACTATTTGCAAATAGAAGCAGTCTCTCAAAACAATTCTTCGGCTTTAAATTGAGTTTAAAATTAAAATCTAAATACAGCAAAGACGTTATCGCATTAGATTGGGAGCAACATTATTTTTTTGCTAAAAATGGGGAAGTGGGAAATATCGCAATCGTGAAAAAATCCGCCTCCCATAGAATTATTACTAAAAATCTACTTATATATAATAATCCAGTCTCTATGAATCAAATAAAGTCAGCGTCCTAATTGGTTTTTCACATTTTCTTGAAACATATGATTATATCGATTTTTTTTTGTAGCATAAATCAAAAAAATCGGTAAACTGCCTTTAACCGGAACTTCCTACGTCGGGCGCAATGCTTAAAAATGTTTCAACATGTTCGTGGTTTAAAATTTTAGGTATTTTTTATCTAAAACCTGCCATTTTCTTTTTTAAATAAGTAATCAATTTAAAATGCCTACTAATATCAACGTTTTAGCATAGATTTTATCATTAGTACTTGGACCTCATTATAGAAAAGCTTTTACTCTGGTGAGTCTTGCTATCTGGTATTTTCACGAGAAACAAATCTTCTTGTTCGACTACGTTTTCATACAACAGGTGAGTTAATTCTTCGCGCCGGCAGGTCCAGCGATTCCAATTAGTGTTCCGACTTTGATTAGTAAATATCAGGGGCGTGCAGTCCATGGAAGCAAGGGAAAAATTACAAAATATAATGTAATTTTTGAAATAGGAGCGTTGTGCATGGTGCGACATGGAAGACAATAATATGGACGTGGATATGCAAATACCGTCAACTTTAGTAAGAGTGTGTGTGAATGTGTGGTGTGTGTCTTAATAATAAAGGAATTTTTAACATTAAACTTCGCTGATAAGCTTCAAATAATTTCCAAATAAAGGGTTAAACCGCCTATGAAAAATTTAACCACAACAGTTTAAATGGCTAACAGGGTGTGAAAATATAAGTAAATTATTTTGTTGGCCATGTTTACTTTTTGGAAATGAAACAGATCTCTGGAACAATTTCCATAAAGCTGTAAAAAGACACATTATGTCCAAAGCGCATTTGCAGGCCGTCATAAAAGAAAAAGTCTTCGGCAAAACCGATTCATTGCTATTGTTCTGGATGAAACAACTGATATCACTAATTTTAGTCAATTATCTATAGTAATACGGTACGTTAAAACAGACGGAAGTATTCAAGAGAGATTTTTAGGTTTTAAAAATGTGTCCGAAAATCGTACAGCAGATGCATTATACAGGGTGGCCCATCGAAAACGTACCGCAAGGCATAACGGCCAGGGTAATTTTTTTTTCAAAAAATCCAAAAACACGTCAATTTTGTTTGTGAGGGGGACAATTTTTGCCCTTAAAATGATCGCAAAATTTTCAACCCTCTAAGCGGGGGTTCATCCCCCAAACTTTTTCAAATGGGAAGAGGGGTCAAGTGGTACCGCAATGAAAAGGGCTTTCTATTCTCTATACATTCCCGCTTTGGTTTTGAAAATCGGTCAAGTCATTTAGAAAATATGAAGGATTGAAATTTAAAATGTTTATTTACAAATTATCAGAGTAAATGATAAGGATAAATTCCTTCGACCAATTCGCTATTTTTGTCCTGTTATTTTAGATGTTTACTGCTGATTTTAGTGATTTGACATGCCACAACGATCAGGTGCGGTAGTTGCTAGATAGCTGTTCTGTAACTTGTGCGTTTAAATTTCTCAATATCATTAAATTTTTTATCAATAATTATGGTGTACTCACTTGCAGAAAAAGTGGAAATAATCGAACTTTATTTTAAAAATAATGAATGTGGCAATCGGGTTGCGCAGATATTTAATGAACGACATCCTGAAAAACACCTTTCCGGCAAAATTGTTCGCGAGTTAGTAGCAAAATTTCGCGAAACTGGATCCCTTATGAATAAAAAGAGGCAGATGGAAAATCCTGTAGTAAATGAAGCTATGGAGGTCTTTGTATTGGGCCAAGTTGCCATGGATAGTACGCTGAGTACAAGAAAATTAGCCAATGAGACCGGCGTGAATCGTACAAGTGTCCAAAGAATATTGAAAAAACACCATTTCCACCCGTATAAAATTCAGTTGGTACAAGAACTCAACGAAGACGATTTTGATCGCCGCTTGCAATTTTGTGAAACTATTAGTGAACGAGTGGCCAATAATAATAATTTTCTATTCAATGTGTGTTTTTCGGATGAGTGCACTTTCTTTTTGAACGGTGTAGTTAATCGGCATAACTGTCGGTACTGGGCTGAGAACAACCGCAGGGTATTTCACGAGGTGCACACACAACATCCTCAGAAATTGAACGTGTGGGCTGGTATTTTTGGAAATTCTATTGTGGGTCCTTTTTTTCTTCCTGGAACTCTAACAGGTGATATGTACTTAGATTTACTGGAAAATACCATCGACCCAGCCCTAACTGACATCATCGAAAATAATCCTGGATACGTTGAAGCGGAACTGATATTTCAACAAGACGGTGCACCTCCACATTACTCTCAAAATGTGCGTAATTATTTAAACACTAACTTTCCCGGGCGGTGGATAGGACGAAGGGGTGCCATTGAGTGGCCTCCTCGGTCACCCGACTTGACTCCTTTAGACTTTTTTCTATGGGGACACATAAAAAGTAAAGTGTATAACACTCCACTTGCCTCATTAGAAGATCTGCGAACACGAATTATCGACGTTTGTCGCGAAGTGACCCCTCAAGTTCTTCAGAATGTTCGAGAACGATTTGAAGCTAATTTGTATTACTGTATGGAGGTCGACGGGCAACATTTTCAGCATTTGCTTCATTAATACGGTAAGTTTTTTTTTTATTTAATTCAATTTATGCGTTTTTTGAAAAATGTATTTTTCAAATTTCAATCCTTCATATTTTCTAAATGACTTGACCGATTTTCAAAACCAAAGCGGGAATGTATAGAGAATAGAAGGCCCTTTTCATTGCGGTACAATTTGACCCCTCTTCCCATTTGAAAAAGTTTGGGGGATGACACCCCCGCTTAGAGGGTTGAAAGTTTTGCGATCATTTTAAGGGCAAAAGTTGTCCCCTTCACAAACAAAATTGACGTGTTTTTGGATTTTTTGAAAAAAAAATTACCCTGGCCGTTATGCCTTGCGGTACGTTTTCGATGGGCCACCCTGTATAACGTAGTTTATAATGTTACTAAAGAAATTAATGGAGAGAAAAAATTAGTTGCTCAAAGCTATGACGGAGCTGCAGTGATGGCAGGACAATTAGGAAGTCTGCAAGCTAAAGTTCGAGAAACTTTCCCAAGTGCTGTGTTTGTCCATTGTTTTGCTCATAAATTAAATTTAGTTCTATCTCAGTCCATCAATCACATTAAAGAGTGTAAAGTATTTTTCGTTTCTTTAAGTGACATGGCTGCTTTTTTTTCCAAGTCAGCAAAACGTACACAAGCTTTGGACTTTGTCCACAAACGATTGCCCAAAGTAGCTCCTACTAGGTGGAACTATAATGGAAGACTTATGTTAACAGTATCTGAAAATCGTGAATCACTGATTGAACTATTTGAGAATATAATAGAAAATAATGAAACGTGGGACTCAGAAGCAATAAATAGTTCGAGGGGGTTTTTGGACTGTTTGAAACGAGATTTTAATTTTAATTATTTGTTGAACATATTTTTAGAAATATTTCCATTGTCGGAAAAAGGTTTTTAATATATTACAAACTAAAACAAATGATATTGCTTTTTGCGTAAAAAAAGTGGATGATTGTAAGTCCATGTTAAGCCAAAAAAGAAATGACTTTGACCTATTTTGGGAGAAAACGATGACGTTAAATGTAGAGCCACAAGCCGAGCGTCTTCGAACAGACAAGGTGGGAGATGTTCAAACATCATACAGACGCCTCTTTTATGAAATAATCGATCAAATTCAGCAACAAATAAACTATAGATTTAACGGTTTAGATGATTTTAAATTCCTCGAGCTCTGTACTTTTGATGCATTTAAAGGTAAAACTTTTCCAGAAGATGCGTTTGAATCTCTTCTTCTTCATTATGGCCAGGTCTTCGACCGAGTGTTAGTGCGATCTGAACTAAAAGTGATTTACAAAGCTGATGACATTAGCGCAAAAAATAACGCTAAGGAACTACAACATGAGTTGCTCCGTTTATGTCAACATCTACCCAGACCTGTAAAGGAGGGCATATAGCTACAACACGACGGCGCTCCAGCACATTATTCTTTACCGGTCAGGCACCATCTTGAGGTAGCCTTTCCGGATCGGTGGATCGGAAGAGGAGGGCCAATTAGATGGCCACCCTGTTCACCCGACCTCACTAAGCTTGATTTCTTCTTATGGGGCTATATTAAAGAAATCGTTTACCTAGACGCATTTCGACAGGTAACACCCGATATTTTAAGGAGAGTGGCAGCATCTTTTCATACTCGTCTTCGTTTGTGTTTGGAAGAAAACGGAAGACACATTGAACATAAGTTCTAGTGAAAAAATAGATTAAATATAGTTGAATTTAGTATAGTGTAAGTCTCAAATGTGATACTTAAATGGTAAATTTTTAATTTTAATGTCAAGATAAATGATAAATTATAATAAAATTCAATATAAAAAGAAATAAATAAAAAAATAATTTAAAAATAAAAATTTGCGATATGTGAAAATTGTCTTTTGTCATATTGATTGACTTCTACGTCATTCATTGTAATAATCTAGCCACCTTGGATTACTTTTCATTAAAATGGTTGCTAAGATAGGACGCTTTTCCAGTTTTTGGCGAATATCTTTTAATACGTTAGAAATTTTAATAAAGATGTATTTACAAAAAAGTTTTATTTTTCAATTACGCATCGATTGCAATGAAAAAAAGAATAGGGTTGACATAGAAAGAAAATGCACTTTGAAGTTTGGTAATTTTATAGACCCTGTATAATTTAGATCTTTTAAATTTGGTCAGCGAGATTGTCAAACCTTATTTAATGAACTCCCAGTTTGATTCCTATGAATGAAAGAATGAATGAAACGTTTATTAGCATACGCTACAAGTCTACTATGTCGAGGCAATATTTGAATTTTATAATTTTTTTTAACCAGTGGTGTAAATTCACTTTTTTTCACATTTAATTTTTTTAAGCCGTTATTTACCGATCGAATCCAATAAAATTTTAGGATGGTCTAAACAACTATGTAAGCCATCTAAATATGCAAGAAAATATAGGTCATCTAATTTAAAAAAATATGTCATTGTGCGTCACACTTTTTTGGGTCACCCTGTATAATCAAAAACATTTTTAGAAAATGCGCCCTAATATACATATGAGTTGTGCAAAATTTCAAATTCATGAGTCAAATGATAAGTGAGCTACAGAAGAAGGGAGCTGAGATGGACTACCCTATATATATAATCAAGTTAAAAATCAAACATTTTATAATTACCTTTCACAAGAAAAGTCGCAAAATGTGTATGAGGCTGATCTAGTTGAGTTGAAATATATATTTTTTCATGAGACTTTTCATTACTTTTACGACCTGTGCTTTCCACTAAAATTAAATAATAACTGGGGCCACATACATTTAATATAAATGGTTGGGATACTGAAGGGGTAAGGGCAGTAAAGCAAACAGTTATGTTATGCTATGAATGCATTTGTTGGCGATATTATTAAACAATTTTCCACACCAGTTCGGAAATTTTTTTCCGCACTAGTGCGGGAACACCAATTTCTCGCATGGATATCGGTGCGAAAAATTGATTTTTCCGCACGGGTGTAGAAAAAACTTTTTACAGGAAAATCCGCCACAAATAATTGTTTTAAAAAATCAAGTCACACGTTGGCGATGTCGAAATGAAAAGAAAATATTTAACGTAGAACATAAGAACTTTTTGTTATTTGCGTCTCTTTGACCGATTTTAAACACTTGCTGTATTGATGTAAAACGTTAAAATTTTTATTAGTACTGAATGAAATTGTAATTCTCTTGTACACGATTTATTGTCGTGTGAAAGACGCTGAGATTGCAAATGATCGTTAATTATTTTTCCGATATTGCGACCCTTTGGCCTACTTATTCAGGATTACAAGAGTCCGAGCCAATTTCTAAGCACCACTTTTATTCACGTCATTCATTTTATCTTTTAAATGAAAACAGATGATCATTTAAAGATGGAACAATTTTTATTAAATCATCGAGCTACTCATATAGACACACTTCTAAAAACCGGGATAGTGGAAAACTTTTTTGACATCTCAATTATTGATGATTTTGATATATGTATTTTAAGTTAGTTTTTGTTTCTCATTTACACATCTCAGCATTGCGCTGATGATATGTAAAGTATCAGAGCTATCTGAAGAATGATATTTTTCCAGATGCGTGCAGTCCATGGAAGCAAGTGCTTCCCCAAAAAAAATTACAAAACATCTTCTAAAATGTAATTTTTGAAATAGGAAACCATTAATTTAGTTTATATTAAAAATGCTAAAATATCTTATTATCAAGCCCATAATAAATGCGGCCTTGACTCCGACCCAGCCACAATAGAATATCGAATAGAACCTATGCGGGCCGCTAGCTTCTCTGCAGCCAAGTCCTGTATGCTTGATTTCCTATGAATCGAGCCAGAGGTTATTGAACTTTCCACCGGCTGTTTGCAATTTTTGCATTTCAGTCGCGTGCTTTAAGTGGGGGCGGAAGCTATCGTTGGAGTAGGTTCTTTGTTTGAACGGCTATCCGTGTGTTGTGTGATACGTACGTCGTGTCGTGCATGGTGCGATATGGAAGACAATAATACGGACGTGGATATGCAAACACCGTCAACTTCGGCTGTCGGTAATAACGTTGAAAATGTTGTAGAATTTAGTACGAAGAGTGTGTGTTAATGTGTGCTGTGTGTCTTAATAATAAAGGGATTTTCAATATTAAATTTCGCTGACAAGCTTCAAATAATTTCGAAAGGAAGGGCAAAACCGCCTATGAAAAATTTAACCACAAAAATGAAAAACTGTATTAGACATTTTTATCCGTAAAAATAATACGAACAATTTAAATGGCTAACAGGCTGTGAAAATATAAGTAAATTATTTTGTTGGCCATGTTTGCCTTTTGAAAATGAAAAAGCTCTCTGGAATAAAACTGGTTTTTCCGATTTAAACAATTTCCATAAAGCTGTAAAAAGACACATTATGTCCAAAGCGCATTTGCAGGATGTCATAAAAGAAAAAGTCTTCGGTAAAACCAGAATTGAACATGCCCTTAATAAACAGTTGGAAATTAGTCATCGTCAATATAATGAACTAGTCGATAAAAATAGGCAAATATTAAGAAGACTTATCGATGTTGTTTGTTCTCTCGGACATGAGAATGATTTAATTTCCGCCGTTGCAACCATTATTCTAAAAAGAATTAAGCAGGAGATTGGCGAGGCGCGGTTCATTGCTATTGTTCTGGACGAAACAACTGATATCACTAATTTTAGCTAATTATCTATAATAATACGCTACGTTAAAACAGACGGAACTATTCAAGAGCGATTTTTAGGCTTTAAGAATGTGTCCGAAAATCGTACAGGAGATGCATAATATACCGTAGTTTATAACGTTACTAAAGAAATTAATGGAGCGAAAAAATTAGTTGCTCAAAGCTATAATGGAGCTGCAGTGGTGGCAGGACAATTAGGGGCTCTGCAAGCTAAAGTTCGAGAAACTTGGTGCTGTGTTTGTCCATTGTTTTGCTGATAAATTAAATTTAGTTTTATCCCAGTCCATCAATCATATTAAAGAGTGTAAAGTATTGTTCGTTACTTTAAGTGGCATAGCTGTTTTTTTTCCAAGTCAACAAAACGTACACAAGCTTTGGACTCCATTGTCCACAAACGATTACCCAAAGTAGCTCCTACTAGGTGGAACTATAATGGAAGACTTGTGTTACAGTATCTAAAAATCGTGAATCACTAATTGAACTATTTGAGAATATAACAGAAAATAATGAAACGTGGGACTCAGAAGCAATAAATAGTTCAAGGGGTTTTTTGGACTGTTTGAAACGAGATTTTAATTTTAATTATTTATTGAACATATTTTCAAAAATATTTCCATTCTTGAACAATATTTTTAATATATTACAAACTAAAGCAAATGATATTGCTTTTTGCGCAAAAAAATGGATGATTTTAAGTCCATGTTAAGCCAAAAAAGAAATGACTGACCTATTTTGGGAGAAAACGACGACGTTAAGTGTAGAGCCACAAGCCAAGCGTCTTCGAACAGATAAGGTGGGAGATGTTCAAACATCATACAGACGCCTCTTTTATGAAATAATCGATCAAACTCAGCAACAAAAAAACTATAGATTTAACGGTTTAAATGGTTTTAGATTCCTCGAGCTCTGCAATTTTGATGAAAGGAAAAACTTTTCAGAAGATGCGTTTAGATCTCTTCTTCTTCATTATGGCCAGTTCTTCGACCGAGTTACTGCAATTTTTAGACAAGGAGCTGGAAGATGCCTACACCGAAGTGTCGAAATTGTGTTAATTAGTATTGACAATACCTGCCACAAGTTTATCAGTAGAACGCAATTTTTCATAACTTAAGCGTATAAAAAATTCCGTGAGAAATTCAACGGGGCAGGAGAGACTTTCGCATATATCGCTGTTGTCCATTGAAAATAAACGTCTTTAAAGTATGTCGGAGCATCGACGTTTTTATGATGACGTCATTGACGAATTTGCAAAAAATGATCGAAGAATCGAAGTATTTACACAACATGTTTCTGCTGGAATAATTTTAAATTATAAATTTTTTTTTGACCAGACTGTTAGCCTGCTCTACAAATTTTAGATGCGTTGTCTGGATATACCCCTAGAGACTTAGCCGACTTGCATACAGGAATTTTTTATCCACAAGTTCTCTGTCGTCGAACCACCAAAAATGACCACAACAGATTTGAAAGGATTAATTTTAAGGTTATGGCTTTTAGAGACACTACTAATTTGAGCCAACTTTCGGTTGACAATATGCTCCGCTGCATGGAATTCTTGAAGAGAAACTAAGCCTAAGCAAAGTATCCTCTGCATATTATGCGTTATACGAATAAATTTAGGTTTAAAATTATGACGCCAATCAATACCAGAAGCATTCGTAAGTTATGCAAATTAAGATGAACCGCCGCACTGTGGGCCAGAGTTATCTCAAAATATTGAAAAAGTCGGCAATTCTTTTTTCCAAACTTAACATTTTTATTATTTGATCTTTATTAAGTAAGCCCTAAAGTGTCTAAATTCAACAGCATTTGTTTTCTGTGCACTTATAAAAATTTATAGAACGTTTGTCAAAGTCTAACTACGAAAAATTAAGTTCAAGTTTTGTATTTAACATTAAGCATGGCTGAATTATTTGGAGGTAAGTTTAAACTTTTTAAACAGAAGTATTTTATTTAGTTAGATTTAAATTTAAATATTATAATTCAATTTGAACTGATGGGATTCGAATTTTCTTTATATAAAGCAATTCATCAACTTTTTGACACCATTATCTTAAGAGGTTAGCAGAGCTCCAGTTTGGGGTACACACATTTAATTTCCCTGGATCTTTTACTTCATTTTGCAATAAAATATTTTTGCCGATACCGCCAAATTTTCATGTTTATGTTCAATAGCGCGTGCATAATTTTTTTTTCGAATTGGTATAAATAAAATTTTATTTCAATAAAAAATACATATCTCAGGGTTTTTTGGATATTGAAATTATTTACGAAACTTCTAGTATTATGTTTTTGGGTAATTTTCAGTACCGGATTTAGAGGGGGGGGGGGGGGCGAAGGTTTCGAACCCGTCTGAAACATAGACATAATAGGGATATTTAGCGCATAATCTAAAATTATTTTTTTTCGCCCCTCCCCCCCCCTAAAACAAATTCTGGATTCACCACTGGTAATTTTTATATCTTGATTTCGCTTCTTCAAAACTCTAATAATATAAAAACCTGCCAATAAGCAAAACCACTTTTTTAGATATCAAAGTTCATCAGATCAAAGTCCAAGCAATTTTCGACGCTGGAATGGATCGAACAACAGTCAAAAACACTATTTTGTCGGCAATATGTCAAAATTGTATGACAGAAAACAAATCCAAAATAGAATATTTGTCAAAAAATTTTTCGACGCATTTCCGAAAAAAGTGGTTAGCAGTGAAGCGAACTAAAAAAGCATTTTTAGAAAAAAATTAAAATTGGTTGAACAATTTCCTGATTTACCCTGTATTGAGCAAAAAAACAAAGTTGGTAGGCCTAAGAGTAATTTTACTATGTTAAGTTACAAGGCTAAATACAAAAGAACTGCCACATTACGTGAATGTGATAGCGACGAGTTACTTTTTGCGACACAAATGAATAAGAGAGCAGAAGGCAAATCAGCTAAACAAAACAATTATCACATTTATCTGATGTTCCCGTAAAACAAAAGAGTTGTAAAATTGTAAATCAGTTGACTAACGAAAGAGCCCTAGCTTTGATTGTAGATGCTAGACTTTCCAAAAATCAATATCAACAACTTCGGAACACCGCTAAAGAAAACAATGCAGATTTATACCCCTCCTACAATAAAGTTCGAGAAGCAAAAAAATTGTGTTACCCAGAAAAGATAACTGCGACAGAAAATTCAGTATGTGTAAATTTGCAGTCGTTACTAGACCATACAACATATAGATTGCTTTCAACTTTAGAAATAGAAAATCTCAAAATTAATTCACAAGAACTGGTTTTAGTATGGAAATGGGGTATGGATGATAGTTCGGGCTAAAAAGAATATAAACAAGCTTTTCATGGTAACTTTTCAAATTCAAATTTATTGTTAACCTGCTTTGGAATTATTCACTAAAAATATGGTAAATAATAGAGTTGTGATCTGGAGTAATCCAACACCGTCATCTACCCGATATTGCCGCCCTTGTAAAATGCAGTTTTTAAAAGAAAGTATAGAAGTTTCTAAAACAGAATATGCACAAATGGAAGTCGAAATTGCAGCTTTAACTCCAACGTATTTAACTAATCAACAAAAACCACTCAAGATAATTCATCAGCTTCATATGACCATGATTGATAGCAAAATGATTAATTCGATCACAGATTGTTCATCACAAAAATGTTATTTATGCGGAGCATCACCTGTTGAAATGAACAATATAGAACAATTGGTACACAAGCCCATAAAAACCGAGAATCTCAAGTTTAGCATAACATCCCTACATATTTGGATAAGATCATTCGAATGTTTTTTAAAGATTAGTTACCGTTTACCTCTAGAAAATGGCAGGCACTTGGTGAGGATAAAATTATAGTTAAAGGGCAAAAGAACAAAATTCAAGCGGAATTCAGATCTCGATTGGGAATTATTGTAGACCAACCCAAACAAGGAGCGGGAACTTCTAACGATGGTAACTGCGCAACAAAATTTTTTCAAAATTTTGCAATATCAGCAGATATTACAGGACTAAATGTCAATCTAATTTATCGATTTTATATCATCCTTCGAGTAATTGCCAGCGGATTTTTAATCAAGAAAATTGAATTTAATACATGCCCATTAGAAACTGCACATCTTTTTGTATCTCTATATCCTTGGTACAGAATGCCACCTACCAATAGACAAATTGTCAGAAGTAGCCCAAGAGGGGAGGAATAAAGAGTATAGAAGGTTTAGGGAGCATAACTCACGAAAATGTAATAGAGTGCTTACGAATATTGATATTTTCAACAATTTACTTGTGTCTTCGGATCCAAAAATCACTAGTCTTAGAAATAAACCAATTTTGAAAAAGAAACAGTTTTGTCCAGAAGCTTTAAATTTATTCTTGCCGAATACAGTTAATGAATCCCTTGATAGTAATAGCAGCTCCTCCGAAAGTGAATCAGAGTAGAATCTAGAATCCCAATTTTTAAAATTAAGTTTTATAGTTTTTAGTTAATTTGTATTATTATTTAGTTTCTTCATTAGTAAACAACGTATGTTTTTGATAATTTTTTTACACCTCAGGCTCTATTTGTCATACGTGACAAGATGTCACATTTTTTTACATATTTAAATTCTGTTCGATATAACTTGTATATTCAGCTTCCAGCAGTATTTCATATCAAATAAGCATTGTTACAAACCATTTAAGTTTTTTAAAAATTAAAACAAGTAGTTTGCAATTTTACTGTTGTTACTTTAACTTATTTGTAAATCAAAATAGTCAGATTTTACTTAGTTATTTTTTATTTAATCCTCTACCAAGTATAGTGAACTTGCATCAATTTTTATCTAATCGAATATTGACATTTTGACAGATTTGCTATTACATTAATCGAATAATTTAATTTTGTGTCAATTAAGGTTTTTGATATGTATAATATTTTAATTGAACAAGGCATTATATAGTAAATAGCTAAATAAACTAAAACAAAAAAAAAAGAGAAATTAATTTACAACAAAATGAGCCCATATTTTTTACCTCACCCTATATAAATAAACACTAAAACAACGTTTTCAGATTGAGTTTTCTAAATAAACACCGTATTATTCTTTTTTTCTCCTAAATAACTTCACTTAGTAATTTTTCAATATTTTAAGATGAATCTGGCCCACAGTGCGCCGTTGTATAAACAACGAGCCTATTAGAAAGTAATTAAGTGGGCGCGATTCTAAACCAACCGACGGCAGTAAAATCCATCGCAATTAGCAATTAGAATCTCATTAGTTAAACTAAGGAAACAGAGAAGTACGGTTATTTAGACCGAGGCTCACATTCTCCTATTAAGGGTTTAGACTGTAAAGCTTTGAGTAAAGTTTGTGCCCCTTTTTGGGAATCTAAAGATTACTTGAAACCAAGACTTGGTCGGTTTTATAAACATGCTTTGGAATGGTGAATTGGGAAACTTTGTCTGTATTCGGTTAAATAAATGTTGTTGTGGTGTTTTCTCCTAAAAATTATTCTCTCTTTATCAAGTTCTGTAAATTAATGTTCACAATTATCTCATGCGATGCAGTCAAAATTTGATATTTAATATATTTGTTATTACTAGGCAAAAATTAATAGGATACAATGATGCCCAAACCGTCAGCTATCGAGCATACTATACAAACTGATTGAAATTATAATTTTTGTACTTTCAGGACTAAAATATATCTTAGCGACACATAATTAAAAAAAAGTTAAATTGAACAAATTAATTTATTTCTATTTAGAAGAATATTTACATTAGTACAATTTACAATATTAAATAATCGAATTGTTTAGTCGACAGTATGTTCGATAACGCTACTTCATCTACTGCCTTTATTATAAGAGATAGAAAAAATATTAAATACGACAGTTGTAGGGATTGTCCTAAACCGCCAGGAAGTAATTTTTATTAAAACTAATGAACATCGCAAAGCTACTAAAAAACATAAACTTTGTATTTTTTTAATGTTACACCCTATACAGGGTGGTGCAACCAAGATGGGGTGGACGATTGTGGGCAAACGGAGAGGAATTTGAAAAAACATTTTTGGGATATGATTAATAGTCAAGAACGCTGTGTTTTAAAATTATACCCATTATACAGAGTGGTCTGAAAAGTTCGTGGTGAACCAAACTTGTGTTTTTTGAAATGGGATATCCGGTATATTATTATTTTAGTTGATTCTCCTATTTGTTCCGATCATTTTGATATAAGGTTAGTTGGGTCTAAAATTGTATTGTATCTAGGATTACAATAATTGCTTGTAAGTCGTTCAAAATTATTCACTGTTATACAGTGTGGTCAAGTTTTGCAAATTTACCTTGGACTGAATTTTTTTAAATGGAACAGCCCATATATTTTACTGTCATATTAAAGATAACATCGCCAGCTTTCAGAAAATACCCTATTTGATATCTTTCTAACCGACAGTTTTTTAGTAAATTAACCGTGAAACCAAAATTTACTCATTCTAACAGAAACAGTATTATTTACGTTGCTTAAATTGACTACCTATAATATAAGGAGGCCATGATATAATCATAAATGAAAAGAAAGATTGACATTCTTGTCAAAACCGCAAAGTGTCAGAGAATTGGCATCAATTACCATTGTTTTTTGACGATAAGCCGAGAAATTGTTAAGTAACAATGAGTTTGAGTACTCCAGAGTTGATAAACATGACTTTTATGTTGGGCGAGTGTCAAAAAAACCCTTTACTAGCAAGCAGGGTTTATGCGGTACGATATCCCGATGCCGAAAAAAAAAACCAAGACCTGAAACTTTTGCAAGTTTATTAGAGAGGTTTCAAGAAACAGGCAATGTTGCTTTTAAGACACGTAAAGTAATTAATAAACCAGTTACCAATGAAGATAATGCTTTGACAGTGTTATTAACAGTGCAAGAAAATCCACACACAAGTGCCAGGGAAATTGAGAGAGCTACTGATATTGAACGCACTAGTATTAAACGGATTCTGAAACCACCTAAATATCATGCCTACCACATTGAATTACACCAAGAACTGTATGATCGTGATTACGTCCAACAACAAGAGTTTTCAATTTGGTTTTTAAATACAATTTGGGATAATCCAGGTTTTGTAGATAGGGTGCTGTTTTCAGATGAAGCAACTTTTAAAAGCAACGCCTTGGTTAACAAACATAATATGCACTATTATTCAACCGAAAATCCACATTGGATTCGTCAGGTGGACCATCAAAATAAATGGTCAATTAATGTTTGGGGAGGTATAATTGGCTCTCATGTTATAGGACCATATTTCTTTGAAGAGTATTTAACGGGAGAAGTTTATTTAAATTTTTTGAGAAATGAGTTGCCCGTATTGCTCGAAGACTTACCTTTAATGTTAAGAAATTCCTTATGGTTCCAACATGATGGAGCACCCCCGCATTACCATACGCATGTAAGACATTTTCTCAATAATTGGAAAGGAGAGCATTGGATTGGGCGAGATGGACCAGTTAAGTGGCCTGCGAGGTCACCCGATTTAACGCCACTAGATTTCTTTTTATGGGGACATGTTAAAGAAGAAGTTTATAAAGAGGTTCCAACCACAGTGGAAGATATGAAGTTGAGAATAATAAGCAGTTTTCGCAATATTTCAGACCTGACTTTGAGAAAAGTGAAACTTTCATTTATGGATAGACTCGAAATGTGCCTTCAGCAAGACGGTGGTTTAGTTGAACATCTTTTATAAGTTTTAATTACATTGTTTTTGTTGATTTATATTAAATTTATTTTTTTTTGTAAAAAAAGATCTGTTATTAATACTGTCAAAGCATTATCTTCATTGGTAACTGGTTTATTAATTACTTTACGTTTTTTTTGAAAGCAACATTTCCTGTTTCTTGAAATCTCTATGATAAACTTGCAAAAGCTTCTATCTTGTCTTTATTTCGGCATCGCATCATCAAAGAACAATATTTATTTATTTACTGATGACAATATTCTGACACTTTGCTGTTTTGACAGGACTGTCAATCTTTTGTTCAATTTATTATGATATTATGGCCTCCTAATATTAAATTGTCAATTTTAACAACGTGAAATTAGAGTAATTCGTGTTAAAATGAAGAAATTTTGATTTCACAGCTAATTTACTGAAAAACTGTTGGTCAGAAAGGTATCAAATATGGTATTTTCTGAAAGCTAGTAATGTTATCTTTAACATGAAAGTAAAATATACAGGGTGTTCCATTAAAAAAAATTCAATCCAAGGTAAATTTACAAAACTTGACCACCCTGTATAACAGTGAATAATTTTGAACGACTTACAAGCGATAATTGTAGTCGTAGATACAATACATTTTATAGAATATTTGGTTTTTCCATACCTGCTTCAATTGTTTTCAAAAAATGGCCGGAGTATAACCCTTTTTTCCACTTTAACCTCGTCCCATTCCCTTTCATAAATTTTAGACCCAACTAACTTTATATCAAAATGATCGCAACAAATAGGAGAATCAACTAAAATAATAATATACCGGGTATCCCATTTAAAAAAACACAAGTTTGGTTCACCACGAACTTTTCAGACCACCCTGTATAATGGGTATAATTTTAAAACACAGCGTTCTTGACTATCAATCATATCCCAATTTTTTTTTTTTAAATTCCTCTCCGTTTGCCCACAATCGTTCACCCCATCTTGGTTGCACCACCCAGTATAATACATTATATTTCGACAGAGGATGTTTTGGGTTTACGAAATCACAGTTGCTGTGGACAAAAAACAAAACAAAGCGAAAAATTCAAACGTCTTTAATACTTATTTAGCCGTCAAAAAGAGATAGTTTCATCTGTAAAATAGGTTATACAGAAGAGGAAAAATTTTACATACTTCTCTTATTAAACAAAAACAGTAATTTTGTTAAATATAAATATTTAATATTTGTCTATATAAATTACAACATAATTAAAAAATGACAACAAAATATAACAAATCAATAATGGTTGACAATGTGACCGCCATCGTTTTCAACGCATTTTCTATAATCATTACCGACTTTAATTAAAACATTCCTAATAATTTGAGAATTCTCATTTAACAAATTCATACTAGCTTCAATTCTTTCCCTTAAATCCTCTAAATTATTACTTCTTTATTTATAAATTTCTTTCTTTAAATACCCTCCCAGAAAACTATCTAACGGCGTCAAGTCTGGACTATGCATGGGCCAATTTAGAGTTCCATAAGCTCCTATCCACTCGTCATACTGTTCATTTAAGTATTATTTTACGTAAATAGGATTATGATGTGGCGTGCCATCTTGATGCCACACAAGGTCCGCGAATTGCCTAAGGAGATGCCCTTCTATAAGATTAGCTATATCGTTTTCTAGAAACTGTAGGTATCTGATTCCTATTAAAGAATCTCTAAAAGTTATCGGACCAATTATTTGATTTCTAAGAATCCCACACCAAACATTTAACGACATACGCCCCTGTATTTTAATTTCAATACATCCATGAGAACTTTCTGCTGCCCACCTGTGAATATTTCTTGTACACGCTCGATGTAGTAAACACCATACTACATAAAATTTTGTTAAAATAATCATAGTCTTCATTATTTCTGGCTAACATATAATTACAGTATTCCAGTCTTTTAATTTTATGGATATCTGTTAACTTTTGCACTGGCAACATTTTATAAGGATTATAAAATGTTATTATAGGATTTTGTAAATTTTGCTTCTAGATGTATTAAAACGTTTAGTAAAAAATGTCATTTTTTTTACAATCAACCAGAGGGCGGGGTTTTTGATACAGCAAGTACCTCCATGGAAACTGTATCCAAGACAATCACAAAATGAAAATTTCATCACCCAGTGAATCTCGTTCGTTAGTTTTAAATATAGTAAAATCCCTGTACAAAAAAGGTAAAGAAATTATTTACTCGTCAAAAAAAATCATCTTTTTTTTTTTGACGAGAAAAGTTAGACTTTTAAGTCCTATTGACAGGTAACAAAATATCACTGTTTATGAAATGACTTTTTTCCCGGCGAAAAAAATGAGAACTTTATATAAAGTGACTCAGAGCTTAAATGATGCAGTCGATATTAAAAAAAACTAATTTCTCTCAGTGGCTCAACATTTATTTTTTAAAAACGACATACTGATATTAAGTTAATATTAGTCTTTTAAAATCATGTAAATTAATTTCTTGCTTTAATTATATTATATTTAGATAACAATAAATATTTAGTTAAATTATATGCGATTTTAATGTCACAGCTTAATTTATTTACTTATTTATTTACAGTTAACTGTCTTACAGGATGATCCCAATTACAAAACAGTGAAAAACTACATATTCAAGCCTACTAAAAAATTACATTTTATACATAACAAGAAGCTTATAACTAATAATAACAGTAAGGTAATTGTCCCTATTATCGACCACATAAGCAGTCACTGAATTTTTAAAGACGAATAATAAATTTCCTATGATTAATTTCCAATCAAAAGTGGCAACGACTTATTAGCTAGTAATTAAATATTAAGCAAGCACATTCAAAAGGTGTATATAAATTACGTAAATTAATATATATATATTTTTTATGTGAGAATATATGATTGTTCCAATTATCGACCACCGCATATCCGCCATGTCCATGTTATCGACCAAGCTGCGTCCCATTTGTCGAACATCTTATGAAATAAAACTCTTTTAACACTTTTAGTGATTACATAAAATGTTTATTATATTAAGACAGGTACAGGTACAAACAGAACAAAAGAACGGTTAAAATAATAATAATACCAAAACAGATTATATAAGTCTATTCTCTTTGGCAAATTAGACCAGAAAAATTATTTCATGAACTGTCGCATTTCCTCAACTTCATAAACACCTCTCTTATTAACTAACTTTGGCTTTGCAATCTTTAAGATGATATCACTTTTTTCATAATTAAGTATGTCCTCTCGGGGTGGCCATTTCCAATTTAGGCCGCTCGGGGCCATAGCTTTTACTGAAAAATCTTCTTCATTACACTTTATAACTAGACCAGGAAAAAAATTTTCTTCGTATGTAACTACCACGTAATCTCCTATTTCTATATCAATATCATGAATTCTTGTCGAAGTAACATCAAAGTTCGTTTCATTTGTTGCTTTGGGCTTTTCATCACCCAATATTTCCACCTCAGTTTCCGTTTTCTTAGGATCAATTTTAGAAAATTCTCGCTTACGCTTGGCATTCTTCTTTTCTTGTTCTTCCTGCTTTTTAAGCTTTTGTTTCTCCTCTCTCAATTTTCTTTTTTCTTCTCTTTCTTCTAATTCCAATGCTTTTTTAACTTCTTTTTTTCTTTGGTATTCTTGCCATTGGTCTGAAGAAACAACGGCTGGAATTTTTTCTTTTGGTTTACGAACACCACCAGATTTTTTGTCTTCTTTTTGAGTTTTCCAAAAGAGAACTTTTTTGAACGGCGTTGGAATATTTTCTTTAGAATCTAACTCATTCTGGTTTCTACTGTTGGTATTATTATCAACCACGCATAAAGAATTTTCGGGCTCTTCGTAATCTGTAAATGATTTAGATACTTTCATTTGAGTCTTTTCAAAGTGGGCTTCTAACAAAGCAAGTTTGGTGGCTGTTTGTGGATCCAAATTAATTAATTCTGGTGAGATATTTTGGCTATTCAAAAGTTTCGTTGATAGTGGGTTTTGTTCAGTAGATCTACTAGAATGAAGATTTTCAGATGTCTTATTTTGGTGTTCAGTATCTGCCTCGAAATTATTTTTTTGATGTGAAAATACATTTTCATCATTATCAAATAAACTGCTGTTTGAAAATAAATCAAGGTTCAAATCGTCACTTGTTACATTTATATTGGGAATATCATTTATGTTATTTATAGCAGGTAGATCATCATTTACTGATTCTAGCCCCAAGATGTCCTGAGTTTTGGCAATTTCTTGCAAGAGGTTTGAATAAGCATCATCGTCTGCGTTTGAAAGTTGCCCATTACAAGGTGCCGCTATTGGATTTACAACTTCATTTAAGACCTTTGGCAATTGTTCTTGGGAACTGTAATCGTCACTGTCGCTGGAAAGTTGGGGAGAGGAAGTATTTCTTTCAGCTGCTTGAGATAATTCGCTAGACCCAATTTGCTGCTTCAAAGACCACCAGAAGTTAAATAAACTTGTATCTTCAATTGGACCTTGCCATATTGGCCCAGAAGATTTGAATTCATTGACTTTTGCCTGATTGCATTCCTCAAAGAATGTAAGAAATTGTTTTATTTTCTCATTTTCTTCTGCTACGAGATGAGTGGAAGTAGTAGACGATGCTACTGATGTTTTAAAAAACTTTTCAAATTTTATGTCTGTTGGTGTGAATGGAAAAAGACCACATGTTAAAAATCCATTTTTTATAATGTTGGGCAAACGTTCCTTCATACCATCGAAAACTGTCTCCAGCAGAGGGGTAAATATTTCTTTGCTGAGTTTGCAGCCATTATTCTCTAGGCGCCATTTTGTAACATTTTTTCTCCATTCTACTTTAAGTGGGTGAAACACTGCCACATCTAACGGCTGCAAAATATGTGTAGAATTAGGATAAAGACTGATAAGTACAATTTCGTTTTCGGAGCAGAAATTGCTCAGCTGCATTGTTAAATGTGACTTGTGTCCATCAACAAATAAGATAACAGGTTTTTGAATATTATTTTGTTTTAGCCATGGATGAAATATATTAGCAACATATTCGAAAAATGACTCTCCCGTCATCCACCCACTCTCCGATTTGCCCAATGCCCAGCCATGTGGAAATTTATCTGCTATCGATTTCGGAGTTCTTTTGTAGGCATACATAACCATCGGAGGAGGCAATTCCCCCGCTGCATTGCACATTAACAACGTAGTAAACGATTCCTTTTCATCATTTTTAGAGACTGAGTATACGGTCTTCTGACCCTTTTCTGTGAGAACTTTTTCTCCTTTAGGGCAAAGAGATAATGCCGTTTCATCGCAGTTATAAACTTGCCGTGGATTTAGCACCAATATGTTTTTTTCACTCAGGTATAAGGAAACCTCTTTGAACCATTCACGAATTTTATTTTCTGTCACGTTTGCTCTTTGTCCAGACAAATTTTGAGGCACTCTTCTAACAATTTCGGGATGTCTTCTTAAGAAGGCCTCATGCCAGTGGCGCTGGGGTCGGTCTTCTGGAAATGGATTTTCCCTCTTGAGTTCCTTCATTAATAATTGAACGCTGTCTGCCAGTTGATCTCTTGAAATTGGAAAACCAGCTTGTGCTGACCTGAGGATCCAAGATACCAGCAGCTTTTCCTCTTCAGCTGTCAAAATAGAAGTAGGCCCATTCTTCTTACCCATTGGTACTCTTCCGGCTAATTTATCTAGTAGAGTCGTTTTTGGCACACCAAAAGCCACACTTGCTTTTCTAATAGACATAGTTTTTGCTCTACATGCACTAATTGCCTTTTCCATATCTTCTTCTTCTGTATATAGAAGTCGTTTGGCCATTTTTAAAGATGGATCTATCCTGCAACAATTAGAGGTCCCTATTTACGCCAATCAATCTAGCAAAAAAATAGTGATTTTCTGCCAAAAATACTAACCAGAAACCGAGTGTGCCATCACACTTAAGATAGTCCATAGTGATATTGTATTATGTTTTCCACTCGCAACTCTCTATAAAATCGAAACTAATACTTAAAGTAATCTTGATGATGCAATGACATGAATTGTAGAGAACAAAATTACGAACAATATGATATGGTTACCCGATTACCTATTATTTAGCAAGTGATCATCGCTACAACTTGTAAAATAACAGCGACATGATATTTCGAAAAAAAGTAAAATTTTTCCGGTTTTTCGTTTTTTTCTCCTGTTCTAATAATCGTTTCGTTCGTAATTTTATTCTCTACTATTCATTTCATTGCACCAGCTGTAGGCGTTACATATATGTAACGCAGGGCTTTTAAGGGTTTTAAGATTGCTTTATCAGTTTCGATTTTATAAGCCAAAAACCAAATAAAAACGCGATTTTTTGCATTAAATTGTTTATAAAAAATAAAAAAATGAGAGTCGCGAATGGAAAACATAATGGAATATTGTCACGGACCATCTTGAGTGTGATGGCATACTCGGTTTCTGGTTAGTATTTTTGTCACGAAAAAATCTCTATTGATTGGCCTAATTAATGACCTATCGGTGTCCTAAATATCGACCACTGTTTTAGTTGGCATCTATCGAGTTTATTTGGAGAAAAATGGTAGGTCGATAACTGGTCTCAGCAAAATGTGTTGTTTTTCCAGCTAATATCCACAACTATTTATAGAATATATTGAATTTTCTTTCAATTATATACCTTTAAGTCGATATTGATTTTGCCCCAATTATCGACCACCCGGTCGATAAATGGAAATATTATTAATTTTCTTGTCCCAGTTATCGACCGGCTTGTTTTTTTAAATTAAAACCGAATTTGCTCCTTTTGCAAATTTAATAACGTAAGAAGACTATTTTCAACATTATTTTAGGCATGCATATCAATTATAGTTAACAAAACATCTGAAAAAAAAACCCCTTTAATGAAAGCTTGGAAGCTTACTTACCAGACTTAATAATGCACTCGTTCTTGCACGACGGTTGACACGTGACTGTTCAATCAGTGATTTGATGTTCTTGAGAAGGCCAGTGGCGTGCAGAAATTATGTATATGATGCCCAAATAAAGAATAAATAAAACAGAAATATACAATTTTGCGTTTTACTTTTAGTTTCCTTATTTTTTCAAAAACAATAAAAGGTTGGTCGGTAAATAGGACGCGGTCGATAAATAGGACCATTACCATCCAAATTAGTTTTTCGTTAGTTATCGCACATTGTATAAATAGGCGAAAATTTTAAGATGTTTGTACGAGGAGTCGGCAAGTAAAAAGCACTGCTTGTGCGTGAACTTAATTATTTAATAGCTTATACAAAAATATCATTTGCAGGTTATCTCGTCTGGTTTTTAAGTTCGTCAGTGAAAATTTATCTAAAAGCTCTTTTTGTGGACATCCTTGAGCGGGATAGCGACCGTCTTGTTTAAAGCTTAGATATTTTACAAATTTTCGCTGTATACTTTTGTCATGTTCTACCAGAATGTCAGAGGGCTTCGCACAAAGATTGGTGAGATTTCTCTTGCAGTTTTGTCTTGCGACTATGACTTGATATGTCTCACTGAGACGTGGCTTAACGCGGACATTTCAAACAACGAAATTTTTAATAACAAATTTGTAGTTTTTCGTAGAGATAGGAGTTATGAGGAACTAGGGTGTCATCGCGGCGGTGGAGTGTTGATTGCCGTTTCTTGTGCTTTTCATGTATCTCTGGTTACTACTCCTACTTATATGGACTTTGATGATGTTTGGGTCCTGGTGGGCGCGGGCAACGCAAGTTTGATTTTGGGCTGCGTTTATTTTCCACCTAATTCTAGCCAGGAGTGCTATCAGTCTTTTTGTGATACCTGCGAGTCGTTGAGAAACAGATACGATAGTCACACATTTTTTTGTTTTCGGGGACTTCAATCTTTCTTCGGTGGAATAGGTTTGTGAGGATAACACACTTGTTCCAAAATCTCTGCCATCTCCAGCTTCTGAAACTCTTATTGTTTCAATGAGCTTTTTTGAATTGCTGCAAATGAACTCATTGTGCAATCACATGGGCAGAATTCTGGATTTAATATTTGCCAGTGACTTTGTCAATGCCTCCATTTTAAAATCTGGTTTTCTCCTCGTAAACATTGATCCCTGCCATCCAGCAATTGAGATAAATTTTAAAATTAAATATGATTCTCCAATGAAAAATTCTAATGAAGTTAGCGTTTATCAGTTTCATCAAGCGAATTTCCACAATCTAAACCTTTTTTACAATCAATCTGACTGGTCTTTTTTATCAGTAGAATCTGATATAAACAAAATGGTTGAACGCTTTTATGAGGTCTTGTTTGAAAGTATCAATAATTGTGTCCCCAAGAAAACGGTAGTCGACTGTAAATATCCGAAATGGTTCGACCTTCCTCTGAGAAAACTTATTGGACAAAAGAATCGTCTATACAAAAAATATAAAAGGTCCAATAAAGATGTTGACTATTTTGATTACTGCGACATACGACGTGAGGTTAAGCTTCGGACTGATATGTGCTATCTTGCATATGTCACACAAACTGAATTGCTTATCCCAGAGAATATCAGGCATTTTTGGTCTTTTGTACGTAATTTGAGAAGAGACTCTGGGCTGCCCAGTGTCATGAATTATGACGGAGAGGAAATTACCGGTTCGAATAACATCGCTAATGCCTTCGCCACTCACTTTGAGTCTTGCTATTCTCGTCACCGTAGTTTAGATTTTAGCAAGATTGGCCCTATAAGCTGTTCGGGAACATTACTATTAACCTATTGTATTACAGAGGCGGAAATCTGCAATAAAACAAAAACCCTTGATCTTTCTAAAAAGGCTGGTCCAGATGGAGTTACCACTATTGGAACGTTGCTGCGAGTCGTTGTCTCGGCCCCTTTGTAAAATTTTTCAGAAATCTTTTAATCTGGGTTCCTTTCCCGAAATTTGGAAGTTTTCCACTCTCATGTCGATCTTTAAATCTGGGGATAAGAGCGATATTAAAAACTACAGAGGTATTTTCTTGCTTTCGCATATACCAAAGCTGTTTGAGGCAATTATCAGGGATCATATATTTGAGTCTCTGAAGCACTACATCACTAGTATGCAACACGGTTTTTATAGTGGTCGCTCAACAACTACAAATCTTGCAATTTTCCAGAATTACTTAACAACATCGGTTGAGGCTGGTCAACAGATCGATGTTATATATACTGACATATCGAAGGCTTTTGACAGGGTTTGCCATCAGCTTCTGTTATTCAAATTGCAGCGAATTGGTTTTTCTGGAACCTATCTGCAATGGATAGAATCGTACTTATTCAATCGTCGTCAGCGAGTTAGCATATGTGGTTCAATTTCTAGAGAGGTTGTTGTGACATCTGGTGCCCCACAGGGCTCTCATATTGGTCCAATTCTCTTTCTACTATTTATATATGATATAGTATCATGCTTTAAAGTGTCTAAGTGTCTCTTATACGCAGACGATTTAAAATTCTTTTCACTAGTTTCCTCTGAATCTAATCCACTGCAATCGGACTTGGAAAAGCTTATCAAATGATGCAACATTAACCATCTTCTTCTTAATGTTTTTAAATGTAAAGTGCTCCGTTTTCATAAACGCATTAAACCCATACTCTCCTCCTACTTCATAGATAACGTGAGTCTTGAAGTTGTTAGTTCCTTTACAGACCTGAGCGTTATTTTTGATGAGAATTTAACTTTTGGTCTGCACATTGATAGTATTGTGCTGAAGGGTTTCAGGCTGTTGGGCTTTATAAAGCGGCAAACAAAACATGTCACAGATACTAAAGCAATTGGATGTCTTTATAACTCACATGTTCGCAGCGTTTTGGAGTATTGTTCTACAGTTTGGAGTCCATCGTATCAGTGCCATATCGATAAAATCGAAAAAGTCCAAAATAGATTTGCCAAATACCTTTTGTATAAGTTTAATTTTCCGTACCAGGGTTTATCATATTATACCAGGGCTCTTCTGTGTGGCCTTCAAACACTTGAGTTTCGAAGAAAGAAGGCACTTCTAGTTTTTCTTCACAAACTGCTCAGTGGAGATATTGACTATCCGATGTTGCTTGAGTCGGTCGCATTTCTGGTTCCTATTAGGAGAACAAGGCAATCTCAACTCTTTTTTGAAGGATACCATCGTACAAATTATGGGCTTAGCGCATTTGTCGATCGACTGGTACGCAATTACAATCGTCACTTCCCTGATTATGACATTTTCAGTTTAAGCACTTTACAGCTTAAAAGGCGGTTAAACGAATTGCTTTTATGATTGTTTTAAATCTATGTATACTTTGTATTTATTTTTATTCACTTGTATTTTAATTATTTATGTATTGTATTGCTTTTTTGACGAACTATTGTGTGTTCTTTTTTTTTCTTTATTTCTATTCGACATGCCTCTTAGGGCTATTTTACTTTTTACTTTATCTATTTGACCTTGCATGCGAATTCGTACCATTTGGAATGTTTAGCATTCTGTAGTGTACGTTCCAGAAGGGCCACTTGTCCGATGCGTGCATCGGCTACGTCCTAACAATGAAGAAGAAATACCAGACACATGTATATTATATCCCGGAGACCGTACAACTGCCGCATATTCAAGTTTGGATCGGACATAACTATAGTACAGCAGCTTTATGTCTTCCACTTGGCTAAACTCTTTAGTAGTACGAACTATAAACCCCAACATTTTAGAAGAATCTGACCTAATAGTGCTGTAATATGAGTTAATTGGTAATTTTTGATCGAATGTAACAGATCACAGAACTCCTTGGATCGGCCTACAATTTCACCATTGCAGTTATAGTTAAAAATAATCGGTTCTGACTTTGTAGTAAACAAAATAACCTTGCATTTTCCAATATTTAGCTGTAGACAATTTCCCTGTATTATGTTATAAGGGCCAGGTTGGTAGTTGTGGAACGATTTTTAAAGAAACCACGCTGTTCAGGAACAATTTTATTTTGCACCAACGGAAAATTATGTCGTGCAATACGAACTCAAAGACTTTTGAGAAGTTGCATATGATGGAAACAGGTCTATAACTTTGAATGTCTGATTTATCACCCTTCTTAAAGACTGGACATACTTTCGACTTTTTCCATATATTTGGTAATGTCTGTTGTTCAATGCACATGTTAAATAGGATTTAAAGAGGTTTTATTAACCTAAATCGACAGTCACGTATCAAAAATGCTGGAATAAGGTCTGGTCCAGCAGTGTATTTAGGTTTAAGTTTTTTAATAGCACAAATAATATCCCGTTCACTAACTGTAGATATGTTAATATTTTGATCACTACACGAGAATGAATTATTTGAAAATTGGATATTGTTAGAAAATGAATAAGGTTGCTTAAAAAATGAAGCAAATGAATTCAAAATATCGGGTGGATCTCTCTCCGGCCTTTGACAAAATTTGAAATGCGTTTGGGTTCTTTTTTGATATCCGTCTCCATTTTTTGAATATATTTTTTATACGCTATACTTATATCAGTTTTGATTTTTGATCTCAGAGTCTGAAATCTTTCGAAAACCTGTATGCTGCCATATTTTTTGTACTTTTTATGCAGTTTGTCTTTAGTTTTTATATTTTTAATAATTTCTGAAATGAACCAAGGATGATATCTTCTATTTGACGAATGGCGATAACGGGGAACTGCTAGGTCAAATATGGAGTATATTAAGTTATAGAAAGTATTACAGGCATTTTCCACCGTTGTCTGATTTTCCAGCAAGGACCAGTCCTGCTGAAAAAATGAGTTATAAAGCAAGTTGAAATCAGCTTTACGAAAATTGTATAGATTATTCGTATTTAAGTTTATAGAGTTTTTAAAATTATTTGACTTTGGTCTTTTAAAGGAAATCATTAAAGCAGGATGGTGAATATCTTCTTTGATAAGAATATCAAGTGATCGCTCTACGTTACAATTAGAGTTGCTATTCGTCAGAATGAGATCCAGAATCCTTTGATAGTTATTTTTAATAAAGTTATATTGCTCGAGATTAAAGAATTCCATAAAATGTTTTAACAAATTTATGCAGTTACTATTTCGTTGAGAGTTTCAATGATGCATAGTAAACAAAACAATTGATGAAAGAAATTTAATTTTAAGTCACTACAGAAACGGATACAGCCAAAGGGATATAGCAAAAATGACAAATAAACGTTCATCAACTGTTCAACATATCATTGAACGATATCGAAATGAAGATAGGGTCCAGAATAAGTCAAGGTTAGCTCCAAATAAAATATTTAACGATCGTGATGAAAGATGGATTGTAAATTACAATTGATCCCAAAAAAAGTGCCCCAAAATTGTGTACTGAGGTAGAAAGACATTTTGGAAAAGGGTGTAATCCCGAGACAATTCGTAGAATTTTGCGAAAAAATAATTTGCACGGTCGCACTGCTAGAAATAAACCCTTTATAAGCCAAAGCAATAGACTTGTACGCTTAGAGTTCGCCAGAACACACATTAATAAGGACTTTAACTTTTGAAACCAAGTAATCTCTGCTGATGAAACAAATATAAACCAATTTGGGTCGGATGGTAAAATATCAATCTGGAGAACACCCAATAAAGAACTAAAACTGCAAAATATTAAAACTACGGTAAAGCACGGTGGAAGTGGAGTCATGTTATGGGGGTGTATGTCGTCTGCAGTAGGTGATATACATTTTTTAGAAGAAAATATGAACCAGTACATTTGGATATATTAAGACAGCATCTTGTTGCGAGTGCCCAAAAATTGGACATTGTTGACAATTATCGATTTTATTACGACAACGATCCAAAGCACACGTCATATCGGGTTCGAAGTTGGTTGCTTTATAATTGCCCAAATATCATCAAAACACCAGCCCAGTCACCAGATTTAAATGTAATCGAAAATTTGTGGTTGACATTAAAAAATAAAATTAATAGTGCACCAATATCAAACAAAAATGAATTAAAAGTAAAAATTACCGAAGCTTGGAACACAATTTCACCTGAGTACACCAGAAAATTAGTTGAATCAATGCCTAGACGTCTGCAGGCTGTAGCTGATAATTAAGGAGGGTCAACAAAGTATTAGCAAGCCGGTTCTTTTAATTAGTTTAAGTTAAATGTTTTAATTAGTTTAAATCCACCGAATTCCCTTTAAAATCTCATATAATTTAATTTAATATCTATTTTTTATCAAAGTATGATATAATTAATAAGACTCGTATTAACTTAATTTAAGTATGTCGTTTTTAAAGAATAAATGTTGAGCCACAATTAATATCGACTGCATCATTTAAGCTGTGAGTCACTGTATATGGATATATTTACACATAAGCAATGGTAGATATTTAATTTTAGAATATTTTATTTTACAATACAATTTTATTATATACGTTTCTTTAGTAACGCAGGTTTAATTATCGTACAACAACCTACCAGTTTAAAATTTCAAATTTCACATATTTATTTTCATATAATTTTCTCACTATTTTCAATATTAAATCCTCATTTTTTCCGTCACAGAAAAAATAGTGTATTATACCAATACCTACTAAACAACGAGGCCTACCAGCTGAAATTAAAATAGGCCATACGTCATCAGATCTAGGCCGACACTCGCCTCCCGTAAGAAATGCATTAAAGCATAGACCAATGCAGTTTTGCTTATGTCGTATCGTGATAACTGGCCATTAGACGTACTGGCCGACAACCGGTACTTGCTAACCGACAAAACAGTGTGAAACATGATGTCGTTGTTCCTGAATTAGAGTAAGTAGAGTAGCTTTGTCTTTATTTTTGGTGAAAATTTAATTATATTTATTAGTTTTTGTACGTTTAAATTCGCGTAAACGTAAAACGTAAAAGTGTTGTGCGCTTAACTGCCGGGGTAATTACAAAACCGGACCAAACGTTCATGTGTTTAGTTTCCCGAAAGACAGTGATTTGCAAAAAAATGGCTACGAGCAATCCCGGGGGGTGATTTAGTGTCCAATAAAAACACTAAAGTGTATGAGCTATATTTTTCTAAAGGTAGTATAATTTAGGATATTTTAGAACAGGATCCGAAAACAGGTAAAATTATTTTAGTACATTAAAAAAAAAACCCCGGTTAAAAGAAAATTCTGTACCAACGGTTTTCCCAAATTGCCCCAATTATTTGTCAAAAAAACGTTCTTGACCGCAAAAGTAAAGATGAAAAAAATAAGAATTTTGATGAACTACATCTTTTGCAAGCCATAGAGCAAAGTAAAGAAAAGTTTATTTTACATAGAGAGGCTACATGTTTTCAAAAAAATTTTAATTTAAGGAAAATGTGGTTTTCGGTAAAGGATACAGGTAAAATAGCTTTATTTAAACTTGAATATACTCCTGGTCCCCTAATAACTTGGGCAATTGTTATAAATAGTGATTTAAAATTAGAAACATTTTTATATGGCCAATCTGTTTGTGTTTCAATAACAAATTTCAAATCACCATTTTTATCTAGCAGTTTGGATGATATAGAAAGTTTAATTGACACAATTGACAATATGATGATGTCAAAACCCATAAATCTTGATAGCAACATTCCTAATCCTAGTGAAACTCGTGATTTACACCATACCGAATCAAGTCAACTCCCCCGTACTAGTGGAACTCCCACAGAAATTCCCAATTCAGATAAAGTTGAGTCTGAGAATAACAATATAAAAAGAATTTAAATTTGTAACTGATATTCTTTTAAACTTAAAAGGTTCTGACGAACCCACTCAAAATCTAAAATTTCTCTCAGAACAGTTAACTTTTTAAGTATTTCAAAAGAAAGGTATCGATATTCACCAAGCACCATTGTGTTATGTTCAATTTTGTTTACAATAAGCCCTCATTGCTCCCATCATCTTACCTCATCCTAACACAGTAAAATCTATTTGTAATAGTTTTTTAACAGATCCTCATATCGATAAAAGAAGTTTTTTTTTAACCTATGCTCGTAACATTTTTCAATATTTAACAGATAAAGAAAAATATGTTACATTACTTTTTGATGAAATTCACATCGAACCCTATTCGGATTACAAGGCAGGCAATACCATAGGAACATCAGTAAATAGTAAAGATACTTTAGCATCAACTGCAGTAGCATTTATGATCACTAGTCCTTGCTTAAGCCTTACAGAAGTCATTCATATATCTCCAGTAGCTAAACTTAATTCAGAAATATTATATACTTTTATCAAGACCATTATAGAAAATTTAGAATAAATTGGGTACATAGTATTTTGTACAGTTAGTGACAATAATGCAGTAAACAGTAAAGCAGTGAGTAATTTTTCACGCCTTAATCAACTCAGTATAGTATTCCCACATCCTATTGACCCAGTAAGACCCATATTTTACCTATTTGCACGGTTCATTTATTGAAATGTATCTTTAACAACTGGCTTAATTCGAAACCTTACCAAACATTTTCTTTCGATTTTGAGACAGGCCAAAAAAAATGTGCTTCCTTTTCTGTGATCAAAAACCCATACGAACTAGAACAAGACAAACTATTGAAGCATGCTTATTCCCTTAGTTTAAGGGCTCTATTTCCATCATCTCTTGAAAAACAAAATGTAAAATTAGGTCTTAAAATTTTTAATCCCTTTATTATAGAGGCTCTAAAAGGTTTTGTTAAAAATTTGTCACATTCACAAGATACCGCAGACTTTATTAGTATTATATTGACATGGTGGAAAATTGTGAACGTAAAAACTCCCCTTAAGGGAAAACAATTGTTAGATAAATATCAGGAACCTTTTTACCAAACAAATACTAACAGCCCTCAATGATAATCCTAAATTTTGTTTTTGCTAAAAATGCAAAATCGGCTAGATACTTGGAGTCCAACTAATTTTACAAATACACTGACTCGACAAACCTACACTGTATTAAACCATACCATTCATGGGCTTCTTGAAGTTATTGAATTTAACTGAGCTTAATATGAATTATGTATTACTTGGCAAATTTCAAACAGACCTATTGGAAGTGCGTTTTGGAAAATATAGGCAATTAGCTGGTGGTCTTTATCATATTTCAGTTCGACAGCTATATGAATCAGAAAAAAGACTTAGAATTCAGTCTGTTATCTCTAAAATCTAGACATTATGGGGACATAATTTAAATTCTGAACATGTTAGTAATTTATTATCTAAAATCATAGTTACACAGTCTGATACCGAAGCTATACAATCAGAACTCCCAGTAATAACCTATTTAAGCGGATATTGCTGCTATATTGTTTTTAAAAAAATTAGTTGTACTTTTTGCAAAGAAAACTTAACTCTCAGTGAACCTTGTGTTGTATAAGATTCTTACAATTTAATTAATTCCTTAAATCGAGGTGCTCTTTTATATACTCGAGAACAGGTAATAGATGTAGTTTGAACCGCATATGTTATATTTAAAAAGCTAATTGATGAATTTGAAGATACATTTTTGGATATTTAAATACAACAAAAAATCTCTTTGTGAGTTGTTTTTAAGTTATTTTAATAAAAATACACTTTCAGCATACCTTTCTTAATAATTATTGCTCCAAACATAATTATAATTTATTAAATAAAAACAAAAACATGAAACTACAGACTTTTAATAAATAGGTAGTTATTAAATTAAAATCTAGCACAAGTTTCGCATTTCTGTATTGCTAGGAAGTATCATCAATACAATATTTTTTAGAATTTAGCAAATAACAGCCTATTATATTCCTGATCATACAGACTCACCACAACACAGGCATATACCACTTACCCAAGCTTGAAACCATACCCGATTTTGACAAGTTAAAATAATAAGCTATTGTATTTTTGATCATAAGGATTTGCCACAGGCATATATTACTTACCCAAACTCGAAACCGTACCCGATTTTGACAATATAAAATAATAATCTATTATATTCTTGATCATGTGGACTCACTACAGGCCTATACTACTTAACTGGACTTGAAACCTTACCCGATTTTGACAAATAACTCGGCTTTGACAATTTACTAATTGGCTAAAATAAGACAAGTAAGCAAAAATCATACCGACATCTGTTTGAAATATTGCGGTAGATCCGGGCAAACGTTGCCGGGTAAGAACACGTAGGGGTTTAGTGGGTAGGGGCTTTACCGAGTCCCATACTGTGCCTTGTGCACAATAGTTCGTGAGTAAATACATTCTTCGTTGTGTAACAAAAAAAAATCGAGTAATCGCTTAACAGCCGCCTTTGGCATTTTAAGTCTATAGCGTAACCGAATAAATTTGACATATTCAAAAACTCATAAAATAAACCCTGTAAATTAATGTTTATAGTAAATAACCCGTATCTTTGAATGAAGGTATTGAAATAACATAGGCCTAAATTTGATGACATCACGCGTAAGCGCGTGGGGCTCGTTATTTAGTAGGTACTGATTATACACGGGAAAAATATTAAATTTTAGCTCTCGGGTTAAAATCTAATACTTTTTTCACTTGTATAATAAATACCTATGATTGGAATATTTACAACGGAAATATAGTCATTTGAAATTGACGTTTTTTTTAGCCATTCCATAATTTATGTGCCAAGTATATGTATGAGGGAAGTTGTGGATATAGGTCAATTTACCCTTTTTTTATCTCTAAGAACTGTCCTACTTAAAAGGTATTTTGTTTCATATTAGATATATCGTTTATTCAAAGTCTAATCTGTGATATTTTTTTAAACCTAAAGCTTCAAGGAAATTATAGCTGATCCAGAAGAAGAGAATTTCTATTTATTCTAAATGCGCAGTTATATTAATTTTGCTTAGCTTAGGCTTAAAATCGCTCTCGATTAAGATTCTCATATTCACATACGGTTTTGTGCTCCCGCGCGAGACTAATTTATTTAATTAATTTTTGCGACACATAAAGTAGCTAAGCCCGTTTCCTTAATGCCATGGAACCTAATATGACATTATTTGTGGGGTTTTCAGAATATGAGAGTAAAACGTGAAGTGTGAAACTAAATAATTTGCTTAATCTAGGCCCAGTATTTTTAAAATGCAGGCTTGTTCTTTTAAAATGTGCAGCACTTAAAAGGGGTCGTTTTATTTAAATTTTATATAGCGCCCTGAGTCTTCAATTTAAAAAATGGACGGGATTAAAGGAGGTAAAATATGTCAGCATTTATCTAGTTTGAAAATTTGCTTATTGCTGTTGCAGGTATTGATTAAGACACACGGAAAAAATTATGTAGTATATCGTGATCGAAATAATTTAGTAAAATTTTTATATGTATTTATTTGTTTTATATTTTTACAATAAAATATGGAACTAAATATAAAACACTTTGTTTCCTATTCTTAACTATATAGAGTTTGTCTTGTGCAATAAAAGTTAAACTTGAAAATAACAAAAAAAAAATGGTAATGTTGGGATATACAGGCAGACAACCATTACCACCGTAGCAGCCCGGCGCCAGGCCAGTCTCTGACTATCGCCCACGTAGTTGCTCTTCAAAAAGTAGGAACGTAGCTTATATTTAAATTTATTGATATTATAAAGCAGGGGTGCTTAAAACTTGAACTGCTGGCGATCTACCTCAATATTTTTAGACTACTTACGATCGACTCTGAGAGGCTGCAAGTATGTGTGATGCAGAGTTGTCGTACATACAAGATACATACACCCTACCTACCTACCTACCTACCTAGGTAGGGTGTACCGTAGCATATATAGATATTAGCTTTCCGCACAATATACATTATTTTAGTCAAGGTTTGGGTTAAGTTTAGTTAGGTTCTTCTCTACAATATCAAACAAAAAAACTCATAGTTATTCAAAATTGCGAGTTTATTGGTTGTTACAAAACAAAAGAGTTACATATGGTGTTAAACTTAACTAAGGAGTGACTTTGGATCTTGAAGCGTGGCACTGCATGTCCTCAGCATACTTTTCATAAGATGGTACGCAACCAGTGAGTACTAATCGCAAGCATAATGATATATGATCGTCAGTTAGTACATTGCGATATTTTGACTTAATTATCTTCATTTCAGAAAATGCAGACTCGCACAAGTAAGTTGCTGTCAGCTGAAGGGCGATTTGCCTTAGATTCGGATATTTATCTTCAGATATAAAACACCAGAAATTTTTATCAAATGCTGTAGCTTTGAAATGTATATCTGATATGATCTGCACCAACTCATTTTCAACAGAACATGAGTTCATATTAGAACTGACTTGCTATTTCAGTAGCTAATTCCTCAATGTTTTTACATAAAAAAGAATAACTCATAAATGATGCTACATTTGCCAATTGACTACAATCAAAAAAACGCATTTTGAATTGTCCCAAAATATTTGATAATTCAGCTTCATACGTATCATAATTCAACTGAGGAATCCTTGCTTTCAAAGAGGGAAAATGTTTCAGATCCTTTCTTTTCAGTTGATCTATCATAAGTTGCAATTTACTTTTGAATGCGTTTACTGCGCTAATCATCTCAATAACAGTTTTTCCTTTACCTTGAAGCTCCAAGTTAATTGTGTTTAAGTGCAGTGTGATGTCAGTCAAAAATGCCAAATCAGTCAGCCATTTTTCGTTTTTCAACATCTGAGTGTCATCACCTCTTTCGTCTAGAAAAGCTGTTATTTCGGGCAATAATACTTGAAACCTTTCTAGGAATTTTCCGCGACTCAACTACCTGACGTCTATGTGAAGAATTAAATCAGTGTGTTCAGCTGACTCCCTATCTTCCAACTGCAACTTAAAGAGTGCAATGCCCATAATTGTCTCCATGTTTAAAACTTTTGAACAGAAAACTTGTTGATGTATAATGCAATGGATTGAAAAAATGAAGAGAAATCTTCATTAGCTCGACACAATGCCACAAAACCGTTTTTGTTTTCAGTCATTGCTGGTGCTCCATCGGTTGTAATGCACACTAATTTATATATTGGTGGCTTGTAGTTTTTTACAAAATTGAAGAAAACATCATATATATCTTCGCCACGGGTCTTCCCCTTCAGAGGGATGATTGTCAAAAATTCTTCCTTAGCAAACATGTCATTGAATACCATCCGAATAAAAATACACAGCTGGGCAGTGTCTGTTATATCGATGGCTTCGTCGAACAGTAAAGAAAAGTATGTACATTCCATGATATCATTTTTTAGTTTATCTGCCATGTCCTGACTCATGACTTCAATACGCCTTGTGGCAGTCGGACGAGATAACTGAAGTTCTCTAATAGCAAACATGATTTCTGTTTTATTTTTAAAATGTCCAAATAAAGTCTCACCCGCTTCAATAAATGCTTCCTTCACGACCGATCCATCTTCGAATGGTTTCTTGTGTTTCGCCAATTTATGAGATATTTTAAATGAGGCGATCGTAGCAGCTTTTGATTGTTTGGCTGGTCTTGAGAACATGGTTTGTTCTTTTTTCAAACAAGATATCAAATCACGTACTTTTCGTTTTCTTAATTCACTCTGTGGCGGAAAATCCTTTTCATAGTTTTTATGAACCGTTTTATGATGCCTCTCTAAGTTACCACGCTTAGGTATTGCAACTGACGCACGACAAATAAGACAAATGCACTTATCCTTCACCATACATAACAAAAATTCTTCCTCCCAATCGTCATTATAATGATACGTTTTAGATTTCTTCGCTGCACTCATTTTGTACTATTTAATAATAAACTTTGTATCGACGTAGTATTGCCTTCAAGTTGCAGTTCAGAATGACTCCAATTCCTGCAGGCCCAACATTTATATTGGCGTGAACGAAAGTCTAGAATGTTCCCGTCAAACGCGCCGATCGAAATTTCTAGAAAAGCGGTAAGAATAAAAAACGCGGCTTTTCTTTGACAAGTACCGCGCGTTCCTTTGATAAAGCCGCCTTTTGCCGCTTTTTTACTATTGCTATTTTATTACGTAATACATTTTTGTAGTTTAGTTAAGTACCTACCATTAAAAATTTTTTTGTTCTCGAGATCTACTCAAAAAGCAACACGATCGACCGTTTGAGCACCCCGGTTATAAAGCTTTAATTTTTCAGATAATGAATTATATAAATTAACTGAATTAAATAAAAAACTTCTCTTAAACATTGCAGTTTTATATTGAGGCATTGTAAGTTTATTATTAAACCTAACATTTCTATTATTAATCTTTCTACGAGGAATGAATTTGTGTTTTAATAGGTTGGAGCTATCAGTTTTAATTAGTTGCATAAAGTTCCCTAGGTGGTGTCGTCTGCCGTTTTTCATATTAAGCCACTTACATTCAGATATTTTTCCAGATATGTGATCATATCATTAAATATTAGTCTACAACACGCATTTTGTACTTTTTGTATTCTGTATTTTTCGCGTTCATATAGACAAGGGCCATAAATGAAATCCCAATAGGTAAATTGCGAGAGAACTAAAGATTCGCATAGTAGTTTCTTTAAATTAAAATTAAGCAAATGGCGACTGCTATAAATTAGTTTGAGAGAGGCAAAGGCCTTTTTAACGAGCTTTTTTACGTGTTCTTCATCTAAAAATCAGACCCAAATTTTTAGCGTGTGGAGTAAAGAGGAATATTATTAATTTCTAGATTTAAAAGGGATTTGACAAAATTTCGTTTATTTCTTGTACTAACGCATAATATATTAGATTTTTCGGAGTTTAATTTTAGATTGTGTTCCTCGGAGAGTAACCTTATTATTTCTAAATCCGAATTGATATTCTAAACAGTTTGCCGGATATCTGAGTGATAGAAAGACTAGTAAAGTTGGGTATCATCGGCGAAAGCTTGAGTTTTGCAGCGAATAGAGGATGTAATTATTTCTATGGTATAAATGATGAAGAGTAAGGGAGACAAAATAGAACCTTGCGGTACACCGGAGTGAATTGCTATGCTGTTAGACTCTTTGTTCTCATAAATTATTTTTTCAGTTCAACAATAAATTTTATAAACAACTTGAGGGAACTGCGATGGGCAATTGCTTATCTCCGTTCCTTGCAAATTTGTTTATGGGTAGATTAGAAACCCAGTTCAAAAAAGAACTCAAGTATTTCCCAAGGGTGTGGTATAGATACGTAGACGATATATTTGCTATTTTTGATACTAAAACAGAAAATGTGGACACTTTCTTAGAAACATTAACCAATAAATATCCTTCTATTGATTTTACGTACGAAAAGGAGAACAATGGGCAATTACCTTTTCTCGACACATTAGTTATTAGAAATAACGATAAATTAGAATATGATATTTATAGGAAATTTACTAATACTGATAGGTATATAACATCCGACTCATTTCATTGCCGTCAACAGAAAACGGCAGCATTTCATTTCTTAACTCACAGATTAGTCCATTTTCCATTAAGTAAAGTTTTAACAATGAAATGAATCGGATTAAAAATATAGCTAAAAGTAATGGATATAATGGTAATTTTGTACATAAATTAGTAAATAGACATAAGCATAAGAAAATGTTAAAAGATGCCACTACTCTTCAAGCACCTGAGGCTCCCAATAAGTTCATATTAATCCCATATGATCCCAGATATACGAGAGGTCTAGAAAAAGTATTTAAAAACGTAGGTTTTAGAGTTTGACAAATTTGAAAAATTTCCTTGGAAACCCTAAAGACAAAGTCGACTTGAAGGAAAGGAGTGGCATCTATGAAATTAGCTGTAATGACTGCGATCTAAAATATGTTGGGCAAACTAAACGCTCCATAAACATTCGATACAGAAGAACAGAAAAGTCAAGCGTTGCCCAACATGCTTTAGAAAACAATCACCAAATAGGAATAAATAATCTTAAGTTGATTAAAAATGTGTTTAATAATAGATTATTGGATGCATTTGAGAGTATAGAAATAGTGTTAGTTAAATGTGGTAAGAAAGCACTAAATAAAGACAGAGGGCCTATTCCCTATAGTCCCCTTATTGTTTACTTGACAACGGTGCAGTTACCTATAAATAGTCTCGGTTAGGATATGTTACTATAGTTTATATCATCTGCTGATGATGCTAACTTGGTTGCCGAAACGCGCATCCAGAACGTAACAAGTTGTGGTGTAGTGTGGTTACAACCCTTGTATTTTGAACAATCAAAAATATAATAATCGTAAAAAGTCTTTTTTTCTAAAATATTATTGTACATATTTGAGGTTCGAAATTGGCGATATTTGAAATCATTTCCAGCAGTGCCAGACCAGGACCGAAATTTTTTTTTGATGAAGAGTGTGTTTCGTTGTTTGCTTCGTGATGTGATGTGTTTCAAACTTGTCTATATATTATGTATATTAATAAGGTTTTGGTTAATTTTGGATAGTTATCTAAAAAATATATTCATGCGGAAGAAGGAAATTTAGGTGACATATTAAGCAAATAGGGTTTAGTTGGTTTACTAACTGTATGTGAAGGTAAGCTTTTTGTATCTTATCAATATTATTATTTTATGTAATTTTGGAACTACAATTGAGCAAATTAATGTTATATTAAATTTATGTTATTAATTTAAATTATATTTTAAATTTTAATTTTCTGGGTATTTAGCCAGGATTCATTAGTTATCGAGTTATTTATAAAAAATACAGAGAAATAATCTGGGGATAACAATGGTGCTAGAAGAAGACAGAATATGCTTTATTTTATATCCACATTTTGTGTAGTAAAAATAGTTTTGACTAAGTTCACTGACCTAAATTTGTTTGTCCAAAAGAATAATTAGAATTATTTTGTCACTAAAGGCTTAAGAAATTCTAGAAGATGGAAAAAGAAAGTGTTTTTTTTTCTGTTCCCCGATAACTTTAAATTATATACAGTTACTCAAAGCCAAAAGTTTTGACTTAATGGGGAGCAAAATCCAAACGACCCGTACTTTTCTTCCCCAGGGAGGGAAAGGAACAATATAGATATATTACTTATAAGAGTATAGTGTATATCTGGCGTTAATATCGAATTTGTTTTTCAGTATAACCATAACCAAGAAAAGAAAGAATTTATTGTTTTCATGTGTACGAAAATTTTATTTTCTGTTTTTGATATGAAGATTGTCTTGGAAAGTGCAGCAAAGTTACGAGAGAGAGGTATTATATAAATTGTCTTGCTATCTCACTCTCTAATAGTATCTGATTAATGCCACCTCTTTCCTACATTTTTCAATAATTATTATTACGATTTATAATAAGAATGGTTTGGATTACAGCGTAATATTTATAAACTTTAATATTTAGTTTATAAAATTTACAAACAATTGTATTTTTAACGGCACAATATATATTTTTTCTAATACAATAATGTATTATGAGTTTTAAAATATAGGATAGCAGGGGGATCTATATTTCATTTTGAGGCAAACCCACATTAATAGTAAAGGTTTCTAAAAATGGTTTTAACCGTTAATAGTTTATTAGCCAACAATTACAAAACAGTATAATAAGACTTAGTAATAGTAATAGTAAAATGTTTTTCATATTTAACAATGGGTTTTTTTTATTTTTAAACGAAGCGTTGTGACTTAAGTATACTATATTTTTTTTGCACGCCTTTTAAATATATTTAGTTGTTCTTTATGGAACTAAAAATTATAGTTAAAGGTAATTTTTTTTTGTTATGTTTACAATATTTTTCTTTCCGTGCACATCTAAACCTTGAAATAGTTCTTACTTCTTCGCGGCAACAGCGTTACTACTTGGAGGGCAGTGTTAGCTTTTAAATATAATTTATTTTGTGTTTTAAAGTTAAAATAATTACTGTGTTTACTTTTTATCCCATCTTCCGTTACCAAATTACATTACATTATTACATTACATTACATTACATTACAATATATTGATTACATTATATATTGATTACATTAATGAATTACAATAAAAACCATACACCTAGATAAATATCTGTGTGTGTACAAAACAGAATATTATTTTTAATTTTAAAAACTGCAAAAGCATACAAATAGAAAAAAATATATATATACCAAACATTTTATCTAACTCTAGTAAACTATACAATTGCAAATCTGTGACTTGATTGAGAAACAGAAATAACTATAAACCAATTAACTTAGCCTTTTCTATATTAATTAATTTACAAAATATAAGATACATAACATAATCATCTTTGCAGAGCTGTAGCAAAAACTTCAAAGCCTTCCTTAAGCAACTTGGTTATCTTTTTACTAAAAAGATGTTTGTTTTGTATTTGACTAATATCAGACGGAAGTAAGTTAAAAAGTTTTGGACCAAGGTAAGTTAAAAACCTTTAAGTTGTTGTTCTTGTCAGAAAAGGTACTTCAACGGAGTTAGCAGCTATGCCTCTGGTGTAGTAATTTAATTGTCGTAACGGCTGCCTTAAGTTATGAGTTTTATATACAAACAAAAGGACCGCCTTCGTATATAATTGCTGAAGTGTAAAGATTTGGGCTTCCTGGTAAAGAAGTTCAGTAGAATATCTGGGATGTTTTTTAAAAATTACTCTTAGGAGATATCTTTTAGTAACATTTAATATATTTAAACCAGTAGCAAAAGACCCACCCCATATTGATATACCATATCTAATAACTGATTCCGCCAAAGCTGTATACAACATTTTTAAAATATAAATGGGCATACAATTTCTGAGCTGATAAAATTTATAAATAAGTTTACGAATTTTTAAGTTAACACTTTCTATATGTTTTTCCCACTTTATATTTTGTTCAATAAAAATACCTAAATACTTTATACATGTAGTCTTACTTAAGGTTTCTGTGCAATTACATGTATTTTCTTTCAACAAACACTGATATGAATGTACTTTTAATTCTTGTGCATTTAACTGATTATGATCCAAAATACTAAAACTCATATATTTGGTTTTGTCTAAATTTATTGATAATCGATTTTCCCCTAGCCATTGACGAACTTTTGCAAAATCAGTAGCTGCCTTTTCGACGGTGCTTTCCCAGTCATCCCTCTTTACAAGTAAGACAGTGTCGTCTGCGTAAGAGATAAGTTTTCCTGATGTATTCAGAAATAGAAGTTCCTTAATGTAAAGAGTAAATAAAAGTGGACCGAGCACAGTTCCTTGCGGAACTCCACCGATTTAAAAGTACTATACTTATCTCCTACCCTTACACACTGCTCCCGCTCAGTAAGATAATCTTTTATTAAGTTATAACCTAACCCTCTAATCCCATATTTTTCCAATACTTCTAATAAAATTTTATGCGATACCGTATCAAAGGCCTTAGCCAGATCTAAAAAATTAAATTACCATAGTAAGTAAGCAATTTCGCTTCCAATATAGCCTTTTCCTTAAATAAGTCACTTTTCTGTAATTTTTTTAAATAAACGGAAAGAAAAATTTGCAAACATAACAAAAAATATCACTTTAACTATAATGTTTAGTTCTATATTATAGGACAACTAAATATTTTTAAAAGGTGTGCAAAAAAATATAGTAAACTTAAGTCACAATGCTTCGTTTAAAACTAGGAAAAATTGTTAAATATAAAATACATTATACTATTTTTTCCTAAATAATATTATTTAACTTATTTTTAAGTTCTATTATACTGTTTTGTAACTGTTTACTAATATACTATTAATGGTCAAAACCATTTTTAGAAACCTTTCCTATTAATTTGTGTTTGCCTCAAAATTAAATATAGATACCCCTACTATCCTATATATATTTTAAAACTTATAATACATTAATGTATTAGAAAAAAATACATATTGTGCCGTTAAAAAATACAATTTTTTGTAAATTTTACTAAACAAAATATTAAATTTTAAAATTATTTCGCCGAGTTGTTAAGATCGCTTTTGTTTCTCAAAATATCACTAATTTGAGATTTTCCTACACAGAATTTTTCGGCTAATACTCTAACACTAAGTTTGATTTTTTTTCGCGTACTGGATTATTTCAACTCTTTCTTGAAGACTCAAAAACTTTCCTTTGTTTGAAGGCATATTGATCGCACCAGGATAACATCAAAACTAAGATATTTTATTGATGAAGACTATATTTTACACAATTCACCGTAATTTATCTACAGCAGACAGCATAGGCCAGCCTATTGTTAAACTAGTGCTATTAACATTAGGTAGCTAGTAGTTTTTCAAAAATTATCTGAACATCTGTCCGTTCTAAGGAGGTAAATTTTACTGTTTTCATTAAAAATGTTCCAAATTTTACTGTCCGTGTCCGTTGTTGAGAGTGTCCGTTGTCAAGAGGGTTTAATACACAGGAATACATATACTGACGGTCGGTGATTTCAGAATTGTTCGTTCAGCAGAGGTGTCCATTGTTCGGTATCAAAGGAGGTTTCACTGTATATATGTAAATACTGTCTTCAGCTATCTTTATTGGGCGCCATTTTGTTCCGCTGTTTTGAATTGGTAGCAAAATTTTACAAGTTTCTACTTATCCTACACTTGATTTAATTAATTAGAACTTAAAGTCAATTTATTTATAAAATTTTTTACATTGATTTTTTGAACATCTTAAATACGTACCACAAATTTATCAGTTTATTTCTATATCACACGGAATGTTCGAAAAAAATTTGAAATTAAGGTTAGTTTTTTAAATATTTTATTAGGCGGCCATTTTGTTTTGTTATATTGGATTCAACCAAAATGTTATCAGTTCATTTTTTATGTTACACTTGATTTGAACGCAAAATTTAAGGTAAATTGGGCAATTAGTTTTTTAGTAATATTTTTTTAACATTTCATCGGGTAAGCAGTTTTTAAGCTATGTCGTGAACTGATAAACAGACAGACAAACCGATCGACGGACCAACGGAATTGATAAAACACATTTTTTGGTGTCCATGAATGCTAAAACGTGAAGATATGACAAACCTGAGAGTGAATTGAGCTCTCTAAATTTTACCAGTTGATTGTCTTCATAATACTTGATTTCTGTACAAAACTTAAGGTACATTGGATAAGTAGTTTTTTAGTAATCATTTTTTTAACTAGGCCGCCATTTTGTTTTGCCATAGGATTCTTATCAAATACTACCAGGTCATCTCTACAGTGTGTCCCAGATTCGCATCTCCATATAGAGATCTCAGCTCCTATTATACCTACAGCAAAGGTTAAATAGGGAAAGTTTTAGAGGAAACTTATTGCATTCGATATCTGGCTTCAGATTTACGATCGATCAATAAGTTTGGGAAATATCGGCGAAAAATCGAAAATGGCGGATTTCGTCTTTCGCCAGTATATCCAGAAAGGTAAATTTGACAGCCGTCAAAATGTGACATTATTCGGAGACATTTTTAAGACAAATAAGATGGCGTATACGACACGTCTTCATTGCTTTTTTGTTAACCCGCAACCCGCCTCAATTTTCATTTTTCTTATGACCGCCATATTGGATTTTTCGATTTTTGGAAAGAGCCTACAATTTCCAGTCAAGTGCACTAAAGATTTTAGTGTTATCAAAATATCACACTTCGTAAATTAGGTTTCAATGTTTTTAAAGGAGGCCATGATTTATTTGTCACAAGATTACATTAATAAGTAATGTATTGAACGCATTGAATTTTCAATACAACATGAACGTAATAACGTAAATAACGACTTAGATTTAATTCTTCGTGTGACCCCAGAGGTAGAAATCCAAGGGCGACAGGTCAGGGGACCTAGAAGGCCAAGATATTGGACCACTTAAAGAAATTATTCTTTCGTCAAACTGCTCTGTTAAGAAGTTCCTGACTTGAATGTTATTGTGAGCCGGACATCCGTCTTGCTGAAACCAAGTTCTTCTTAATTCATCTTCCGTTAGAATAGCTCGTAAGGCTGGTACAACCTGGTTGCGCAAAAGCTCTAGGTACCTCTGCCCGCTTAGGTTGTAGTCATACAAAAATGGTCCAATAAGTCGATTTCCTGAAATGATTAATAATTTATAAATAGGTGCCCAACAGTCAAGGGCGGCAGGGTCGCTCGGGTGGTACTAGAAACTATAAATTATAAAGGGAAAATTAGCTTTATTAAAAAGTAGATATTTTCTTTCCAAAAATAATTATCGAAACATCCCGTAATGAATGAGCTTGTATACAGTTGAAACCTATTCAGCTTTATTATGAAAAAAAAAAAAAACATTTGGTTAGCGGGAAGTAATAGCCGTAATAAATTATTTTATTGGTATTGCATATTAATTTCGGAAATACTAAATCAATTTATTTCAGTGATATAATAATCTTAAAGAAATACACCGTGCCTTAATAAAATATCAAATATCAAAAGAACAAACCCCCTGTGCTTTAAAATTGAAATTATTCGGAAATACATCTGAACGCCTTTCTATAAATTATAATGAAACTTGAAAAATAATTCGAAATTTGATTAATATGGTATTAATGGTAACTCAATTCTATTTTTATAGGTTCTTCAAAACCACAATACAAAATGATTGAATAAAAATGTAATACAATATCAAAAAAGTAAGTTGACTCACTAGAGTAGAACGTTTTACTTTTTTTTTATTAGATTATACTGTTTTAGTATCACTAAAGAACTAAACGTAAAAAACGATTATTATTTGACCATCATTTGGTGCATATTTAAAAAAGATTGGTTAGATTAACTTACCAATAATCCCACACCAAAGGTTACTTCCAAATCTGATCTGTAGACGTCTCTCTGCCACTTCGTCAGAATTTTGCACAGCCCAGTGATGACGGTTGTGCCTATTAAAGACTCCACAATTCGTGAACCTACTCTCATCGGACCACAAGACATGATTTAGAAAATCAGGATTTTCATTACATCTCCTAGTATACCACTCACAGAACTGTAGTCGTCTTGGAAAATCAGTTTCCTTAAGTCCTTGTACTATTATAAGTTTGTATAGATGGTACTTATTCTTTTTTAAAACTCTCTGTACTGTTGATTTTGGCACATTAGTTTCCTGTTCTACAGTTCTTACCGATGCACTAGGGTTTTCGTTGATAGCTTGTAAAATGTTTCTGTCTCGATTTTCATCGTTATTATTATATCCGCTTTTAGGTTGTTCGAAGCACCATGGTTAATTAAATTAAGTACGATTTTCCTGAATTGGGGTTTATGAGGCTGCCGTCGTTCGGGGTACATCTCCAAATACATTGCTGAGGTAACGTCGGCGTTTCTGTATGATTGAAAGTACAGAGCTAACACGTCAACCTTTTCTTCATTTGAATACGGAATGCCGGCCATTTTCTATAGGTTTTGACAATTTATGTGTCAGATTTATGATTTTATTGGGATAAAAGCGAACCTACTACTCATTAAAACACAGCTTTGATACTTTCAACTATTTAACTTAACGTCAAAGTCAAAATCCAATTTTATTACAGATAAATCATGGCCTCCTTAGAAAAGCATTGAGTGCTAACATTACTTTAAATCATGGCTTCCTTAGAAAGAACTGAAACCTAACTTTACGAAGTGTAGTATTTCGATGATGCTAAAATCTTTAACGCACTTGATGAAAGTTGAAGCGGGTTGCGGATTAACAATAAACAAGAAGACGTATCGTATTTTTTTTTATTTGTCTTAAAAATGTGTCCGAATAATGTCACATTTTGGCAGCTGTCAAATTTACCGTTCTGGTCCCAAAAACGAAATCCGCCATTTTCGGTTTTTCCCCGATATTTCCAAAAACAATTGATCGATCGTAAATCTGAAGCCGGATATCGAATGCAATAAGTTTGTACGATATGAACTTATTCTTCACATCGTACTATAAATGTTCTGAAATATCAAGGACGCTGGTTAAATTTTTTGAATAAAAATTTCTAGCAGTTACTAAAATAAAATAATATTTATTCATACAAAAAAATGAAATTTTAACAAATAGTACTTTATTTCCTAAATTATAACACTTTCTTTCATTCACTCTATACTTACTTAAAGAAAAAGAAAATACATGAAATATTTACATTTATAATAAAATGCCTTTAATAAAAACGTGAAAAAATCATATTCTCATTTGTTGAAAATAGCACTGATCAATAAGAATATCAAACAATAAAACAATAAAATGTTAATGTTATCAAAAACTTATTTTTTGATTCTCCCCCGTATGCACTACGATACTACACAACTTTACACAAGTTTTTTCACACTATCTGTGTCCAGTAAATATACTTCAATTTACTTGGAATGTCCAACTAAATAACAACAAAATGTCTTTTTTACGTCAAAACACTGTTTACTGTTATTTTAGAGCCTTCAGTGATGAATTGAATTTATAAAACGAAACAACTGTACTAGGTACACTAAGTGACTGTTCTGTTCTGGAACTTGCTAAGAATTGTGTTTGTTACTAGCACCGAACAATTAGTCACCCAGCACAACAATACCAACTTTATTTCATAATAATTTTCCTGGTTTGGACAACAAAAAGAGATTTTTCTCTTTATTTAAACTATTATTCGCTTTTAAAAGAATGTATACTGTTGGTGATTGTTCTTGGAGCAGAACCTTTTCACCAAACGAGGATATCCTGATTTTATCTCGTTAAAAACTGCTTTATTAACTATTGTTTCACTGGTACGTGAAAAGTATTATCGATCGACGGCGACGACCGGCAAGCGTGAGCGATGCTACCCACTCATAAGCGACTGAAGGACTGTTTATTAAGATCTTAAATCCCGATAAAATGCGTACGTGACTTTTGCAGCATTTTTTCGTGGTTCTAGAATTCTTCGAACCGCTGTTGGCGTTATTATTGATTTTTAAGCCTAACTGGGTCGTCTTGATTTTAAAATGAATATGAGAAGTTATAGTTAGGTAGGTATTAAATAAAACATAATTTTTTGGTTGCGTTGTTTCGCAACAAAGTTTCCTCTAAAACTTTCCTTATTTAACCTTTGCTGTAGGTATAATAGGAGCCGAGATCCCTGTATAGAGAAGCGAATCTGGGACACACTGTATATGACCCTTAATTTTTGACCAAAGTTTGTTCAATAAAGCTGCAAAATACAAAATGTTTTGCAGTATTAATAATTGCCTAGGAATCTGTAGTCTTAAACTATATCAACGCTAATTGCCGTTATCATTTAAAATCTAATTGCATTCGTAAACAGATAGAATGTCATGTTTTGCAACAGCAGGTTCCATAGCGTTGTATGCTATTTAAATAAAACTTTGCTCTTTAAGTGCTCTATTAATAACAGTAAAAACCATAATATTTTAAACTGACGTACATTTCTAAGATTCTGAGCCCAGATTATGGAAATTATTCAGCTTAGCACTTCACGTTCGACTTTCTCTCACGCCCGAAATTCAGAAATATGTCATATTATGTCTCGGTGCATTAACGAAATGGTCTAATCTACTTAATGTGTCTCTTCTAATACGTGAACGTGAATTTCCTAACCGAATTAGATTTAGAGCCTTGGCAAAATCACATTAACTTGGAGTATTATAGCTTATACAACTTATACTGCTATCCAATTAAACCAGCATGTTCAGTATAAATAGAATAATAACTTCAAAAACTCTTTACCTAATTTTAGGAGTGTTTACTGTAAAACTTACTAATTTCTTCCCCCTATAAAATCCCAAATATTATATTATCAATATAATATATGTCCCTTATAGTTTTTCCTAAACTATTTCACTCATTACACAGGGGAACAGTGATTCTGCGGCTCGGGTTCTGAAAGTCGATTTTGAGTAATTGTGTTGCCCCAAATACGAGGAGTATGGGAAAAAATCTTAATTGACTCTAGTTTCTGAGATAAAAAAAAGTGTCATATAAATTAAAACAAAAAAAAAATAAAATTATTTATATTGAATATCTATATTTTGAATGCCACCAGCTATTTTATTATGTTATATTAAATTAAAACTAAGCCAATAAAACTGAAATACTAAAAAAAGTTAGTTGAAACGTTTGGTATATGACCGTCTCTTGTATCTTTGTTCTGGGCAATCCCTTTGTAACGTCCAGCAGTAATCCGCCATCATATGACGATCCCACCGGCCTTGGTATCTTTCTTCCATTATTTTTATATCCTGATGGAACCGCTCTCCTTGTTCTTCGCTGTAATCGCCCAAGTTATCCGGGAATCGATCCAAATGGCTATGCAAGAAATGAATTTTTATACTCATGTTAGCTAGTTTTTCAAAAGTTTTTAACATCTGTGTGACAATTTCGCAATATTCTGCTGCCTTGTGATTACCCAAAAGTTTTTGACAACAGATACAAAGCTTTTCCATGCTTCTGCTTCGACCTCATTCATGTGATTTAAAAAGTTCTTGTCTTTTATAAGATTGATTTGGGGACCATCAAAGATACCTGCTTTTAATTTCTCCATGCTAAGGCTTGGAAATGTTTGACAAATATATTTAAAACAATCACCATTTTTATCCAGAGCTTTAACGAACTGTTTCATGAGCCCAAGTTTAATATGAAGTGGCGGAAGAATGATTTTTTCCCGGCTAATTAGGGGTTCGTGAATAATATTGGCATTCCCAACAGTCATATTTTCTCTCGACGGCCAGTCCTTTCTAGTCCAGTGCTCTTGCTTTGCCCGACTATCCCATAAACAGAGAAAACAGGGGTATTTAGTATACCCACCTTGTTGACCTAATAAAAAGTTCACCATTTTTAAATCCACACATACAGACCACTGATGTTGTACAAACAAAATTTTCTCTAAAACCAGTTTAATGTTTTGGTATTCCTCTTTAAGTTTGGTAGAGTGACCTATCGGGATTGAAGCTAATCTATTTCCATTGTGCAGTAAAACACATTTTAGACTTCTTTTAGAACTGTCTATAAAAAGCCGCCAATCTTCTGGTCGGTATTCGGAAAGATCCATTAAATGTAGAAGTCCGGAAACATCGTTACAATATACTAAACTATTTTCCTCGGTAAAATACGGAAGAATGTTTTTCTCTCTCGTTCGATAAGATGTTATGTTTACCTCAGGCTGTAGGCACTGTTTTTTTTTAAGGCTTGATGCAAGAAGCTCTGCTGATTTCTTAGACAAATTTAAATCTCGAATCAAGTCATTTAACTCTCCTTGTGAAAAACCCCTCACCGTTGCAGTTGCACTATAATATTCGAATTCACTTTCACTGTCGCTGTCACTTTGAATGCCCATCATTTCGACATCATCACAAGTAACGTTTGACAAGGTACTAAATATCGGCACTGGCAATGAGTCACTATGCAACACTGGTGATTTAGCCGATTGTATATTTGGAAAAACCCAAGTACGCTTTTTATATTTATTCATACCTTTTACATTCACGGCACAAAAGTGACAATCATCAACATGATTTGATGGCTCACACCACGTCATCGGCACCCCAAATGGAAGTCCTTTGCGCCCCCCTTGGGTCCAGTAGCGAAGTGACTCTACACAAGATTTACAAACTTTATGAAGCACCCACCATTTATCCTGCTGTCCAAGATACTTGCCAAAATATGCTTGGTATGCTTGTTTTACAAAACCGTTAATGTTTCTTTGCTGTTTTTCTTGACAGAATTTTCCCCATATGTAGCAAAATTTGTCGGGATGGTTCACACAACTCTTGCGTGAAGAATTCATTGTTATTTTTAAATTTAACACCAACTTAAACGACTTAATGAACAAACTGATATAGTAGCAATTAAAAATACGTTCTTTTAAAAAATTCAGACAGTGACAAAAAAGCACTTGATATCTAATAAAATAATTTTAAACTGACTGAAATGTCACTGTCAAAAAAGATTTGTGCACTCGATTTTATTTCATGACCCGCTTAGATGCGATAAGTAAAGTCGCCGCGAAGGCAACAAATAAACACTTTTTGTTGCATAGAATAAAAGGCGTTATCGCTAACTGTAAACGAAAGTAGAGTCAATTTAAACAAACAAAATATGTAGTTAGGACTTATTGTGTTTAATGTCACTAAATTTACTACAAAAACTAATGCCGCAGAAAAAAGTTTTTTTTTTTGTTCCCCAGTGTAATTTTTTATACCGTTCAGATTTCACAAAATGAGATATTTTTTCACTTTTGCAGCGATAAAACAACTAGACTACTAAAAAATAAATTTGCATTAGCCGTTACTTCCATCCTTATGAATCTTTCCTTTTATTAGGAATAGTAGTAGTCATTTAGTAAGACATATACATGGTATTAGGGGTTTACCTACAAATATTTTAACATAGGATAGTATGAACGATTTTAAACAAAATCTTCAAGAAGGTTTCAACTAATTCCAAGACAACATGGCAACATTGCTATTTGCACATTTATGATACGGAAGAACAGAATAGTCAACCGTTGCTCAACATGCTTTGAAAAACAATCAACAAATAGCAATAAATAATCTTAAGTTGATTAAAAATGTATCTAATATTAGATTATTGGATGCATTTGAGAGTATAGAAACAGTTAAAGACAGAGGGTCTATTCCCTATAGTCCCCTCTATTGTTTACTTGACAACGGTGCAGTCGGGTGCTACCAAGTGTGACCACATTTATTTATAAATAGTCTCGGTTAGGTTAAGTTACTTTAGTTTATATCATCTGCTGATGATGCTAACTTGGTTAGCGAAACGCGCGTCCAGAACGTAACAAGTTGTGGTGTAGTGTGGTTAGAACTCTTGTATTTTAATCTATCTTCCACCACAGGTTCCAGTGTTAGGACCACTTGAAGAGCAAAAATCAATCGATATTTCTCCAGTGATTAGTATCTTTACAACACAAATAAACGCCATTTGTACCGGACTACTAACATGGAATCGAAAAAAAACATTGATTAATTACCATGACCATTTGCCGAAAAAGAAGATCCATTAATCAAAAAATTGAAGAAGCCAATACCGATACTTCCAAAACCACTCCATTGTTTTGTCAGCTTAACAAGGGAGAATTTATATGTACCGTTTTCAAAGAAACCGCTGACCTAGAGGATTCTCACACTGGCAATATCAAGAACTGATACCGTTTTGCTGATGCAGATTTTCAGGCCTGAAAATTTCATTCTGTTTTAATATAACTGTATAAAGCATTCCTTTTTTTGACTTCTTATTGTTAAAACGTATATTTAAAATACAATTGTTTTTCAACAACAAATTTTAATTTTTAAAGTCAGTTACGGTTTCTGATACCCCATGCATATACTGGAATTTGCACCACCCTGTATATATAGCCTATACAGTGTGTCCCAGATTTGCTTCTCTATACAGGGATCTCTGCTCCTATTATACCTACAGCAAAGGTTAAATGGGGAAAGTTTTAGAGAAAACTTATTGCAATCAATATCCTGCTTCAGATTTACGATCGATCAATTGTTTTTGGAAATATCGGGGAAAAACCGAAAATGGTGGATTTCGTTTTTGGCTAGTATATCCAGAACGGTAAATTTGACAGCTGCTAAAATTTGACATTATTCGGACACATTTTAAAGACAAATAAGATGGCGTATACGACACGTCTTCATTGTTTTTTGTTAACCCGCAACCCGCTTCAACTTTCATTTTTCTTATGACCGCCATATTGGATTTTTCGATTTTTGGAGAGAGCCTAAAATTTCCACTCTAGTGATATCTCACAAGTGCATTAAAGATTTTAGTGTCATCGAAATATTACACTTCGTAAAGTCAGGTTTCATTTTTTCTAAGGAGGTCATGATAGCTCTCAATGCTTTTCTAAGGAGGCTATGATTTATCTGTAACAAAATTGGATTTTGACTTTGACGTTAAGTTAAATAGTTGAAAGTATCAAATCTGTGTTTTAATAAGTAGTAGGTACGCTTTTATCCCAATAAAATCATCAATCTGACACATAAATTGTCAAAACCTATAGAAAATGGCCGGCATTTCGTATTCAAATGAAGAAAAGGTTGACATGTTAGCTCTGTACTTTCAATCGTACAGAAACGCCGACGTTACCTCAGCAAGGTATTTGGAGATGTACCTCGAACGACGGCAGCCTCATAAAATCCAGTTCAGGAAAATCGTAGTTAATTTAATTAACCATGGTGCCTTCGAACAACCTAGAAGCGGATACAATAATAACAATGAAAATCGAGACAAAAACATTTTACAAGTTATCAAAGAAAACCCTAGTGCATCGGTAAGAACTGTTGAACAGGAAATTAATGTGCCAAAATCAACGGTACAGGTAGTTTCAAAAAAGAATAAGTACCATCCATACAAACCCATATTAGTATAAGGACTTAAGGAAACTGATTTTCCAAGACGACTATAGTTCTGTGAGTGGTATACTACGAGATGTACTGAAAATCCTGATTTTGTAAATCATGTCTTGTAGTCCGATGACAGCAGGTTCACGAATTGTGGAGTCTTTAATAGGCATAACCGTCATCATTTGGCTGTGAAAATCCTCACGAAGTGGCAGAGAGACGTCTACAGATCCAATTTGGAAGTAACGTTTGGTGTGAGATCATTGGTAAGTTAATCTAACCAATCTTTTTTAAATAGGCACCAAATGATGGTCAAATAATAATCTTTTTTTTTTCGTTTAGTTGTTTAATGATACTAAAAGATTATAATCTAATAAAAAAAAGTAAAACGTTCTACTCTAGTCAGTCAACTCACTTTTTTGATATTGTATTACATTTTTATTCAATTATTTTGTATTGTAGTTTCGAAGAACCTATAAAAATAGAATTGGGTTCTATAAATGTATTAACAGTTTATCTAAATTTTCTGCAGATTTAGCTAATTCTCTAAAATTATTTTGATTGTCTGAATTTAATGATTTATTATTACCCGGGAAGCCTAGTTCTTGCGTTATGAAAAAAATACCATATTAATCAAATGTCGAATTATTTTTCGATTTTCATTATGATTTATAGAAAGGCGTTCAGCTGTATTTCTTTAAGATTATATCACTGAAATAAATTGATTTAGTATTTCCGAAATTAATATGCAATACCAACAAATTAATTTATTACGGCTATTACTTCCCGCTAACCAAATATGTTTTTCTTTTTCACAATAAAGCTGAATAGGTTTCAACTGTATACAAGCTCATTCATTACGGGATGTTTCGATAATTATTTTTGGAAAGAAAATATCTACTTTTTAATAAAGATAATTTTCCCTTTATAATTTATATTTTCTAGTACCACTCGGCCGACCCTGCCGCCCTTGACTGTTGGACACCTATTTATAAATTATTAATCATTTCAGGAAATCGACTTATTGGACCATTTTTGTTTGACTACAACCTACAGCCTTACGAGCTATTCTAACGGGAGATAAAATAAGAAGAACTTTGTTTCAACAAGACGGATGTCCGGCTGACAATACCATTTAAGTCAGGAACTCCTTAAGAAAGCAATTTGACGAAAGAATAATTTCTTTAAATGGTCCAATATCTTGGCCTCCTAGATCCCCTGACCTGTCGCCCTTGGATTTCTACCTCTGAGGACACACGAAGAATGAAATCTATGAATTTGATCCCCCCGTGGCCATAGAAATCCGGAGACAAAGAGTTCTGGACACATTTAGAAATATTAACCGAAATACACTTACCAGGGTTGTACGAAAAACAGTTACCAATTGTCAAAAATGTCTCGATGCAAATGGACGTTATTTTGCAGATTTGTAAATTAATGTTACCTACGTACAAAGTAGTTAAAGCTCATTTAGATTTTTTTAAGTCGTTATTTACGTTCATGTTGTATTGAATATTCAATGCGTTCAATACATTAATTACTTATTAATGTAATCTTGTGACAAATAAATCATGGCCTCCTTTAAAATCATTGAAACCTAATTTACGAAGTGTGATATTTTCTGAATTCTGAATATACTGGCCAAAAACGAAATCCGTCATTTTTGGGTTTTTCCCCGATATTTCCAAAAACAATTGATCGATCGTAAATCTGAAGCCGGATATCGAATGCAATAAGTTTCCTCTAAAACTTTCCCCATTTAACCTTTGCTGCATGTATAATAGGAGCCGAGATCCCTATATAGGGAAGTGAATCTGGGACACACTGTATAGTAGCTTTATATAAGAATATAAAATGGTCTGTTATTAATGGGGAAAGTAAAACTTGACGCTGAAAAGCTGGTTTGCGTATCTAGAGTCGCTATTGAGGTGCCGCGCATTTTAACTTGGAGCTAGAGCGCTTGCATCTGACAGCTATGGCATTTCGGCTATAAAAGCCTTTTGTAACAACCTTTATAAAAGGATTTATTCGCCGCTCTTGTTTGATTTATGAGAGTTTTATTAACTTCTCGGAAAATGTAATCTCTGGTTCGGCCTCCGCTTATACGGACTCCAGGCAGGTTAAGTACTTAAACTTTATCGTTTTATTTGTAGGAGCTAATTTTTGTTTTTGTTCTTTCAATTTTTATTGGCCTCTCAGGGCCATATAAGTATATATACTTTTGAACAACATTTTCGTCCGTATATAAATTATTGTGTGTGTCTTGCTAAAATAATAGCCTTGTTTATTTTTACATTTTATTCTGTTTTAACCTATTGTTGGTTCTCATATAATTTTTATCCTTTTCGGTGGCAATTTTTTCTATGTTACTTAATAATTTTAGTGAAAATTTCGCACCTATACTTTATAGCCAATCAGATTCCTTTATTTTTCAACGTTACCGTAGCAACGGGTCGGAATTCCGGAAATTTTTTGCGTCCAGGGTAAGCTGGAGTTGATTACACTGGAGATCTTTTTGACATATGTCATGTGATAGACAGAAAATTTACATTATTGCATTATTGTTTAGATATTTTATTCCAATAATAAAACAACTTTATGTGGTCGATAACATATAATACATATTTACTTTAGATAAACAACGATAAACAAGATAAGCAACTAAGGCATCAAAATATTTCTTAAATTCTTGCATTACTTTTTCCTTTCGTAATGGGGAGTAAGGAGGTGCTTCAGGTGTATACAACTCATCAGATTCCAGGGCCGTGCAGTCCATGGAAGCAAAAGAAGCAGTGCTTACCCAAAAAAAAAATACAAAACATCTTCTAAAATGTAATTTTTGAAATAGGAAACCATTAATTTAGCTTATATTAAAAATGCTAAAATATTATCTTAATTATCAAGCCCATAATAAATGCGGCCTTGACTCCGACCGAGCCGCTAGCTTCTCTGCAGCCAAGTCCTGTATGCTTGATTTCCTGTGAATCGAGCCAGAGGTTATCAAACTTCCCACCAGCTGTTTGCAATTTTTGCATTTCAGTCGCGTGCTTTAAGTGGTGACGAAAGCTATCGTTGGAGTAGGTTCTTTGTTTGAGCGGCTATCCGTGTGTTGTGTGATACGTACGTCGCGTCGTGCATGGTGCGATATGGAAGACAATAATACGGACACGGATATGCAAATACCGTCAACTTCGGCTATCGGCAATAACGTTGAAAATGTTGACGAATTTAGTAAGAAGAGTGTGTGTGAATGTGTGGTGTGTGTCTTAATAATAAAGGGATTTTCAACATTAAACTTCGCTGATAAGCTTCAAATAATTTCCAAAGGAAGGGCAAAACCGCCTATAAAAAATTTAACCTCAAAAATGAAAAACTGTATTAGACATTTTTATCCGGAAAAGCAATACGAACAATTTAAATGGCTAACAGGGTGTGAAAATATAAGTAAATTATTTTGTTGGCCATGTTTACTTTTTGAAAATGAAAGAGGTGTCCGGAATAAAACTGGTTTTTTCGATTTAAACAATTTTCATAAAGTTGTAAAAAGTCTTCGGCAAAACCAGAATTGAACACGCCCTTAATAAACAGTTGGAAATTAGTCACCGCCAACACAATGAACTAGTCGATAAAAATAGGCAAATATTAAGAAGACTTATCGATGTTGTTTGTTTTCTAGGACAGCACGAATTGGGATTTAGAGGTCATGACGAAACAAGGGTTTCCTCGAATAGAGGAAACCTTCAAGATTTACGTCGAATCGAATCCAGAATGATCTAATTTCCGCTGTTGCAACCATTATTATAAAAAGAATTAAGCAGGAGAATGGCGAGGCGCGGTTCATTGCTATTGTTCTGGACGAAACAACTGACATCATTAATTTTAGCCAATTAGCTATAGTAATACGCTACGTTAAAATAGACGGAAGTATTCAAGTGAGATTTTTAGGTTTTAAGAATGTGTCCGAAAATCGTACAGCAGATGGATTATATGTCCTAGTTTATAACGTTACTAAACAAATAAAGGGAGAGAAAAAATTACTTGCTCAAAGCTATGATGGAGCTGCAGTAATGGCAGGACACTTAGGGGGTCTGCGAGCTAGAGTTCCAGAAACTTTCCCCAGTGCTGTGTTTGTCCATTGTTTTGCTCATAAATTAAATTTAGTTTTATCCCAGTCCATCAATCACATTAAAGAGTGTAAAGTATTTTTCGTTACTTTTAGTGGCTGCTTTTTTTCCAAGTCAACCAAACGTACACAAGCTTTGGACTCCATTGTCCACAAACGATTGCCCAAATTAGCTCTTACTAGGTGGAACTATAATGGAAGACTTGTATTAACGTGAATCACTGATTGAACTATTTGAGAATATAATAGAAAATAATGAAACGTTGGACTCAGAAGCAATAAATAGTTCGAGGGGGTTTTTGGACTGATTGAAACGAGATTTTAATTTTTATTATTTGTTGAACATATTTTCAGAAATATTTCCATTCTCGGACAATGTTTTTAACATATTACAAACTAAAACAAATAATATTGCGTTTCGTCTAACAAAAATGGATGATTTTAAGTCCATGTTAAGCCAAAAAAGAGATGACTGACCTATTTTGGGAGAAATCGATGACGTTAAATGTAGAGCCACAAGCCAAACGTCTTCGAACAGACAAGGTCGGAGATGTTCAAACATCATACAGACGTCTCTTATGAAATAATCGATCAAATTCAGCAGCAAATAAACTATAGATTTAACGGTTTAAATGATTTTAAATTCCTCGAGCTCTGCAATTTTATTGCATTTAAAGGAAAAACTTTTCCAGAAGATGCGTTTAAATCTCTTCTTTTTCATTATGGCCAGTTTTCTTCGACCGAGTGTTACTGCGATCTGAACTAAAAGTGATTTACGAAACTGATGACATTAGCGCAAAAAATAACGCTAAGGAACTAATGCAATTTTTAAAAGACACGGAGCTGGAAGATGCCTACACCAAAGTAGCGATATTGTGTGAATTAGTATTGACAATACCTGCCCCCAAGTTCAACAGTAGAACGCAATTTTTCAACATTTAAACGTATAAAAAATTTCGTGAGAAATTCAACGAGGCAGGAGAGACTTTCGCATACATCCATTGAAAATAAACTTCTCCAAAATATATTGGAGCATCGTTTTTATGATGACGTCATTGATGAATTTACAAAAAATTATCGAAGAATCGAATTACATTACACATAGGTAAGTTTCTAAAAATTGCTTCCCTTTCTTAAAATTTCACCACATGCCCCTGTCAGATTCCCATAAATGTTTATATTTCACAAAGTAGATATAATATTTGGACAGTATTTTGTTCTGCTTACTTCGGGATAATCGGTTCAAGAAAAAAGATTCTTGGCAATCCCTGTTTTATGATTAATATCATAATTTAAATATAGTAAATAACACTTACAAAATGTACTCTCAGGATAAATTTTATGCAGTTCCGTCAAGTTTAGTGAGATTAAATAGGGCAAAGTTTTAACTGTAAAATGTCCTGACTTTGATAAAGTATACTTCTCGTTTACGAAAATTAATTTTTTTTTTAGGTAACAAAAACTCCTACATGACCGTAAGTAGGTAGTAGTTAATTAAATTGGCAAGTTTTTCTTAATAAAATATACTTCCTTAAATTTTAGTAAATTAAGCTTAAATAAATTTAAAATGTTAATATGTTTTGGAGATAGTGCAAAATATTTTACTTTACTAAAGTTTTAGGAAAAGTTTTTAAATAAAATTTATGTAGGAGAGTATATCATTTTGGAATAATGTTTAGATAATATTTAAATGTATTTAAGTTTGAAAAAGTTGTTATATTTCTACGCACAACTTAAATATAAACATACATATAATATTTATATAATCTTTTGACCACTCACAAGTCGGAAAGGGATTCCATTTTGACACAGTCTAATCCCAAGAGTCATGATTTCTTAATCAAAGATGTGAAAGTTGACGTTCTATGCTAGCTAACCTCTATGGGGAGGTAATCAAGAAGAATGCCGAAACTTTTGGCGATCTCAGGAAGAACAAGAAGAAGCTACTTTACCAACTAGCCTTTCTCCTTAGATGCCGGGATGATGACGTAGTATCAAAGTCTCTACAGATGAAACCCTACATAACATCAAAAAGTGGAAGGAACATCTACAAATGAACCAGTATGGCATTGGTAAGAAAAAAGATAAAAGCTACTCGATGTCATTATAGTTTTAAATATGTGGTCCTTCTAGCAGACAAGGGAAATGTCACTGTCGTCATGGACAAAACAGATTACGTAAAGAAAATACAACTACTTTTATACGGTAAATAAATTTAATAATATAGCAATTGTTTCCTAAATTGGCATACAGATTCAAAACCATATTAAAAAAATATATATCAAATTATGTATCTTAAATTTCTTTCACCACAAAGAACGGTTGGTTAGACCGTCCATGAATGTGTATTCCATAACACAAAGTACCTTAAGATTGAGCTGAAATATGAATTTAATTGCTACTACGTTATGCCTTCAAGTTCATAAAATCTGAATGAGAAACACCACATTATATGTAAACGACCTCATAAAGTTTACCTAAGTTTAATTTTAATGTCGCATAAAACTATGGACACCACCTAGTTAGGGTTTTAGCTAAATTATGAACAGCAACACGCAATTTTCACACGGAATTTTCCGGTTAGAGTATATCAAAAAACTGTTAAGAAAACCTAATAGAAACATAAATATGGACATCGAATTTTTCAAAATAAAACCTGAATTAGGTAGGCATGAATGGACAATTTGTTAAGTAATTTCTAAACGGGACAAAATATCGAAAAAATCTAAGGGATCTAAGGATCAAAAAGTTGCAGAACAGAATAAGGAACAAATAAATGAAAACACAAGTTTTACTTTGTTAACTGTCGCTTATTTTATTTTTGAACTAGGCATGACTGCAGTTTCGTACTACTAGTACATTTTCAAATGTAATGAAAATATTTACAATCAAGTTAAGTAGGGTAAATCAAGGAGAGATGGACCGCCTTTTGATAGGCTACTTATTTATAGGAATTAAATTCTTTAAAAGAATACAGCATAAACATAGACTTTGATCTATTTGGCACAGTTCAAACATTAATACAACTTGACAAGTAGTTATAAAAAAATAAAAAACTGAAAAAGCGAATTGGTTCATCTCTCCTAGAAGGTGTAGGAAAGATGGACCACCGCCTGTAGGAGAGACAGACCGTACACTAATTTCGTTTTTTCCTCCCTTCCACGTGTTGATGTAAGCTGTGCAACCTTCGTGAAGCCATCTAGATCAGATAATGCACTGCAACCATTCTTCTTTTTTCTTTGTAAGGCGATAATCTTCAAGACATCCAACGCACTGATTTTCGAGGTCGTCCAAATTTTCTTCTCCACTAGATGAATCATCAAATATTAGATTTTCATTAGAATCTGATGATGAAGTAGACTCGTGGCTGCGTTTTTTTGCACTTTTTTCTTGTTCGATTTTAGTGATTTCTTTTTTGAAAGTTCTTCTTTCTTTTCCGCTTTCTTCTGCTTCTTCTCGCGAACAAGTGTCATGTAACTAGTTGAAGTTAGGTTACCCAATAGGTTAGCACGTGCCTTTTTCATCGTCGCGTCGGTGTTATTTGGGGCACAGGAGAAGGCTCCTGAATTAGCTTCTCAGGTGTTATTTCTTGTTCGGTACGTTCTTCCACATTTTCCTGTTGCGCTCCGGAAGGGCCTGGTTGAGGTGAGCTAGGTTAGCGAGAAGGGGCTTCAGTACGTTTCACCTCACTTTTTAGTTGCAATCTCGTAGGGCGTGGTAGAGGTGAGCTAGGTTTACGAGGAAGAGTTTGAAAAACTGTTTCTGTTGATAAATCTCTTGGATGTAATGGAGCCTCATTTGGTGACTCCGTCAAAAAAGCGTGATCAGGTATTTCATTTGGGTTGTAAGGCCAAATTCCTGTCGCTTGGAAGGCCTATACAGCATTGTTGACTGTAGCCGCTTTGCCCCAGACCTCCGCTAAAAGTTTGCCGAATTGCAACCGATTTAACTTCCTATTAGGGTTGTTTTTGATCATCCTCCTACACGAATCGTAATAATGGCCCTTAAGTCTCTTGAAGAAGGCCCGATCAAGCGGTTGGAAATAATATCTAGTGTGACTCGGCAAACAAAATAAAATAATGTCGTTGTTCTCAGCAAATTGTAACGTGTCAAGATTAGTTGTGTGAGAAACATGTCCGTCTACTATTAGCAAAACTTCTCGGGGTGCTTTTCTGGGGTAGAAGTGATTCTGCAGCCAGTCCAGGAAAATATCTGATGTTACGTACGCTGACTTCTCCGATATCCATACACGTGAGCCGGGTAGAATTCCATCAGACCACTCCGCTTTAGCATTTTTTTCTCTTAAGCACGCAGTAAGGAGGTAAATGTTCTCCTTCTGCATTGCAGCAGGCCACTACTGTAATCGTTTCACCCTTTTCGCTTGGGCTATTTGAAGGTACACTTTTAGATCCTTTCTCAGCCAGTATCTGCCCAGCTCGCGTGTTTAACTATAGACCAGCTTCATCTGTATTGTCAATGTTTCCGGGCTTGCCAAATAAACCGTTCTCAAAAAGTATTCTATCAAGTTGTTTAAAATAGTTATCTACAACGGTTTTAGACATTCCCAATGCTCGTCCTATTGAAGTATTTTCAGCTTTACGAACTGTGTTGTCTGGATTTCGTCTTAAAAACTGGAGCAACCATACGTTACCAGCTTTATCTAAAAATATTTTATTACAAAGTCTTTAACTATCGAGACTATATCAACTCGTCATTTTCTCGATTAAATAAATGTTGAACTCCAAGACGTTCGGCTAAATTATAGGCCACTGTTCGTACTTCCTGTCTAGTCGGTACAAAGCCTCTCTTCTGTAGTTTATTGATGTGGCTAGCGAGCTTTGCTTCTACTTCTCCACCGAGGACGCTTCTAGGGCCCAAACAATTCGTTTTATCCAAATTGCTAGCTGCAAGTCTGCGTTTAAACGTGGTTTTTGAAATGCCGAATGAGTTCGCTGCTTCGTTTATACCCATTTGGCCAAACACTACTGCATTAACAGCAGAGGATAAATCCTCTGCGGACCAAGAATAGGCGTTATCCTAAAACAAAAGGACATTGGTCCGTCTCTCCTCTCCTTTCTGGTGCGTTTCTCCTAAAAGTGGAGGACAGATGGACCAGTAAACCCTGCATCGACTAAACAAGTGAACTTTATATTCTCGAGGTTATGTGGATGTCGGAACATATATCTGTCTATACCATGCCTAAAATTGTATCTAAAACTTACCTCAAGTAAAATAACTGTTCAAAGAAAATCACTATCACAAAAAATTTTAAGAAACGATACAAACACGCGAGTAACCGTACTACCAATTAATAACAAAATAAACAAAATAAAATAATGTCGTTGTTCTCAGCAAATTGTAACGTGTCAAGATTAGTTGTGTGAGAAACATGTCCGTCTACTATTAGCAAAACTTCTCGGGGTGCTTTTCTGGGGTAGAAGTGATTCTGCAGCCAGTCCAGGAAAATATCTGATGTTACGTACGCTGACTTCTCCGATATCCATACACGTGAGCCGGGTAGAATTCCATCAGACCACTCCGCTTTAGCACGCAGTAAGGAGGTAAATGTTCTCCTTCTGCATTGCAGCAGGCCACTACTGTAATCGTTTCACCCTTTTCGCTTGGGCTATTTGAAGGTACACTTTTAGATCCTTTCTCAGCCAGTATCTGCCCAGCTCGCGTGTTTAACTATAGACCAGCTTCATCTGTATTGTCAATGTTTCCGGGCTTGCCAAATAAACCGTTCTCAGAAAGTATTCTATCAAGTTGTTTAAAATAGTTATCTACAACGGTTTTAGACATTCCCAATGCTCGTCCTATTGAAGTATTTTCAGCTTTACGAACTGTGATGTCTGGATTTCGTCTTAAAAACTGGAGCAACCATACGTTACCAGCTTTATCTAAAAATATTTTATTACAAAGTCTTTAACTCTCGAGACTATATCAACTCGTCATTTTCTCGATTAAATAAATGTTGAACTCCAAGACGTTCGGCTAAATTATAGGCCACTGTTCGTACTTCCTGTCTAGTCGGTACAAAGCCTCTCTTCTGTAGTTTTTTGATGTGGCTAGCGAGCTTTGCTTCTACCGAGGATGCTTCTAGGGCCCAAACAATTCGTTTTATCCAAGTTGCTAGCTGCAAGTCTGCGTTTAAACGTGGTTTTTGAAATGCCGAATGAGTTCGCTGCTTCGTTTATACCCATTTGGCCAAACACTACTGCATTAACAGCAGAGGATAAATCCTCTGCGGACCAAGAATAGGCGTTATCCTAAAACAAAAGGACATTGGTCCGTCTCTCCTCTCCTTTCTGGTGCGTTTCTCCTAAAAGTGGAGGACAGATGGACCAGTAAACCCTGCATCGACTAAACAAGTGAACTTTATATTCTCGAGGTTATGTGGATGTCGGAACACATATCTGTCTATACCATGCCTAAAATTGTATCTAAAACTTACCTCAAGTAAAATAACTGTTCAAAGAAAATCACTATCACAAAAAATTCTAAGAAACGATACAAACACGCGAGTAACCGTACTACCAATTAATAACTGACGCTGTTGCATGATTCTACACCGGCGACAAGAGCGTTGTTGCCACAGTATGCGAGAAATCGCAAGTTGTCCATCTCTTCTATTGGTCTATCTCTCCTCGATTTACCCTATATATACAGACAAAAATTCTTATGATTATGCTTAGGGAAAACCAACTGAACATTTTTTATGGTCAAAACAGTTTTATTATGGTGTTATTTCCTACATGTGTTTGTGAATTTAAAAGGTTAACATTTGGGTCTTTATGATGTCTATAAATTTCTATTGCCTCTAAACAATCCAATTTGCGACTTTTTTGCTCATAATCTAATATATTTAACTGATTTATGTCAGGGAATTTATGTGACGTTTCTAAGAAATGGTTCGCAAAATGAGAGTACTCTTTTTTTAATCTATATGAGGCGTTATGCTCTTTGAATCTAACATCGAAATTTCTTCCTGTTTGCTCTATATATCAGCTTTGCATTCGTCACATTTTAACCTATAAAATTCAGACTTTTTAAATTTATTTATTTTTAAAATAATTGCAATCTTGTTAGATATTGGTCCAAAATATGTAATTGTTGTATATTTTATATGGGAATCTTTATCCCTAGGATATATTTGTTGGATAGTTAAAGTTTACGTTTTTTAAAAATTAGTCTGTTAATTTCTGATAATTTATATCCATTATTTGTTGCTATAAATCTAACGAGGTCAAGTTCTCTTTCTAGGCAATGATTGTCTAATGGCACAGAAAAAGCTCTATGAATCATTGACGTATATGCTGAAAGTTTACGCTTTATGACGGTGGTCGCCAACCTTTTCACTGTACTGACACATCTAATGCCTTTTAGTTTTAAACTGAACGCGGTGTATGCCCGACATGCGCATTTATCGCGTTCAAAGCAATCTAGATCGTTCTTGTGTTCTCAATCTCAAACAGTCACGTGATGCTGGAGCTTTGGTCAATTTTAACAGCTGTCCAGAGCACTTAACGCAGTGTTGCCGCTGCATTGTTTTCATTTTCAACATTTATGGGATTTATGATTTTTACAAGATATGTTGTGAGCTACCAGAAATGTCTTCGCGAGCTACCGATAGCTCGCTAGATCGACGGGTTGGCGACCACTGCTCTACGGGATGAAGAAAGTCCTTTCGTATAGTTACATCCGTATAAATGGGTTTTCTTTAGATATTAAATTTTAATTTATTAAGTTTATGCATAAAGAAAACATTTTTATGAACTTCTTGATGGATTACAGGGTTTATATGTTTCTTTTTAAGTATTTGGTTAATTATATTAAATCATTCTTCATTTGGTATATTGGACGACATTTTGGTGACATCAGAGGATGCTAAAATACTATTATTTGGCAAGGTTACATCTTTTATTTTAAGTTGGATGGAGTTTTTAACAGACAGTTTTAGTTTAAATTGTTTAATTTAACCGGGCCCTCATTTTGAAAGAAATGTTTGACTTCATTTTTATATCGTTCAGTATGTAGCACTACTATAGAATTATCTTTATCAGTTTTACTTGCGGAAAGGTTGCTGATTTTATTCTTTTGTTGTAATGATTTTAAATTTGTTTCGTCTTTTTTACGGATCAAGTTGGTTTCCTAAGGTTTTTGTAAAGTTCTTTTTATTTGTTCCTTGGGAAGATTGGCGTTTTCGTTATTATATAATACAACTTCTACTTCTGAGACAATGGTTTCTAAATTTATGGTTTGATCTGATAGATTATATTTAGGACCTTTTTCTAACAGATTAATTTCTGAAGTTGAGAATTGTATATCGGATAAATTGAGAAATCTAGGGTAAAACTTATGTTGTGTAGTATTTAAATGGTTGACAGGTTTATCTTTTTTATCTATTAAATTTTGAAGTTTGTTGGACTGAATTAAGAATTTTTTACGAATAATTTCACTAATTTTAGCTCTGACATTTTTGTTTAATACATCAAATGGTACTGGTTGGATTTTATAGGTTAATTCTGAATGTAATACCTTAACATAAAGTAACAAATTGTCCCTTGTTCTAAACCAGGGCACGCGCACCCTCGTCATTTGACCGAACTGTATTTTATGATTTTACTTTTTACTCGCATCATGAGCGTCGCTGCTATCGAGGATATTGAAGTTTCTTGTCACTTGTCGGTCATGACGATTCTGTTGACGTTGACGACTTGTGTTTGTGTTTGGTTATGCTTTAATGTCGTTAAACTTTGATTTTTATAATTTGAGAGTTTTTCTATTTATAAGTGTTTATATTTTATTAAATTTGTTCTGAAACGATGTGCATCATATATTATTGACAATGGTTTTTAAGTGTTCGGGGTGCAACAGTACCAATAATGCTGCAAAAATGCACTGTTTACCAAAATAAGGGAAGCTAAGTTTTATATACATATTATTTAAAATAAATAATCTCCTAGTATTGCACCACCATTTGACTAAGTTTTACTGGGCAAATCCAAATTAATACATAATCTGATTTAATTTACGATTTTATCTGTTGTTAGTTGTTCCAACAATACACTGGCCAACAAAAGAAAATTTTTTTGTTGTTACACAAATCAGAATAGCATAAACTAATAGAATGGACCTATCCAAATACAAAAATGACAAATAGAAAGTTGTAGCACGTAGGGTTTTCTTGTTAGAGTTGTAGAATCGTATCGAATGTTACGATACTTAATATCTATAGAAAAAATGATTTCAGAAAATTCTTAACCTAAGAGAAAAGCAAACGAGAGAAATATTAACTTAAAACACGAATTAAACTTTATTTTTTCCGTTTATGAGGTGCCCTATCTTCTCTCTTCAAAAACCAACAGTAGTCACCCATCATGGCTAGATCCCATCGTCCTTGGTATCGATTTCCATTGTTCTGATATCTTGGTGAAACTTTTTAGCTTGCTCGTCACTAACAGCTCCCAAATTTTTAGGAAAAAATGACAGATGGGAATGGAGGAAGTGAATTTTTAATGACATTCTGGCACCAAGCGCTTTATAGGCATCTAAGAGCTCATTAACTAATTGTTTATAATTTTCATCCATATTGTTGCCTAAAAATCCTCTTGCTACATTAACAAATGAATTCCATGCTCGGAGTTCCTGCCTGGTAAGCTTTTCCGTAAAATTGACATCGTCTAGCAATTTTCTGATTTGTGGCCCAATAAAAATGCCTTCTTTTAATCTGGCATCACTTAACTGGGAAAAGAAGGTATTTAAATTCATCACCATCTTTATTCAAAGCCTTCACAAAGTTTTTCATCAGCCCAAGTTTAATATGAAGAGGAGGTAAAAGGACATTTTTGGGATCAACAAGAGGTATAAATTTAACATTTTGTGATTCCCGTTGAAATTCGCTTCTTTCTGGCCAAATTTGTATTACATAATGCTGATTTATTGCACTAAACTATCCCATAAACATACAAAACAGCAATATTTTGTAAATCCCCCTGAAGTCCCACTAAAATCGCTATAACTTTTAAGTCCCCACATATCTGCCATTTATGCCTATTGTAGTTTATTTTATCCAAAATCGTGCGCATATTTTCATATCTTTCTTGCAACTGAATGGGCAACTGGTATAGAAGGTTTTAAATTTACTTTATGCAATAACAGAGCTTTTGAGCTATATTTAGACGAGTCTATGAATAAGCGCCACTCACGGGGAGAATGTTCAATATCAAGTTCCTGTATTAAACTGTTTATACTGTAGAATTCAGAAAATATAGCATTTCTTTTTCTGAAATTCGTAATTTTTGTTTCTTTGGCCAATAGGTTCCATTCCTTAAGACGGGAACCCAGAAGTTCTGACTGTTGCTTGGATAACCCCAAATCACATACTAAATCATTTAATTCACTTTGAACAATCAAATGTGGCTCGCCGGAACTGGGACCTGTGGTAAAAGTGGGATTGTGCACTGTTCTTCTGAGCTGCCTGATGATGCGTTATCTCTATTATCTCCCAAATCAATAGCTTGCCAATTTAAAGGCGCAATCGGCATTGGCAAATTTGCATTATGAGGAACAGTATGGCAGATTGCAAATTTGGATATTCTATATTGTGCTTTCCCTTTTTGGAATAAACTTCAGTCTTTTTCAGGCAAAAATAACAATCATCAGAATGATTGGTGGGTTCTCGCCATACCATTGGAACTGCAAAAGGCATACTTTTTTCTTTCCCTTCATCCACTGCACCAATGATACACTACAACTAACACAGCACACATGGGGAGCCCACCGCTTATCTTGATCCTAAATTAACACACCAAAGTATTTAAAGTAGGCTTTTTTTATATTTTCGGAAAATGGCCTGGCTTGTGATTTCAACAGAAATTCTCTACAAATATAACACAATTTGTCAGGAGAAATTTTGCAACTTCGGCGCGTTTGACTCGACATTCTCGTCTTCACATACACTTGCTTATCGATACACAGAAAACCACCCAATTCGAAACTCAACAGAAGAGTGATGTTTAACGTTTATTTTATGTCTAATGTTGTAAACAAACCAGTCTAGGTAATTTTTCCGTTGTAAAATGGACCCATTTTAGCCGCCCCACAATAAAATTGTTTACCTGCCAATATAAAAGGTTCTACTTAGGCTATTAAAAAACGGTACGTATTAAGGCTTTCCGAATATTTTTTTTATTATTGGGAGGGTATTTCCATTGTGAAAATAATGAGCTGGCCTGTGTTAGAAAAGTCTTGTTGGTTAGTGAATTAGTGTAAAGATAAATGTAAGCATCGCTTTTTTTTACTAGTTGTACTTTATGTTTTGTTAAAACCAACTCATATTTGCTTTTTGTAGGTTGATATTTGAAGAACAAGAAATCAAGAAATATGATTGTGTTATGTAAAAAATGAAGTGTATCTTTAAACATTGTTTCGAATACTTCCACAATTTATTTTTACCTCTATGCGCTTTGTGAAAAGTACAAAAATGTTTCTATATGTTTACATTGTTTATATTTCTATTTCAGAGTAATTGATTTATGCCTGTAATTTTATATACTTACCATTTGTATCTGTATAGTTTCAAAAAATAAATTTATATTTTCTTTTACAGATTAGATATTTGTGGTGCCAAGCTATTGGTAGGAGTGTTGTGGAGAATGTATCTGATAGGAAAACACGACATACCTTTAGAGTTTGCGAGAAGCATTTTGCAGAAGATGCTACATTTCCCACAGAAAAGAATCGATCAAACTTAAAATACTATGCTTTACTTCTTAAAGGTATCTATAGAAGGTCATTAAACTTTTTAAATTTACGTTTTTACTAGACTGGAGAAATAAGATTTGATTTGATTGTTTGACAATTTTTTAGAACTATTTTATTTATAGCTTGCCCTGATACAAGCAGTACAATGTTAGCTTCTAAAAGTGATACAGTTACAGCCTAAGGAACATCTGCAGTGGAACCTAGTTCATGTGGTGATGAAGGTATAAATTTAAATTTTTGTGTTTATCAAATACTTATACTCCCATAGTCACTAAAAAGATTTAGACAATAGTTTTTTTGGAAAAAATGTTTAAAGAAAATGGCGTGGCAGAGGCACTTATCCTTGAAAAATAAAAAAAAAGAAAAGCTGAAAATGTAAAGCAATTAGCTTAATAAATGTTGTTATTATACAGTGTTTTTTATTTCTGTAGCCTATAAGATTTAGTTATGATGGTTATTAATGTGCAAATGCACTTGTGTACCTCAAAGGCAAGGTATATTAAGTTCACAGCAAGGTTTCGAAGAAGAGCGATGTGAAAGTGATTGAACTAAACAGTCCTTTAACCGTTAAGTTTTTTAAACTTTCAGTACGGAGTTCCATACAAACTTATTTAGAAATCACTGTTTTGTCAAATAATTTAATTTTTCAGTATTTAAACTTAAATGTTTATTAAATTTAGTTTCAAATGCCAAATTAATTAACAAAACATTGATATCTAAGTTCTTACATCAAAGGCATACTTTGTTATATCAGCCCCAAATCAAGATTTTTTGGATGATTTGAATATAAAATAAATTAATATTACATTTATTCTTCAAATTATTCCCAAATCTTTTGATTTGGACTTCTATGATAAAGTATTCTTTGGATGTACAAACTTAGAAATCAATGTTTGGTTAATTAATTTGGTTTTAGCATTTGAACCTAATAAATAAATTCAATAAAAACGTATGTTTAAATGCTCTGAAATCAAAAATTATTTGATAAAACATTGATTTCTAGTTCAACTGTAAGCTTAATTTTTAAAAACCTATATTTTAAATAGCGCGCCTTAAAAAAAGTTGCGAGCTCGCGTCACGAGCGGCGCTGCAGTTGAGTTTTGACAGAAGGCGTAAAGTCGCCATTCTAAAAATTTTTTGGCAATCTATGGTTCTACACACATCTTCAAGATTCTTCGATTAACTAGGTAAGTTTGGATACTTGTAATGCGTTCTTGGCGGCTAACGTGGAAGAGCGGCACTTTATTTGCACGTATTTTGGAAAAAAATTATTTTTTATGCACTGTTGGTTTCATTGCGTTTGAAAATGTACTAGTAGTACGAAAGTGCAGACACGCCTAGTGCAAAAAATAAAATAAGCGACAGTTAACAAAGTAAGACTTGTGTTTTCATTTATTTGTTAAAATGTCCTGTCACAAAGTAACGGACGACTCCATTAAATCTTGGAATAGGTTCTTTAAGTGTAAGCCATATTAGGCTAAACATCTACAACATCACAACATTTATTTGTTTTACCTTCTATTACAAACCACATGTCTAAAAACAAACAAGCGGAATACTTGTCGAAAAAAAATTACGATCAAAGAGTCGTGCAATCTTCCGCAGTGGCAGAGATTGACTACGAATTCTCGAAAACTCTCAAAAGGGGCAGCAATGAATCGTTTTAACTTCCGATAAAAGGACGACGTTTCTAAAGCTTCCACATTATGCCAACACTTTGAAAGAAATAGTCGGATTCTCAAAGCGATAATCCGGACTTTAAAATACACTATTTCAAGAAGACCTTAAAGACAGGATAAATCCATAGTTTTAGAGTTCAATATATCTTGAACGGTTGTTTGGGCTCGTCTTTAGTTTACATAACTTAAACTATTTTGGTAAGAACTACATCAATAAAAGTCCTTATTTCACTGATAGACAAGGATAATAGTGCAAAAATTATTTATAGGGCCTTATAAAAAAATTTTTAAACGCATTTAAATATTGACAATTTTCATGAAACCTTCCTAAAAATAAATGAAGAATATATACAGGGTGATTCACAGTGGATGGAACATTAGGCTTTTCTGAAGCTCTAATTGACAGGTCGCCTTCAAATTTTTGTGTATGATTTCTGACGATACTTATCTACCATCAAAGTCGCAACGCTAACTGGAATCGCTGGAGTCCGCAGGCGTAAAGAATTAATTTATCTGTTGTGTGAAAACGTATTTGAACAAGAAGATTTGGTGAACATAACAGATAGCAACTACATAATCGGGTTGAACCTCATCAAAAACTTTTTGGACATTCTAATACGTTTATTAGCAAATGTGGTTGATGTACCATATTTCTCTGCAAGAGTAGTTGCATCTTTTTGAAATTTTATAAAATTCTCATTATTTCTAATACTCATTAGATCATTTTTTGTAAATACAATCATTGCTGCCGCTGCACATAAATTCTATCAGAGTTTTCCAAAAAGACAACAGAAATTTAAATTCAATAGTTTCTATAATATTTAATATTCCCGATGCATCTGCTGTTTATTCAAACAAGTTTCTTCAATGATATGAATATTAACATAGAATGAATTCACTGCTCTAGAATGATTTGCCCACCTAGTGGTTGAAAGTTTTTTCAAAGATAATTTTGCCTTCAAAGTTTCTAAGTCTTGTTCTTGGGATTTTCTGAAAAGATTTATGCGAGGAAAACTTTCTGTAAAAAAACGTAAACTTTTTCTAATATACCGAAGAACAACTTAACCTCAGTATTAGAATTTACTGCATCTATGAGAACGAGATTAAGGTTATGCGCACAAGAGTGTATATAGACAGCTTCTGGAATAATATTCTTAATTTTAGACTGAAGCCCATTTAAATGTCCAGACATTACACTAGCTCCATCATATTTCTGACCACGAGAAAGTTTTATGTCAATATTAAGGTTCTTCAGTTACTGTAAGGAAATAATTTTCAGCAGATCCATCAGGAATATCAATAAATTTAAGAAACCTTTCTTCTGGTATACCAAATTTATTGACTGATCGGCAGGATAAAGATAGCTGTTCCTTTTTATTATAGTCAAGCGTTGAATCTACAATAATATAAAAATATTTTGCCTGTTTAATATCATTTGCAATGCCAATTAGGACCCCAGGAGCCAGATGATCCAACAGCTCATTTTGTATTCGATTACTGGTATGTTTCGAGACTTTGGATGAATTTTCTAATTTCAATTGCTCCAGAATAACGGTAGAGTTTTGAAGTAAACGCATTTTCATCGTAAAAAACTTAAGTAAGGGATCTATGTAATTCGCCTTCTTCGTGTTGTTTTATCTTTTCGGGTCCTTTTTTGAAATTTTTAAATCCTCGAAGTGCATCTGCCCAGACCGATTTATTAGAACCACTTAAAAGCCAGCAGCAATGGCAAAAGAGACAATTTGCTCCAGGAGAATAAATAAGCCGTGGTCGAATGTTTCCATCCAATTTATACGAACTAATTTGAAATCGGCGATTGTCAGTTGTCGGAAACAATGTAACCACATCTTTAAACAAGTATGGATTACTCTCATACTTATATTCTGACTCCAAAGATTTATTTTCTTTGTATTTAAATATCTTAATCTTCTGACTCCAAAGATTTATTTTCTTTGTATTTAAATATCTAAAGTAAAAAAAAGTACTAACTTTGACATTCGTACCTGCGATAGTTATGTACCTACAACTGGGTATAGGTAAGTACTGCAGACTATAGATTAGTGAAATACCACTATTTAAAAACAATACATTAACTTATTTTTGTTTAGCATGTCTTTAAAAAATCTGTAGAAATTGTTGGCAAAAATTCCCTCAATTTAAAAATCGACAATTTCTTAAATACCAAGTGTTTCTTATTTTTAATGACTTTTTGTAAATATTCTTCTTAATAATAATTGTAGAACGAATTGCACAACATTTGTTACGAACAACAGTTTTTATATTTAAAATTTTCAGTTAGCAATCGTCAATTCTTGACTGATTTTGTTTAAAAAATATGAACTTTGTGCTTACTAACTTTAACTCTAAAGATCCTCATATTTTAAATTCGAGAATTTGTACTAAGTAGCGTTTTGTACAAACTCCTATGAATTTCGAAAAATAGGTAGGTATCACATAATGTCAAACTACTCGAAAACCAAAATTATTCTACATAATAAAATATTGTACTATTTCAGTATACAGAATATACCCTCACCAGGATCGGCACTGCTGCCACTACTACTGGAACTGGTGTTATCATCACTAGCAATTTCCTCCATATCTATTTCTACATCACCACTATTTCCTATTTCCATATTTACAATTAAATCAGTATTCGAAGAACAACTTGAATCTTGCTTTCGATTTGTGGGTGTGGGTCTAGGCAAAACCAAAACATTTAAACAAAATGTTTCACGTTATTGCATTCAAACAAAAGATTAAAAAAGAAAAACAAAATAGGTACGCTTTCAATTTATTATAGCATATCAAACTTACTAACAATAATCACAACGTAGGTACTTACTCCAATTTTTCCTGTAACAGAAATTTTTGTAGAATATTTTTATCATTTCTTTGTGCTAAACCAGCAGCAAGGAGCAACCTTTGTCATTTCTCTCTGCGATACGCAACTCCTGACTTTTTCATTTTAGTTTTATTTAAATTGCTCATTTTAAGTACTTTAGAGAATCAAAACGAAACTTTTTTTTGAAATTTATTTGTTGGAGAAGTTATAGATATAATAGACCAATGTAAAAGTACCTTTAAAACAAAAGACAAATTTTTCTTAAAATTTATGAATCCCCAATCGCCTAAATTATATTCATTTATTAAACTACATAAAGATAATTTACCAATAAGACCAGTAGTTTATTTTGTAACTGCACCAACAAAAGAACTTTCAAAAAAACTGATTGAGATTATTCTAAAAAACACCAACTTTGTATCGAGCTTTTCCATTAAAAATTCGGACGAATTAGTAAATAAGGTTAAAAATTTAAACTTGCCAGAAAAATCATTCTTTGTATCCTTTGACGTAAGAACCCTATTCCCTAGTATGCCTCAATTAGAGACACTAGAACTTATACAAAATTTACTGACAGTAAATAAATGCAACCCAATAGTCCAGTCAGGTATAATAGCAGCTTTAAAAGTATGTTTAAACCAAAATTATTTTCAATTTAGCAAACAACTTCATAAAGCCAGAGGTAGTCCCTTTAAGTCCACTTTTGACAGAGATATTTAGACAGATTTAGAACATAAAATTAAATCTAACCCCTTATTTAAAAATTGTCCCTATTGGTGTCGTTATGTGGATGATATCTTAGTTTGCTTTACCAGAACATATAGACAGGTAGACATTTTTCTGAGAGACCTAAATACACTACATAAAAACATACAATTTACTGTTGAAATAGAGAATGAAAACGCCATTAATTTTTTAGATTTGACAATATCCAAAATAGGTAATAAACACGATTTTTCAATATTCCACAAACCTACACACACACTGACACGACTGTACATCATCTACCGATGCATCCAATAGCACAGGGGTGCTCAAACGGTCGGTCGCGAGTGCTTTTTGAGTAGATCTCGAGAAGAATTTTTTTTTTTAATAGGTAGGTACTTAACTAAACTACAAAAATTTATTACGTAATAAAATAACATTCTGCTAGCGGCAAAAAGACGGCTTTATCAAATTAACGCGCGGTACTTGTCAAAGAAAAGCCGCGTTTTTTGTTCTTGCCGCTTTTCTAGCAATTTCGGGCGGCGCGTTTGACGGGAACATTCGAGAATTTCATTCACGCCGATATAAATGTTGCGCCTGCAGGAATTGTAGTCATTCTGAATTGCAACTTGAAGGCAATACTACCTCGAGACAAAGTTTATTATTAAATAGTACAAAATGAGTGCAGCGAAGAAATCTAAAACGTATCATTTTAATAACGATTGGGAGGAAGAATTTTTGTTTTGTATGGTGAAGGATAAGTGCGTTTGTCTTATTTGTCGTGCGTCAGTTGCAATACCTAAGCGTGTTAACTTAGAGAGGCATCATAAAACGGTTCATAAAAACTACGAAAAGGATTTTCCGCCACAGAGTGAATTAAGAAAACGAAAAGAACGTGATTTGATATCTTGTTTAAAAAAAGAATAAACCATGTTCACAAGACCAGCCAAACAATCAAAAGCTGTCATTTAAAATATCTCATATATTGGCGAAATACAAGAAACCATTCGAAGATGGATCGATTGTGAAGGAAACATTTATTGAAGCGGGTGAGACTTTATTTGGAGATTTTAAAAATAAAACAGAAATCATGTCTGCTATTAGATAACTTCAGTTATCTCGTCCGACTGTCGCAAGGCGTATTGAAGTCATGAGTCAGGACATGGCAGATAAACTAAAAAATGATATCATGGAATGTACATATTTTTCTTTACAGTTCGCCGAATCCACCGATATGACAGACACTGCCCAGCTGTGTATTTTCATTCGGATGGTATTCAATGACATGTTGGCTAAGGAAGAATTTTTGACAAACATTCCTCTGAAGGGGAAGACCCGTGGCGAAGATATATATGACGTTTTCTTCAATTTTGTAAAAAACTACAAGCTATCAATATATAAATTAGTGTGCATTACAACCGATGGAGCACCAGCAATGACTGAAAACAAAAACGGTTTTGTAGCATTGTGTCGAGCTAATGAAGATTTCCCTTCATTTTTTTCAATCCATTGCATTATACATCAACAAGTTTTGTGTTCAAAAGTTTTAAACACGGAGGAACTTATGGGCATTGCAATAAAAATTGTGAATTTCTTCCGTGCACGTAGCTTACAACGGCGGCTCTTTAAGTTGCAGTTGGAAGATAGGGAGTCAGCTGAACACACTGATTTAGTTCTTCACACGGACGTCAGGTGGTTGAGTCGCGGAAAATTCCTAGAAATGTCTCAAGAATTATTACCCGAAATAACAGCTTTTCTAGACGAAAGAGGTGATGACACTCAGATGTTGAAAAACGAAAAATGGCTGACTGATTTGGCATTTTTGACTGACATCACAATGCACTTAAACACCATTAACTTGGAGCTTCAAGGTAAAGGAAAATCTGTTCTTGAGATGATTAGCGCAGTAAACGGATTTAAAAGTATATTGCAACTTATGATAGATCAATTGAAAAGAAAGGATCTGAAACATTTTCCGTCTTTGAAAGCAAGGATTCCTCAGTTGAATTATGATACGTATGAGGCTGAATTATCAAATATTTTGGGACAATTCGAAATGCGTTTTTATGATTGTAGTAAATTGGCAAATGTAGCATCATTTATGAGTTATCCTTTTTCATGTAAAAATATTGAGGAATTAGCTACTGAAATAGCAAGTCAGTTTAATATGAACTGATGTTCTGTTGAAAATGAGTTGGTGCAGATTATATCAGATATACATCTCAAAGCTACAACATCTGATACACATTTCTAGTGTTTTATATCTGAAGATAAATATCCGAATCTAAGGCAAATCGCCCTTCAACTGACAGCAATGTTTGGGTCAAGTTACTTGTGCGAGTCTGCATTTTTTGAAATGAAGATAATTAAGTCAAAATATCGCAATCGACTAACTGACGATCATATGTCATCATGCTTGCGATTAGCACTCAGTAGTTACGTACCATCTTATGAAAAGTATGCTGAGGATACGCAGTGCCACGCTTCAACATCCAAAATCACTCCTTAGTTAAGTTTAACACCACATGTAACTCTTTGGTTTTGTAACAACCAATAAACTCGCAATTTTGAATAACTATGAGTTTTTTCATTGATATTGTAGAGAAGAACCTAACTAAACCTAACCCAAACCTTGACTAAAATAATGTATATTGTGTGGAAAGCTAATATCTATATATGCTACGGTACACCCTACCTAGGTAGGTAGGTAGGTAGGTAGGGTGTATGTATCTTGTATGTACGACAACTCTGCATCACACATACTTGCAGCCTCTCAGAGTCGATCGTAAATAGTTTAAAAATATTGAGGTAGATCGCCAGCAGTTCAAGTTTGAGCACCCCTGCAATAGCACATAAACTAGCAGCCTTTGATACACAGTACTAATTAGTATATCCCTAAATAAACAAAATTACGAAAAAGAACATAATTACACCAATTGCACTGAACAATGGGTATTCAGTCTGTGTTATTAAATCCATTTTAAAACAAAAAATTAATAAAAAATCACTTTTAGAAATTTTCCCACAGCATATTAAAGAAAAAACAAATACAAGACCATAACTTATATTGGTAAACCAGTTGAGAAAGTAGCCGCAACTTTACGTAAAAACAATATCAAAATTTCATTTAAAACCAACAATAGTTTAGGAAAATATATAAAAAACAACAACGAAAAAACTCAAAAAGATAATATGTCCGGGGTATACAAATTAAACTGTGCCCAAAAGTTTATAGAGGTCAAACAGGCAGAAGTTTTAGACAAAGGATTCGAGAACATAAAAGAAGTCTTATTAAAAACAAAACCGATTCCATATACGCCTCACATTTATTAGAAAATAAACATACGTTTAATGATGAATTTAAGATTTTGCACACTATAAACAAAAGCAAAAAATTAACCCTTTTAGAATCTCTAGAAATCAATAAAATTAAAAACACCCAGTATATCCTAAATGACCAAACAGAGACAAATGGTTCACTTCTCTTGAATTTATTTACGTAAAACACTTGGGTTTTCCAAAGCTTTAAACTCTCAGACCCAGTATTGTAAAAATAGGTCAGTAATTTTAGACTCATAAAAAATATGTATTTATTATGTCTCGAAATTCATTTAGTTCATTTCTATTTTGGCTTGGATTTTAAGTCTGCTGTTAGTTCTAGTAAACAGTAGCAATGTTATTTTAATATTATATAAAATAACATTCCTTACTTACAGGTCCAGAAGAAGGCGTAAGTGTCGAAACGCGTAGGCAGTAACTTTGTAAAAAAATATATAGAAGGTGTAAGGCTCAACTCTCTTCATTTTTCCCAGTTAAAATGCCCCTTATGAAGGACAGTTATAATTCAAATGGTTCCTAGTTACCTTAGTTCAATAATTTCAAATTGAATTATCAAAAACAATGGGACATTTTAGAATAATTTTGTTCTTAAATTGTGTCAACTTTCTCAATTAAGCCCACTCAAAATTAAATATGAAGGAATATTAATGTTCACCGGACCGTTTCATTGAAAAGTCGTTTAACCGAGGCAAAGCTCTCCAGTTTACTACGTCGTAAAGTTCTAGGTGTTTCCGAATTGTTTCTCGGCAATATGTCTAAAATTTTACAGTCATAAAATTGGAGACCAGATGGCAGCCACCCTGGACTAATAGGAGGCGTTTCCAAAAACCTATCGTGGAGAAGCTGAAGCCAAAGTTCATACAATTAATGTGGTCACTTTATAGTCGGAGATAAAAAATAGGTAAATCGCCTTTACCCACAACTTCTATCCTACAGAATTTCAGTGCGTACATATAACAGTCTACATGCATATAATTATCTAGTTATACCTTTGTACAAATTTTATAAAAAGGAGTTTATTTTAATTTCTTTTTGTATTTAATTTATTTGTTATTGTTATTATTATTATTATTAGTACTATTTATTTTTCATAACTTTATTTATATAGTCTATAAAAAAATAAATGGTGTCCTTTACCATTTTCCACCATAAAATAATAATAGGCCTTATTCCAGAAAATGGAATTTTACCGAATATTTAAACATTTTATTAGGCTGCCATTTTGTTTCGCTGATTTGCTCTAAATTTTACGAGTTTGTTTTTGTTCCACACTTGATTTTGAAGCAACATTTTAAGTTAATTCGGTAAGAAAATATTTTGGTACTAAATTTTTGAATAATGTTATTAGGAGGCCATTTTAGTCCGCCATGATGGATTTACACAACAAATTTACCAGTTGATCCCTATATTACACTTTCTTTTTGTGCATATTTTAAAATCCATCCGGTAAGTATTTTGTTAATAATGATTTTTTTAGATTTTGTGAAGCCGTCATTTTGTTTTAACCAACCCTATGACTCTCGATTTTTGACCAAACTTTGAAGTCAATACGATAAGTAGTTTTTGAGTTATGCCGCATACAAACAGAACGACGGACAGGACAGACTCACGGATTTACGAAAATGGGAGAACATCTTGGTACAGGGATCTTTAAACAGAGAGATATGCAAAAATCTTTTTGCATATCGGATTGATTTTTCACGATTACAATACTTCCATCTTAGAGGAAAGTAAAAATGGAGCTAATTACTGTTACAAAAAATCATATTGAGGGAAGTTCTGGTTAAAGAAATTACCGATTTTTTTAATGTGTAATAGTAATTAGCTCCATTTTTACTTTCCTCTAAGATGGAAGTATTGTAATCGTGAAAAATCAATCCGATATGCAAAAAGATTAGCAACACAATATATATATATATATATATATATATATATATATATATATATATATATATATATATATATATATATATATATATATATATATATATATATATATATATATATATATATATATATATATATATATATATATATATATATATATATATATATATATATATATATATATATATATATATATATATATATATATATATATATATATATATATATATATATGTTTTCATTCCGGGTGTACATCCATTCACTACTGTCTGTGAATTTTAAGATCAAGCAAAACACCAAAACAAAACCTAAATGCCACTGAACAAAGGGCCCTAATAAACCTTCGAAAAAATCACAATCCTTCCAGCAGATAAAGTAAACGCAACTGTGGTTATAAATACTCAAGATTACGTGCAAAAAATGCAGGATATCCTACAAGACAATTGTTATAGGCCTGTTCCAAGGGACCCGACAACGTACCTAGAAAAAACAACTAAAAATAAAATAAAAAGTTCACCAATAAACCCCGAAATTCAACAAAAAATCATACTACGAGAAAAGTCGAGCAGATGTCCTAAACTCTATGGTTTACCAAAAATACACAAACCAGCGGCGCCTATCAGACCTATTGTAAGTGCTGTTAATTCGCCGCTACAAAAACTGGAGAAATACCTTTCTGAAATTATGCAACCAACTGTAGAAGAAGCCGATTCATTTGTAAAAAACTCGGAGCATTTCACTCGAATTATACGAGATATCGTCCTTGAAAAAAACGACATCATAGCAAGCCTAGATGTCAAATCGTTATATCCCAGTATTCCCATCGACGAAGCATTGGACAAGATTGCTATGAACGAGGATTTCCAGGCACATATTATAGAACGGGCAAATGTATAAACAAATGGATGTTGCTCCAATGGGGTCCTCGCTATCACCAGTAGTCGCGAATTTATTTATGATATACTTCGAGAAAGAAGGTCTTGAGAAAGCAAGTTTAAAACCCAAATTATAGATTCGTTATGTGGATGACATATTTATTATATGGCAACATGGTCATGCAGAGCTCGAAAAATTTCTGACTCACGTAAATTCACTCCACCCCAGAATACAATTTACTCTAGAGTTAGAGGAAAACAACAAACTACCATTTTTAGATGTTTTGGTCACAAAACTACATAACGGACATTTCGAATACACTATGTATAGAAAACCAACACATACAGACAGATATTTAAATGCAAAATCACATCATCACCCAGCACAAATTCAAGCTGTGGCAAATACTCTAATATCTAGATCCGTGCGACTAACTGAAACACAAACGTGACAAAACAACCTTAAGGTAATATCTAGTGCTTTAAAGAAAAATGGCTACACAAATCGCACCATAGAGAAAGCTATTAATGCACAGGTTTGGCGAACAACGAACAACAAAAAATATGAACCGGGAAAGCAACGAGTAGTCTTAGCATATGTAAAAGGCAGAACAGACAGAATCGGAAGAATTCTGAGGAAACACAACATACAAACAATACACAAGCCACAAACAACTATAGGTAAACTACTCGGAAACCCAAAAGATAAAATCAAACTGGAAAACCACGGAGTGTACAGTATTCCGTGCCAGGACTGTGAAAAGTTGTACGTAGGGAAACTAACAGGCGAATATCAGCAAGAGTGGAAGAGCATAAACTCAGCATCAGAAATAAACAAACAACCTCAGCTTTATTCCTACATCATCAGGAAACCGGCCATAAAATAAATTTCGATGGGTGTAAGGAGATTGCCAATATAGAACATTATAAGACCAGAATAATCCGAGAAGCCATAGAAATTGAAAAGCAAGGTGATTTGAATAAAAGGGACGAATCATTAAAACTACCAACAGTATGGAAGACAATAATCGACAGATCTAAAATCGCAAAAACTCAAGCGCAATTAGCGCAACAACAACAGCACCATCCGGAAAACATAAATAACGACCAACGCCTGCGCAGATATAACCTTCGGCCCCGAGTGGGGGTATAAAAGGAAGCGTCGCAGTCACCAACACTTCAGTCTCTATTCGAACGCGAGAAAGAAAGCTTCGAAAATGAATGAAATGTGATTTTGGCGAAACGTCAACAAAACTGTTCTTTTCAGAATGACAGTAGTGAACGGATGTACACCCGGAATGAAAACACATTGTATTTTTCCATCTGTGAAGGAGTAAAAATCAACACATATATATATACATATTTATATATTAATTGGACTTCTTTCTTGGGTATAGGTTTATTTGCAAAATCAAACAATAGGATTAACTTGACGTTTCGCCTATCAAAGTAGGCTTTCTCAAAAATTGCTCATTCCTTTATTTTTTTTTTGGTATATAAGGCTTTCCTTTCCTATCTACAAATAATTTAGAAAACATTCAGTGGTCTAATTATAAAAAGACATTTACAATTTTTCTAAAACTGATTTAAAATTTTATACTATTGACAAATAATTATTACAAAATTAATAAAATAAGGTTACATAACTCGAAAAATGCATGTTGATTATTTATTTATATTTGAATGATAGGTAGTAAGTCAGTGGTTTGTCAGGCAACTCTTGGCACAGTCCGAATAGAGACTGTATTCGGACTCGAGAAAGAAAGCTTCGAAAATGCCAAGTGTGATTTTGGCGAAACGTCAGCAAAACTGTTCTTTTCAGAACGACAGTAATGAACGGATGTACACCCGGAATGAAAACACATTATATATATATATAATATATATATATATATATATATATATATATATATATATATATATATATATATATATATATATACAGGCTGATTCATGAAGAAATGTCAATACTTTAAGTACATATTCAGGACCAAAAAATTAACACAAGAGTCTATATAAATAAGTGTCCGCAAGGCCTTAGTTCTCGAAATACAGGGTGTTAAAGTTTTTATTTAATTTTCCTATTTGTTAAATAAAATCCATGATAATGTAAATAATCGAGTGAAAATTGATATACGGGGGTTTTTTGGTATGACAAATTCGAATCTAATATTAGTATTGCTCTTACTTGTAGGGGGCGCCACCTACATGTCTTTCTACTCCTTCGAACAATCACAACTTTTTGGTACAGTCCTGTATTACATTTTTGAGTAAAACAAATTATTCCCTTGCCATTTCTACGTCAAAAAGGTATACCTGTTAAAAGTGGATACGAGCAACCGTTTTCGAGATATTTGGATTTAAAACAATTTCGGCGCATGTAATTTTTTATCGCAAAATTTTAAAAGTTTGTTATTTTGTCCAAATCTAAACGCATCTTGGCACAAAAGCTTTGAAATGAAAGACTAACACATTTTTTTGAGGTGTGTATTCAGTGCCTCAGACATAAACTAAACAAAAGGTATTTAATTTTTATTAAAATTGTTATTATTAAGTTGTTTTTAATAAAATCTAGGTTACGTTTTATAATTTTCAAAAATTCCACTATTTGCTTCTAAGCACAGGTCAGCTCTATGGTGTATAGCTCGGGTTGCTCTGTGGATACATTCGGGCGCATTTCTTAGTGTTTGTGCTGCGTTTGTTATCCGATCCAATAATGCTTCTCTTTTATTTACTTTAGTGGAATATACCAGTGATTTGAACCATCCCCAAAGACAATAATCCAAAGAATTAAGGTCTGGCGATCTAGGTGGCCAATTAAACGGACCTCCCCGACCAATCCATCGGTTTGGAAAGTTTTGGTTTAAAAAATCTCTTACAAGTAAACTGTAGTGTGCAGGGGCTCCATCATGCTGCAAATAAATGTTTTGTCTTTTGTCTCGTATATCCATTCTCACGCCATTATTTACTTTATCATAGATTTTATTTAAAAAATAGGAAAATTAAATAAAAACTTTAACACTCTGTATCTCGAGAACTAAGGCCTTGCGGACACTTATTTATATAGACTTTTATGTTTATTTTTTGGTCCTGAATATGTACCTGAAGTATTGACATTTCCTCATGAATCACCCTGTATATATATATATATAACACACACACACCATAGAGCTGACCTGTGCTTAGAAGCAAATAGTGGAATTTTTGAAAATTATAAAACGTAACCTAGATTTTATTAAAAACAACTTAATAATAACAATTTTAATAAAAATTAAATACCTTTTGTTTAGTTTATGTCTGAGGCACTGAATACACACCTCAAAAAAATGTGTTAGTCTTTCATTTCAAAGCTTTTGTGCCAAGATGCGTTTAGATTTGGACAAAATAACAAACTTTTAAAATTTTGCGATAAAAAATTACATGCGCCGAAATTGTTTTAAATCCAAATATCTCGAAAACGGTTGCTCGTATCCACTTTTAACAGGTATACCTTTTTGACGTAGAAATGGCAAGGGAATAATTTGTTTTACTCAAAAATGTAATACATACTGTACCAAAAAGTTGTGATGGTTCGAATCAAATAGAAAGACATGTTTTGGCGCCCCCTACAAGTAAGAGCAATACTAATATTAGATTCGAATTTGTCATACCAAAAAACCCCCGTATATCAATTTTCACTCGATTATTTACATTATCATGGATTTTATTTATAAAATAGGAAAATTAAATAAAAACTTTAACACCCTGTATTTCGAGAACTAAGGCCTTGCGGACATTTATTTATATAGACTTTTGTGTTAATTTTTTGGTCCTGAATATGTACTTAAAGTATTGACATTTCTTCATGAATCAGCCTGTATATATATATATATATATATATATATATATATATATATATATATTTTTATTTATATATATATAATGTGTTTTCATTCCGGGTGTACATCCGTTCATTACTGTCGTTCTGAAAAGAACAGTTTTGCTGACGTTTCGCCAAAATCACACTTGGCATTTTAATTTTATTTTCTCAGTCCGAATACAGTCTCTATTCGACTGTGCCAAGAGTTGCCTGACAAACCACTGACTTACTACCTATCATTCAAATATAAATAAATAATCAACATGCATTTTTCGAGTTATGTAACCTTATTTTATTAATTTTGTAATAATTATTTGTCAATAGTATAAAATTTTAAATCAGTTTTAGAAAAATTGTAAATTTCTTTTTATAATTAGACCACTGAATGTTTTCTAAATTATTTGTAGATAGGAATAGGAAACACATATACCAAAAAAAAATAATAGCAATTTTTGAGAAATTTTACTTTGATAGGCGAATTTTGTATTAATCCTATTTTTGATTTTTGCAAATATTTTACCCAAGAAAGAAGTCCAATTAATATATAAATATTATATATATATATGTGTTGATTTTTACTCCTTCACAGATGGAAAAATACAATGTGTTTTCATTCCGGATTACATCCGTTCACTACTGTCGTTCTGAAAAGAACAGTTTTGTTGACGTTTCGCCAAAATCACATTTCGCATTTTCGAAGCTTTTTTTCGCGTTCGAATAGAGACTGAAGTGTTGGTGACTGCGACGCTTCCTTTTATACCCCCACTGGGGCCGAAGGTTATATCTGCGCAGGCGTTGGTCGTTATTTATGTTTTCCGGATGGTGCTGTTGTTGTTGCGCTAATTGCGCTTGATTTGGGCGATTTTAGATCTGTCGATTATTGTCTTCCATACTGTTGGTAGTTTTAACTTTCCCTTTTATTCAAATCACCTTGCTTTTCAATTTCTATGGCTTCTCGGATTATTCTGGTCTTATAATGTTCTATATTGGCAATCTCCTTACACCCATCGAAATTTATTTTATGGCCGGTTTCCTGATGATGTAGGAATAAAGCTGAGGTTGTTTGTTTATTTCTGATGCTGAGTTTATGCTCTTCCACTCTTGCTGATATTCGCCTGTTAGTTTCCCTACGTACAACTTTTCACAGTCCTGGCACGGAATACTGTACACCCGTGGTTTTCCAGTTTGATTTTATCTTTTGGGTTCCGAGTAGTTTACCTATAGTTGTTTGTGGCTTGTGTATTGTTTGTATGTTGTGTTTCCTCAGAATTCTTCCGATTCTGTCTGTTCTGCCTTTTACATATGCTAAGACTACTCGTTGCTTTCCCGGTTCATATTTTTTGTTGTTCGTTGTTCGCCAAACCTGTGCATTAATAGCTTTCTCTATGGTGCGATTTGTGTAGCCATTTTTCTTTAAAGCACTAGATATTACCTTAAGTTTGTTTTGTCACGTTTGTGTTTCAGTTAGTCGCACGGATCTAGATATTAGAGTATTTGCCACAGCTTGAATTTGTGCTGGGTGATGATGTGATTTTGCATTTAAATATCTGTCTGTATGTGTTGGTTTTGATACATAGTGTATTCGAAATGTCTTTATGTAGTTTTGTGACCAAAACATTAAAAATGGTAGTTTGTTGTTTTCCTCTAACTCTAGAGTAAATTGTATTCTGGGGTGGAGTGAATTTACGTGAGTCAGAAATTTTTCGAGCTTCTTCTGCATGACCATGTTGCCATATAATAAATATGTCATCCACATAACGAATCTATAATTTGGGTTTTAAACTTGCTTTCTCAAGACCTTCTTTCTCGAAGTATATCATAAATAAATTCGCGACTACTGGTGATAGCGAGGACCCCATTGGAGCAACATCCATTTGTTTATACATTTGCCCGTTGAAAGAAAAATAAGTATTTTTGAGGCAATGCTCCAAGAGTTCTATTATATGTGCCTGGAAATCCTCGTTCATAGCAATCTTGTCCAATGCTTCGTCGATGGGAATACTGGGATCTCTAAGGAGCATGTCAATTTGATAACGATTTGACATCTAGGCTTGCTATGATGTCGTTTTTTTCAAGGACGATATCTCGTATAATTCGAGTGAAATGCTCCGAGTTTTTTACAAATGAATCGGCTTCTTCTACAGTTGGTTGCATAATTTCAGAAAGGTATTTCTCCAGTTTTTGTAGCGGCGAATTAACAGCACTTACAATAGGTCTGATAGGCGCCGCTGGTTTGTGTATTTTTGGTAAACCATAGAGTTTAGGACATCTGCTCGACTTTTCTCGTAGTATGATTTTTTGTTGAATTTCGGGGTTTATTGGTGAACTTTTTATTTTATTTTTAGTTGTTTTTTCTAGGTACGTTGTCGGGTCCCTTGGAACAGGCCTATAACAATTGTCTTGTAGGATATCCTGCATTTTTTGCACGTAATCTTGAGTATTTATAACCACAGTTGCGTTTACTTTATCTGCTGGAAGGATTGTGATGTCTTTATTTTTTCGAAGGTTTATTAGGGCCCTTTGTTCAGTGGCATTTAGGTTTTGTTTTGGTGTTTTGCTTGATCTTAAAATTCACAGACAGTAGTGAATGGATGTACACACATTAAAAAATAGGAAAATTAAATAAAAACTTTAACACTCTGTATCTCGAGAAAAGGCCTTGCGGACACTTATTTATATAGACTTTTATGTTTATTTTTTGGTCCTGAATATGTACCTGAAGTATTGACATTTCCTCATGAATCACCCTGTATATATATATATATATATATATATATATATATATATATATATACCGGGTGTCAACGATAGCGTTTTACACGATGCCATTCATTTGCTTTTTAGGTTAGGATATTTATATTTGGGTTAACGAAATATGGTATTAAGACACATATTTTTCATGAAAAAACAATTGAATATTACTGCCAGTTTTTCCGATATCAGAACCAAGTTAAGAATTTCAAATGGAACCCTGTATATTATTTTACATAGTTTGATAGAGCTTAGAATTACCTTTTCAATGACATATCACAAGTTATATTTTTTTTTCAAAATGACGGACCAGGAACCTCTTTTTCAAAATTCAATAAGGCGGTCGTTTCCCGATACCGATGAAATTTTGTTTAACAAATTATTAAAATATTAAACAAAATGGGGTTTTCAATGGATTTTAATCAAATTTAAAATCAAATTTTTAATTTATCACAAAATGGGATAAGTTTAATTTTTTCTTAAAAATGTGAACTTTTTCTTAAATTTTCTCAAAGATTTTAAATAGAAAGTTGTATTTATTAAATATTAGTATTAAAGTATATCTTATTAGCTAGGTACACGAAACAGCATAACAAGCCGTATTTTTGCTTTTTGTTTCAGAAAAAATTGACAAAACCTTGCCGATACACATTTTTCCTAATACATAACATGAAACAAACACACACATATTATTAATCAGAAAATCCTGGAATATTTTTTATTGTTTATTGATAAGTAATTTTGTATTATTTTGACATTTTGTGACTGTTGTCTTATTTTAGGAAAGCGAGAAAAAATCACAAGTACTATTAATTTTATTTTACAAGTAGATACGGTGCAGTAACATGAAAGATGACTTAACTAAGATAAGTAGGTCTTGGAAACAATTGCATAGGGATGCCATTATAATTTTCATTAGATTTAACCAGAAACGTCAAAAGTACTGTTTTGTATCGACATTTCTGATAACTTTCGTTACATTTTTACACTGAGAAAAACAAAAAACAAAAACAAAACCGCATAACAAAGCGTATTTTTGCTTTTTGTTTGAGAAAAAATTGACGAAACTCTGCCGATATACATTTTTCGTAATACATAACATGAAACACACACACCCACACACACATATTATTAATCAGTAAATTTCGGAATATTTTTTATTGATAAGCAATTTTGTATTATTTTGACATTTTATGATTTTTGCTGTCTTATTTTAGGAAATCGAGAAAAATTCACAAGTAGTATTAATTTTATTTAACCGGTAGGCTTTCGGTTTTTCCGGAAATACCTAGACCTAAGTCAAGAAGTTTAAAAAGAACCCTGTATATTTTTTCACACAGTTTGATAGAACTTAGAATTCCCTTTACATTGACATATCACAAGTTGATTTTTTTTTGAAATGGAGGACCAGGAAGCTTTTGTTCAAAATTCAATATGGCGGCCATTTTCTAACACCGAAGATATTTTTGAATTATAGGTAGAAATAATAAACAAATATGGGGGTTTTTATTGGGTTTAATGCTAATTTAAAATCAAACTTTCACAATTAATACAAAAGTCACTCAATTAAATGTTCTATGCGCTGTCCGCCTTGTTCTTGGCATAGTGTAACTCTCTCAACATTTTCCGCGAGCAGGTTTCGTAAATGCTGTTCTGAGATACTCTCAACGGCTCGTCTTATTCTATTTTCTAACATTTCCAACGATATTACAGGAGTTGCATACACTTTTTCTTTCAGATGACCCCATATAGAAAAATCAAGCGGGGTTAGGTCAGGCGACCTCGCTGGCCATCGAATTGGTCCATTGGTTCCCAACCAGTTCTCACCAAATCGTTCATTCAAGTAATTTGCAACAATTCTTGAATTATGAGCAGGGGCGCCATCTTGTTGGTAAACTAAATCATCATTTTGCTGCAAATTATTTATAAAATGTTCAATTTCATTTTCGAGAAAGTCCAAATACATCTCGCCAGTTAAAGGCTTATGGAATAATATTGGACCAATAACGCTTAGTCCTACAACGCCTAACCAAACATTAACTCCAAAACGTTCCTGGAAGGCACCTTCTCTTACTAATCTTTGATTTTCCTTTGCCCAATAACGAAAATTATTTCTATTAAACATCCCTAGATTAGTAAACCTTGATTCGTCCGAAAAAATAATCTTATGATGAAACACAGGACTTATTCTATAATTATCTAAAAACCAATTGCAATAAATAAGTCATCTTTGGAAGTCATTTTCAAATAGGTGGTGGTGAATTTGATACTTAAACGATTTAAACCCGTGTTTCTTTAAAATTTTTCTGGCGCTTTCATGGGACGTATTGCACTGTTTGCCTAATTCACGAAGGGAAGCTGTACGGTCATACTCGATGTACGCTAAAACGTTTGTTTCCACTTCTTCGCTTACTACGAAACCATCATTGCCATTAGCATGGACACCACCATTATTTTCATTTTTTAAATGTTGTACTAGCCAAGGATAATATGCATGTGAAGGAGCGTCACGATTCGGAAAGCGTTCCTGGTATAATCTCTCTGTGTCCCTTGAATTTTTGCGACATTCCCCATAAATAAGGAGCATATCAATTTGATGTTCTCTTGAATAAACCATAATATTTATTTTTAAAACTAACTAGAACCACTTCTCAGTGTAAAAATGTAACGAAAGTTATCAGAAATTGTGGATACAAAACAGTACTTTTGACGTTTCTGGTTAAATCTAATGAAAATTATAATGGCATCCCTATGCAATTGTTTCCAAAGCCTACTTATCTTAGTTAAGTCATCTTTCATGTTACTGCACCGTATCTACCGGTAAAATAAAATTAATACTACTTGTGATTTTTTCTCGCTTTCCTAAAATAAGACAACAGTCATAAAATTTCAAAATAATACAAAATTACTTATCAATAAACAATAAAAAATATTCCAGGATTTTCTGATTAATAATATGTGTGTGTTTGTTTCATGTTATGTATTAGGAAAAATGTATATCGGCAAGGTTTTGTCAATTTTTCTGAAACAAAAAGCAAAAATACGGCTTGTTATGCGGTTTCGTGTAGCTATTAAGATATACTTTAATACTAATATTTAATAAATACAACTTTCTATTTAAAATCTTTGTGAGAAAATTTAAGAAAAAGTTCACATTTTAGAGAAAAAATTAAACTTATCCCATTTTGTGATAAATTAAAAATTTGATTTTAAATTTGATTAAAATCCATTGAAAACCCGATTTTGTTTAATATTTTAATAATTTGTTAAACAAAAATTTCATCGGTATCGGGAAACGACCGCCATATTGAATTTTGAAAAAGCGCTTCCTGGTCCGCCATTTTGAAAAAAAATATAACGTGTGATATGTCATTGAAAAGGTAATTCTAAGCTCTATCAAACTATGTAAAATAATATACAGGGTTCCATTTGAAATTCTTAACTTGGTTCTGATATCGGAAAAACTGGCAGTAATATTCAATTGTTTTTTCATGAAAAATATGTGTCTTAATACCATATTTCGTTAACCCAAATAAAAAAATCCTAACCTAAAAAGCAATTGAATGGCATCGTGTAAAACGATATCGTTGACACCCGGTATATATATATATATATATATATATATATATATATATATATATATGTATGTATGTATATATATATATATATACATATGTTACATATACTGTTTTTTCAAAAAATTTTATTGGACGACATTTTATTATATCACATCTTACAAGTTTCTTTCTACGTGTCTCCCACTTGACTTTAAGGCATAATTTAAAACAAATTCATGTTGATACTTCATGTTACCAGTTTATTCTATTTTCATATTTAAATTTCCTGCAAAATTTAAAGACAATTAAACAAGATTTTTTAAGTTAATTTTTTAAAAATTTTATTTGGCCGCCACTTGTTTCGCTATTAAATTCATACCACAACTTTACAGATAATTCTTGAACGAAAATTGAAATTATTTTAATAAATAATATTCTCAGGCTGATTTTTTAAATATTTTATTAGTCCACTAGACTTGTTTTTCTATCTTGGATTCATATCAAAATGTTACCAGTTCATTCCTATGAAAAACTTCTATATATGTGTCCTGAGGAGGCAACAATAAAGTTGTAAAACGTCGACAAATTAAAAAAAGACTTAACCACTCTAACATAACAACAAGAGGATCGTTAATGAATACTACTTAGCAACTTAATATCTGCGGACAAACGGAGTAGGTAAAGACTGATAATATGGGTTTCATGCAGGCTATAGAATTGATATATCCGTCCTAAGGATGCAACAATAAAGTTGCGATACGTCGACAATTTAACAAAAAAAATTGTTTTTTTTTACTGGATCCAAAATCCAAATAACAGAGCACTCTAACATAATAACAAGAGGATCGTTGACGAAAACCATTAAGAAACTTAATATCTGGGAAATGTCTGCCGATTAACGGAGTTGGTAATGACTGATAATATGGGTTTCATGGAGGATATAAGATCTATATGTGCCCTGAGGATGCAACTGTAAAGTTGCGAAACAAAAAAATAATTTAAAAAAAGACTGTTTTTTTGACTGGATCTAACCCCAGATAATACACCACTCTAACAAATGTTTTTTAACATTGTTCCGCCATATTGGATTTTTACCAAAATATTACTAGGTCATCCCTATATGACCCCTAATTGTTGGTCCAAATTAGAAGTCAATCGGACTTGTAGTTTTTAAGTTATGCTTATTATATATCATGTTTTTTGGCATCAAGGGATGCTAAAACGTAAAGATATGTAAAGACAGAAAAGGTGATTTTTTTCACGCTTACAAACACACTGGCCGCCATTTTGTTCCATTTTGAATTAGTAACACAGTTTTACTAGTTGATCTCTATACCATAACTAATTACACTGGCCAGCTCATTATTTTCACAATGGAAATACCCTCCCAATAATAAAAAAAGGAAAGCCCTAATACGTACCATTTTTTATTAGCCTAATTAGAACCTTTTATATTGGCAGGTAAACAATTTTATTGTGGGGCGGCTAAAATCGGTCCATTTTATAATGGAAAAATTACCTAGACTGGGTTGTTTACAACATTAGATATAAAATAAACGTTAAACATCACTCCTCTGTTGAGTTTCGAATTGAGTGATTCTCTGTGTATCGATCAGCAAGTGTATGTGAAGACGAGAATGTCGAATCAAACGCGCCGAAGTTGCAAAATTTCTCCAGACAAATTTTGTTATATTTGTGGAGAATTTCTGGTAAAATTACAAGCCGAAAATATAAAAAAACCTACTTTAAATATTTTGGTGTGTTAATTGGAGATCAAGATAAGCGTTGGGCTCCCCATGTGTGCTGTGTTAGTTGTAGTGTATCATTGGTGCAGTGGATGAAGGGAAAGAGAAAAAGTATACCTTTTGCAGTTCCAATGATATGGCGAGAACCCACCAATCATTCTGACGATTGTTATTTTTGCCTGACAAAGACTGAAGGTTATTCCAAAAAGGGAAACCACAATATAGAATATCCAAATTTGCAATCTGCCATACGACCTGTTCCTCATAACGCAAATTTGCCAGTGCCGATTGCGCTTTTAAATTGGCAAGCTATTGATTTGGGAGATAATGGAGGTAACGCATCATCAAACAGCTCGGAAGAACAGTGGACCGATCCCACTTTTACCACAGGCCCCAGTTCCGGCGAGCCACATTTGATTGTTCAAAGTGAATTAAATGATTTAGTACCTGATTTGGGGTTATCCAAGCAACAATTGGCCAAAGAAAAAAAATTACGAATTTCAGAAAAAGACATGCTTTGTTTTCTGAATTCTACAATATGGAAAATTCGTTGTGCGCGTGTACTGATATAGACAGTTTAATGCAGGAACTTGATATTGAACATTCTTCCCGTGAGTGGCGCTGTGTTATTGCATAATTGAGATTGATCATTCAGTTGCAATGAAAGAAAATTATGAAAATATGCGCACGATTTTGGATAAAATAAACTACAATAGGTATAAATGGCAGATATATGGGGACCTAAAAGTTATAGCGATTTTAGTGGGACTTCAGGGGGATTTACAAAATATTGCTGTTTTCTTTGTTTATGGGACAGTCGTGCAATAAACCAGCATTATGTAACAAAAATTTGGCCAGAAAGAAGCGAATTTCAACGGGGATCTCAAAATGTTAAATTTATACCTCTTGTTGATCCCAAAAATGTCCTTTTACCTCCTCTTCATATTAAACTTGGGCTGATGAAAAACTTTGTGAAGGCTTTGAATAAAGATGGTGATGGATTTAAATACCTAAGACAAGTCTTTCCCCAGTTAAGTGACGCCAAATTAAAAGAAGACATTTTTATTGGGCCGCAAATCACAAAATTGCTGGACGATGTCAATTTTACAGAAAAGCTTACCAGGCAGGAACTCAGAGCATGGAATTCATTTGTTAATGTAGTAATAGGATTTTTAGGCAAGAATATGGATAAAAATTAGGAACAATTAGTTAATGAACTCTTAGATGCCTATAAAGCGCTTGGTGCCAGAATGTCATTAAAAATTCACTTTCTCCATTCCCATCTGTCATTTTTTCCTAAAAATTTGGGAGCTGTCAGTGACCAGCAGAGTGAAAGATTTCACAAAGATATCAGGACAATGGAAATTCGGTACCAAGGACGATGGAATCCAGCCGTGATGGGTGACTACTGTTGGTTTTTGAGGAGAGAAGATAGGACACCTCATAAACGGAAAAAAATGTTTAATTAGTGTTTTAAGTTAATATTTCTCTCGTTTGCTTCTCTCTTAGATGTATGGTATGTTTAATAGGCGAAAACTGTAAACATACAGTGTGGCACACAATTTGAAATCAATCCATTAAGTAGTTTTTCAGGCTGAACTTTTAAACATTTTATTATACCGCCATTTTGTACCGCCATCTTGGATTTGTATCAAAATTTTACCACTTGATTCCAACATAATACTTTGATATTTGTGCAAAATTTGAGAATAAGTAGTTTTTTAATAATAATTTTTTTAACATTTTACTAGGCAGCCATTTTGTTTCACCATATTGGATTTTTACCAAAATATTACCAAGTCAGCCCCATATGGTCCTTTATTTTTCATCAAAATTGACAAAAACAATTGAGAAAACATGTTTTTTCGGCATCTACGGACTCTGAAACGTGAACATCTGAAAAAATCTCTCACGGTTATTTTTTCAGGATTACAAAACTTCCCTTTTACGAGAGAAGTAATAGGAGGATTTAAGAATGTTTTTATTTAATACCAAAGAAAATAGCACAGAACCAATGCAATTAATAATTTCGGAGAAATGGTGGTTCAAAATAAGTCGGTTACGACGCTGATAGAAGTATCCTAATCGTAAAAAATCACCCTCAGAGTCCTCCTATTTCCGTAAGTCTACCGGTCTATCAAATTTTAGTCCAAAATCAAGTGTCATATGGGGATGAGATAGATCTTGGTAAAAACCCAATATGGTGACACAAAATAACGGCCACAAAATTTCTCTCTATACAGGGTGTCAATTAAGTACTTCTACAAACTTTAAGGGGTGATTCTTTGACTAATTTTAGGATGAAAAGTTTATATGAACAGGGGTCTGAAACGGCTTCGTTTCTGAGACTCAGGGCGTCCAAAAAAACAATTTAATTTGGTTTTTTTGCTTATATTTTTATTAAGGAACATGACAATTTGACAAAATTTGGGATTCTGGCTATATTGATGACGAGAAATTCAAATATTAACTTAGTTTTTTATTTAATGTTAGAGGGCGCCACATACAGTGTTGTTCCTAAATTTCATTAAACATAACTTTTTTGTGAAGTCTTTTATGTCATTTTCGACTAGGCGGACCTATTTTTCATTTAATTCTACATAAAAAAGGTACTCTTAGTATTTGTCGTTAAAAGCAGTCAGTTTGGATAAAAAAGGGTTTGAAGCTAAATCTGCGTTGAAAATTTTTAAATTGGATCATTTTCCAGATTTCGAAAAATAAGCAAAAAAAATAAATCTTTTATTGATTGTATTATCGGGCAAAAAACTTAAATTATTTGCAAGTCTAAAACTAAACTTGTTAATAACATTATTTTGCAATAATTGTTGAAAGTGACCACCGCCTACTTCAACGCATGCAATAGGTTGCCGAACTCTTTCAAATATACCTGGCATCTGATTAATAATGACACAAGATTCAAATATCCTCTTTCTTAGATCTTGTTCATTTTGGACTGGACTTTTATAAATCATAGACTTTAAGTGACCCCACAGAAAATAATCCAAAGGATTCAAATCTGGTGATCTGGGAGGCCAGGCTTGTGGTCTAGCTCTTCCTATCCAGCGGTTGGGATAATTCTCGTCCAGAAAATGACGCGCAACGACACTAAAGTGTGGCGGAGCTCCGTCGTGCATTAACCACATCCTGTTTCTGGTTTCTAAATCAACTTCTTCTAAATGGTTGGGAAGTTCGTGCTCCAAAACCCTTCGATATTCTTCGCCATTAAGCCTTTGTGGAAAAATGCAAGGTCCAATAAGATGTTACCGATAATTCCTACCCAAATATTGAGAGAAAATAGCACCTAAAAATGATTTTCTCTGATAGCATTCGGATTATCGTCAGCCCAGATATGGTTGTTATGAAAGTTAATTATGGAATCCGGGGTTCGTACTGATCTATTACGCAACCAAACACAAAAATCGAGACTGAGGGGAAAATCTTTAGGTAATAGAGCCTGCACACGTTGCATATGATAAGGATAAAGTTGTTGTTAAAATTTGCCAAACAAGTGTGTGTGTAATATTCAATTCAAGAGCTATTTTCCGTGTACTAGTTTGGAGGTCTTTTTCAATTCTGTTTAACACAGCTTCTTCAATCTCAACTGTTCAAACTATTGCAGGCCTTCCTGGGACATCTGTTGTCCTTTTAAAGCTGCCAGTTTCACAAAGTCTTGCGTGAATATTAATAAAAGTTTACACGTGTGGCACCACTCGTTGAGGAAACCGCACCTGATACATTCGTCTTGCAGCTTGTACATTACTGCGAGCCATTTCATAAGTAAAATGAATGTCTGCCATTTCTGCGTTGCTATATTCGTACATTTTGGACAAAACACACGATAAATTATTACTTATAATACCAAATGATAAAAAACTACTTGTTTTATTCTAAATCAACTGCTATGACTGATTCTGCTACCATCGAAACCTCTCAATTGTTTTCCAAGGCCTGCTATGGATTCACCTATCTTATTTTCTTGTGTACTGCGGCTGCAGAGGAAAGTTGCAGCACATTTTTAAGATTTTATTATTTTTATCCAATTTTCACTAATTTGGTAATGTGATAGAGTAACAGCACACGATTTTGAAAAAGTATTTTTTCGCTTATTTTTCAAAATCTCGGAAATGATTCAATTTAAAAAATTTCAACGCAGATTTAACATCAAACCCTTTTTTATCCAAAACGGCTGCTTTTAGCGACAAATACTAAGAGTAACTTTTTTATGTAAAATTGAATGGAGAATAGGTCTGCCTAGTCAAAAGTGACATAAAAGGCTTCACAAAAAAGTTATGGTTAGTTAAATTCAGGAACAACACTGTATGTGGTGCCCTCTAACATTAAATAAAAAACTAAGCTAATATTTGAATTTCTCGTCATCAATATACCCAGAATCCCAAATTTTGTCCAATTGTCATGTTCCTTAACAAAAATATAAGCAAAAAACCAAATAAAATTGTTTTTTAGGACGCGCTGTATCTCAGAAACAAAGCCGTTTCAGACCCATGTTCATATGAACTTTAAATCTTAAAATTAGTCAAAGAATCACCCCTTAAAGTTTGTACAACTACTTTATTGACACCCTGTATATGTATATTCTCTTCTTAATTTAAGATTGTTACTTTATTTACTTCGAACGTTCTTCCTTGCGAGTATACATTGTCTACCAATGTAATATCTTATTTTAGCCTAATAAATTATTAAAGCAATTCACTCTACTTCTCTTACTTAACTACTCAAGCATCATTTTATAAACGAATTATACCCAACATTTTTGGATAAAATCTAGTTAAGCAAAATTTGTACCTAAATTGGAGCATAATTTGATTGTCTGGCAATTTTAAAGGTCACTTTGTTGGATATTCCAGCCAAGTTCAGGGACTACGATTTTAATATTTTTATGGGAATAAATTAATTCAGTGTTCTTTTAAATTATGCTAGGTGCTCTTACTCCTTTCATAAGACCGAAGCATTGTGATACGTAAAAATCACCCTTCGAGATTTTTTAGATCTTTACGTTTCGGGGTAGGAGCCCTGAAAATATGTGTTCTGAATTTCGTCGATCTGTTTTGACATAGCAAAGAAAACTACTTACCCGATTGGTTTCAAATTTTGTTCAAAAATGCAAGGTCTTATGGGGATGGTATGATAACATTTTGGTAAAATTTCAATATGGAGGAACAAAATGTCGGTCTAGTAGAATGTTCAAAAAATGATTACTAAAAAATTGCTTCTCATATTTACCTCAAGTTTTGTACAAAACTCAAGCGCAACATATAAAAGCACTGATCAAATTTTGGTACGAATCCAAGATGTCAAGCCAACATGACAACAAAATGTTTAAAACAATCAGTCTAAAAAAATTGGGAAATTTCCTTTACCCGGAATTTCCCTTCTTTTGAATCTTTCCTTTTATTAGGAATAGTGAACTGTGGCACAATTTACTTACGTACAGAGTGGTCCACTTAAGATGCTCCTATACTTTATCTCAGTAAATAAGACACTGAGAAAAAAAAGTTAAATACAACAGGTATTTGACCCTAAGTATATTTTTTATTTATAATATTTTTATGTATACAGGGTGTTCCATTGTGACAGGACAGTAACCAACTTTTTTCCTTTTAATGAAGTGGTATGAATATTTTTAGAAATTCTAATTCTACGCTTGATTTTGAGTATTTTTTGTCATCATAGCATACGGAATTTTGAGTAGTTTTTGAGAAAAATTAACTTTTCCATTTTTTTTTGGGAAAATGTGGTTTATTGTTGATTTAGTTATGGATCCTTGGGATTGGTTAATATTTAATACTCTGACCTATCAAGAGCGAAAATCCATTATACAGGGTGGTCACAAATGAACATCAAAAAAAATGTTTTTGTAACTAAAAAAACTAAATTTTTTTAAATGGAACACCCTGTATTTAGCACTTTTATTGTATTTAGGATTTAATTCTGCATCATTCCATATATATAGTTTATATTCCAAAAATTAGTAGTTTAGAAGTTATGACCAATTTTTTATAATAATCCGGGTATTTTTGTTAAAAATCTAACTAAACCTAAATAATATCCTATTCTAAGTTTTTTTTAACTTTATAATTAAATTTAATATTAAATCAACAAGTAATGCGAGTAAGAAAGTAACTAATTACTTATTACAAAACATTTTTGACATAACCCCCGTTTTTGGCAATACAAGTAGTATACATGGTTTCAATTCTCGCAATAGCATTTCTAACCGCGTCTGTTGCATTACGTCTTTCTACCTCTTGTCTAATTCCCCTTTTTAAATCTTGAACAGTATTACACCTCGTTTTTTAGGTTGCAGCTTTATATTTTTCATGAGCTAAATTGTTTCATTTGGTGAACAGTTTAATTCATATTCGCCGATATATATTAGAAGTAATTTGGGTTGTCTATAAGTGGGATGTATAACGTAATATTTAATTTTAGGGTGGAAATGTCGTTTTTTTATAATTTGTACATAAATCAAAACAAGTAATTTACTTCATATTTATTTTTACTTTGCCATCCAGATAAAATCACAATATTTGCCAATCATTTCGATATTCAAAGCAGGTAAAGGAATTTTATATTTAATATGAACATATCCTTTTGGTACTCTCAAGTCATGGATTCACGACGTCGACGTCGACCTGCGTTTCTACTTTCGGTTTTCAGTTGCAGTGTTGCCGAATCGAGTTAATGATTTTTCTTAAGTTTCATAGTGAATTTGAATTTGCCGCTTCTTTTCACGAGTCACTTTACTGACTATTTCCGTGCTCGACCTTCTTGGTTGGCGAACGGTCTTCATCCCTTGGTATCGTCATTCCGGTTGGTAGTCGAGGTACTTACAACACCTCCATGTGTCGATCTGAAGAAAAATCGGAAATCATCCCAATATACCCAGTAGTGTTGATTTGAATTTTTGTTTCTTCGCATGGATTAGCTATCTGCTTTATCTGAGAGTCAAAGTAAAGTTTGTGTTTTGGAGAAAACCTGGATTTTTATCCAGCAATCTTTGGCCATGCCGGAATCAAACGTTTTGGATTTTTTTTTGTATAGCAACTTTGGGATTTAGTTAAGGTAAGCCCCTTATAATAATTTAACAAACCTTTTTCTTCGTTTTGAAAAATGTTATGTATTTCCCAGTTTTCTTTTTCTTTTTGGAGTACTCATCCATGGTTTTCCCTCTCCTTTTAGAATCTACATGGGAGTCGACTCCTAAGTTTTGGCATACCGTACCGTACCGTGAGTTATGAATTATGGTCTTAAAAGAAACGTAATCTGTTGTCCCGCCTAGACTTCTTTATTTGATCCAGTTCTGTTCGAATGCTGTTAGTTCCAGACACTGTAACTGTTCTTGTGATTTTGAAGTGATCCTCTTTTGATGTTTTGATGCAGTCCTTGAAGTCCTGACATCCCTGGAAGGATTTATAAAGGCCAGATAATATTTTTTTTATTAATTATCCATTTTTATTATTTTTTTTTTACTACAAGCATTATTTAATATTATACATTTTTACATTAGATTTACAGTTTAAACGATTTATGCTATTTAAAAGTGAACCAGTTAATTAAATATTTCTTTCTAACTTTCATTTACGTAACAATAATTAAAGGTGTTAAAATTATTAATGAGTTATGTGAACTATAGTCGACTATGGGGCTTATTTAATTTTCTTTATGAAAATATTGGCATATTAAATTCCTTTTTTTTTACCTATTTTGAATTATCTTATATAAATTGTACATTTGCTATATAATATATGGTGTCGTAAGTATAGAAAATTTACCTCATATTTTCATTTATCCTGCCTACAGTCACCTAATTTTTATTTCAGTTTTTTTTTGCTATAGGAACTAGCTTAGGATAAAGTTTATTTATTTTGGTTTCGGAGTTTTCCTTTATTAAATATATAAAAAAAAACAGCGTGGTGCCCTTTTAGTAGTCTACTTGGATTATGTAATGTATTTTTTTTTAAGATTTACTTTTGATTTTAAAGAACACCAAAATTTAATAATTAAATTCTAATATCTAACATCAAAGTTAATTTAATAAAATTATTTTTCCTTTACCCCCGAACCCATAGTGCTCTCCAGATGAAAAGTTGCCGTTAGCTGAGCGTAAAAAAAAGCAAGGAGTATGATACGCTACAAGGTTGCCCCATAAAAAAAATCCAGGGGTGTTAAGTCGGGGCTCCTCGCTGGTCAATTTATGGTCCCGTACCGACCAATCCAAAATGGAAACCGTTGATTCAAACAATTTCTAACAGGCACTACAGTGTGATATAGAGCACTATCTTGTTGATAAACAAGTTCTTCTTTAATATCGTTCGGCAGATTGTCAATTAATGGAAATATTTCGTTCTCCAACAAATTTAAATACCTCTAACCATTCAGAACAAAGTCATAAAATACTGGACTTCGATCACGGATAATACCACACCACACATCAACACTTCTCCGGCCCTGTTTTTTCATTTCTTTTACACGATGTTCATTTGAGTTAGACCAGTAACGAGTATTTTTTCGGTTGAACATGCCGGCCGTGTTGAAAATGGCCTCATCGGTAAATAAAATATTTTTAAAAATGACAGTTTCAAAATGGTGGTCCATCATAAGAAAACAATGAAAAAGCCTTGCTTGAAAGTCCTGTTGGGATAATTCCTGAACTGGTAAAAATTTGAACGAATGGTAGTTATTATCAGTTAAAGTCCTTTGAACACTAGTCTTACTAATTCCCGGTAGATCTCGGGATGCATCTCTTTGCGAATTTTCGTTGTTTTCTTTAAAATACAGGAGAATTTCTAATTGCTTTTCTTCTGTTAGGACAATTTTTGGGCGCCGTTTTCGTTTATTGATTACCACTCCACGTTCAAGATCACGAACAATTCGTAAAAAAATATGTTTAGTGTACCCGTCTTGCAGGATACAATAACCGATACTCCCGCAGGGCTAATGCTGGACTCTTATTATTTCTTATGTAACATTCATGAAGATTTAAACGCTCTTGGACACCGTATAAAGCCATTTTTCCTTTAAAAAGAGTTAGAGGCAACTAAATGTCAAATAAAAACTGTGTATTTATTGGTGTCTAGACAACAATTTTACTAGTTTTGTTTTTCCGTGGATATCTTGTAAAATTAAGACGCGTTTAGAAATGCTATTATTGCGAAAATTAAAACCGTAACCGTAATATTATACTACTTGTATTGCCAAAGACGGGGGCTATGTCGAAAATGTTTTGTAATAAGTAATTAGTTACTTTCTTTCTTGCATTACTTCTTGATTTAATGTTAAATTAAATTATTATGTTAAAAAAAACTTAGAATAGGATATTATTTAGGTTTAGTTAGATTTTTAACAAAAATACCTGAATTATTATGGAAAATTGGTCATAACTTCTAAACTACTAATTTTTGAAATATAAACTATATATATGGAACGATGCAGAATTAAATCCTAAACACCATAAAAGTCCTAAATACAGGGTGTTCCATTAAAAAAAATTAAGTTTTTGTAGTTACAACAACATTTTTTTTGATGGTCATTTGTGACCACCCTGTATAATGAATTTTCGCTCTTGATAACTTAGAGTATTAAATATTAACCACTCCCCTGGATCCATAACCAAAATTCACAATTTTAGTTATTTAGTGTGAAAAAATCACATTTTTCCAAAACCCTGTTTTTCCGAAATAAATTAGAAAAGTTAATTTCTCTCAAAAACTACTCAAAATTTCGTATGCATTTCATTATAAAGAAAAAAGTTGGTTACTGTCCTGGCACAATGGAAGACCCTGTATACATAAAAATATTATAAATAAAAAATATACTTAGGGTCAAATATTTTTTGTATTTAACTTGTTTTTCTCAGTGTCTTATTTATCGAGATAAAGTATAGGAGCATCCTAAGTGGACCACCCTGTACACAGTCATTTAGTAACAAATATACATATACGGTCTTTTCAAACAGTTATATTGGGCAACGTTTTGTTCCACCATATTAGATATGGGTTTCTGCCAAGATTTTACCAGTTTCTACCTATGTGACACTAGATTTTTGAGTATAATTTAAAACAAATTGAATAAGTAGTCTTTACATTGACACACAGCGTCATTTTGTTTGATCATGTTGAATTTGTACCAGTTTCTCCCTTTATTACAATTAATTTTTCTGCAAAATTTAAAGTCAGTTGAAAAAAAATATTTTTTTATTTTATATATATATATATATATATATATATATATATATATATATATATATATATATATATATATATATATCTATATATATATAACCTGCTGGACACTCGAACTGCATAATGTAATTTTTTGGGGTATTTTTAACGTTCGATATTTCAAAAACGGTAAGCTAAATTGAAATGCGGTTTTCGACGTCAGCTTACTCAAGGTGTGTAGATTACAAACTCGACTGGTGGATCGCCAGATATGATGGGAAAAGGTTTGTACAGGGTGTAAACTAAAACTCTGCATTTTTTACAAAATTTCATTTAACGATATTTTTTACAAAACAATATTTTATTTATTGTCATATACACCAAAATAATCTATGATTAGATACAAAAAAACAATTTCTCCCGTTTTTTGAAATTGCCATTTTTTCGGAATATACAGGTGATTTTCAAAAATTTGTACATGGGTTCACAAACAAAATCCCAACTCACTAGTGATAACTCAAATCAAGCTCACTGTGGTATTGTTTTCATTATTTATGACACTGCTATTAGGAAAAAATACAATAATATTATACAGGGGTCTAAAAAAGCTTACAGTTGATTTAATTATTAAAATTTCATGATTTTGCACATTTTTATGCATTGAACATTGAAAACTAAAGAAAGTATAATAAAACGTAAAAATTTTCAATCCCGTTAGTTGATTTACATAAATTAGAGTATTTTACCGAAACGGTTTTTTAAATTCCATCCTAACCTCACTTCCAAAGAAATTAGCGGTGCAAATGTATAGCGCTACTTTTCAACAATATTGTAAAGTGTTTTTTGAATATATTCGATTTTTTAGAACTGAATGATTATTATAACGAAATTGTAGCATTATTATACCTGGAAAGCAAGTACCAGTAGCGTTTTATAATAATTTCATAATTATACCGGGTGGCCAAATAAGCGTGCAATGTACTGTATCTCGGAAACTACTGATTTTAGAAACTTGCTGTAAAATTTTTTTTAACTATAGTGGCCAAATAAATGCTGGAAAAAATTTTTGAGTTTCTAAGATGACCGCTAAGGGGCGTAACAGCAAATGAAAAATACATAGAAATGCCGATTTTCGCTGGATTTTTTATTATTTCCGCTAAATTGTAAGATGGAAGGTTTATGGCCTGTGCACCGTCTAATCTTAGTTGGCGTTGCGATAAAAATGTCATGGATTCCATGGATACGACAAAATGCTTAATTGGATATTCTTCCTTGTTTGTCATTTTGACGTACTGTTTCTTAAACTCATATTTTTACATTTTACTTCGTGATTTTACCTTTTATTGATTTTTATTTTGTTTGTTTTTTGTGTATTTAATTCATATCTTCTCGATGCGGAGACTAACTGCTGCCGAAAGGCAAAATGCCCTTAGGCTCTTGGACCAAGGCATGTCTCAGCAAGAAGTCGCAAATTTATATAATGTGAACCAAAGTCAAATTTCGCGGCTAAAAACAAGGTTTGAAAATACGGGAAACGACGCATATCGGCACGGTGGTGGTTGGGTGAGGAAAATTAGAGGAAGGGCAGAAATAAATTTAGTACGTAATACGCGCCAACAAAGAACGAAGTGTTCCAGGAAATTGAACGATGAGCTGCGTCGTACAGCTGAAGTGCATGTTTCTGATCGTACTGTAAGGAGGACATTAAACAGAAACAATTTGAGGTAAAACTTTATCATAGCAAGCATTAAATTTGCAAGGTCCAATTTTTATCTACATTTAAAAAAATCTTATTCAAGAAATTCCCAAACCATGAGTAATATGGAAATATCTGTAACATCGAAAGCAATTTATTATTACAAGTAGAGGTCAACAAGTACGAACTAAAAAATAAAATCAAACAAATTTTTTAGAGCACGACGTAGAGCGAAGTGTCCTCGTTTGCTACTACCTCATCGTGCAGCACGGTTAGCATGGGCCCAAGAACATCGAGATTGGACCATCAATGAGTGGAGAAACTATTTTTTTTGCGACGAAACAAGGTTCAACCTCATTCATTCGGATGGTAGAATTCTTGTTTGGAGAGAGCCGAATGAAAGGTATGACGAGGAAAACATGGCACCTCAAGAAGCCTTTGGAGGCGGAGGCATTACAGTTTGGGCGGGGGTAATATACAATGGGAAGTCTGATATTTTCACTACCAGACAAACAGTTAATGCTGTAGTCTATAGGGACGATATCATACTTCCCATTGTCGTGCCATTTGCCGCAAATTATGGACACGATTTTCTTTTGGTCGACGATAACGTACGGCCTCATCGAGCGCAAATTGTAACGGAGGCTTTGCAGGTCAATAATATAAATCGTATGAATTGGCCTGCAAAGTCTCCGGATTTGAATATTATAGAGAATGTGTGGTCGCATTTAAAATTATTAGTGAGATCAAGAGATGTTGCCCCAGAAACCTTGAACGAGCTGTCCGAAGCCATACAAGAGGAATGGAACAACGTCCCCTTAGATTTCATTAATAATTTAGTGCACAGCATGTCTCGGAGATGCCGTGAAGTTATTCGTCTGCGAGGAGGGCCAACCAAATATTAACATGGTTACGTTTCTTTTCTTTCTTCTCCTTTCTCTTATCCCAATCCTACAAGGGTTATTTTTTGTTTTTTTAAGGTGTCTAAAAATGTGCCATCGTAGTTAGGTACACTCAAACTATCCAGGGTTTTTCACATCTGATAGTACTGTACAAGGAGGTACCAAGAATGTTATCACGAGTATCAAATACCTCCATTGGTACCGACTTTCATGACCATCAGATTTTGTTTCCTATTCTAAACTTTTTCTTCTATGTAGTTGAATTAGGTTAACAAATAATTGTTTATTATATTTTAGAATTTTAGAGTTGAATACAGGTATACTATACTATACCTGTGGGTATTATAATATTGAGTGGAATCCAATATGTTACAATATACAGGGTATTGAAAGATGCTTTGTTGGGTTATGGATCAAGTTATAAATGCAAGCTATAGTCCTGTCGATTTTTCGTTTTATTTTCAAGACACTATAAGATCTTCAAAATTGTTGTAACATTTTAAAAACCTTATATAATTAATTTAAAAGTAATCCAGGTGCGATTACTACCTTGGTTACTACACTAATTATTATTAACGTCTTTGAATGTCCTGAAGATCCCTTAAAATAAGGCGAAACGTAGACAGGTATCTAACAGCTTTCATTTATAACTCGGTCCTACATACCTCAAGTAAGCACCTTTCATAAATTCTCTTCGATCGTTGAAGGAATAAAAATATTATTTAATATACAGGGTGCTTCATAAAAAATCTAGAATTTACCGCTAATTTTTAATTGAAGCGGACCTGATAGAACATGTCTCCTTATGTGAGTAACCAAATTCTTACTGAGACTAAGGTCTGCTGTTTAGTTCGCCAGAAACCATCACCATGAGACACTCTGTAAAACTACGAAATTCCTATAAAACGCTACTGGTACCTGTTTTATAGGTATAATAATGCTAGAATTTCGTTATAATAATTATTCAGTTCTAAAAAGTCAAATGGATTTAAAAAACACTCTACAATATTGTCAAAAAGCAACACTGTCCATTTGTGCCGCTACTTTCTCCCAAAGTGAGGTTAGGATGGAATATAAAAAACCGTTTCGGTGAAAGACTCTAATTTATGTAAATCAAGTAACGAGATTGAAAATTTTTACGTTTTATTATACTTTCTGTAGTTTTCAATGTTCAAAGCATAAAAATATGCAAAAACATGATATTTTAGGAATGAAATCAACTGTAAGCTTTTTTAGACTCCTGTATATTATAATTGTATTTTTTCCTGATGGCAGTATTGTAAATAATGAGAATAATACAACAATCAGTTTGATGTGAGCTATCACTGGTGAGTTAGGATTTTTTTTGTAAAACCATGTACAAATTTTTGAAAATCCCCTGTATATTCCGAAAAAATGGCAATTTCAAAAAACGAGAGAAATTGTTTTTTTGTATCTAATCATAGATTATTTTGGTGTATATGACAATAAATAAAATATTGTTTTGTAAAAAATATCGTTAAATAAAATTTGGAAAAAAATGCAGAGTTTTAGTTTGCACCCTGTACAAACCTTTTCCCATCATATCTGGCGATCCACCAGTCGAGTTTGTAATCTACACACCTTGAGTAAGCTGACGTCGAAAACCGCATTTCAATTTAGCTTACCGTTTTTGAAATATCGAACGTTAAAAATACCCCAAAAAATTACGTTATGCAGTTCGAGTGTCCAGCAGGTTATATATATTATATATATATATATATATATATATATATATATATATATATATATATATATATATATATATATATATATATATATATATATATATATATATATATATATATATATTAAAACAAAAATTTTTTTAAAGAAAACTTATACTGCTAGTCCAGGTTCGTTGATAAAACCATCTTTAAAGCCATAAATCTTCATTTAAGTTATAAAATCACACTCATTTTTTAAATTCCACATTTAGAAGGATTTATCGAAGTAAGAAAAATGTGTTCTGAATGTGAATCATGAATGTACCACATTTCAGTGAAGAAAAAGTTTATTAATAAATAAATAAAAAAATAGATAAAATAAAAATTTGGAGTTTCAATGAAGATTTTTTTTAATTTATTGCTTTCAGAAGGCTTTATAGCAGCTAAAAAAATATTTTGTGGATATATGACATTTCAGCTCAATGTCCTTCGAAACTAGATATGATGAGAAAAATGTGTAGAGTGCAAAGCAAAACAAAGTTTCCATGTGACAGGTTTTACTGTTTAAATATTTTGTTTGACCGCCATCTTGAATTCATACCCGAGCTTTACGAGTTTATCTCTATATTATATTTAATGCTTAAACAAAATTTGTAATTAAATAAGTTTTTTCAGGCTGATTTTTTAAATATTTTATTGGGTTGCCATTTTGTTTTGCTACCTTCGATTGATTATGTTACCAGTTAATTCCTATGTAACACTTGATTTTTGTGCAAAATTTTCGGTAAATTGGATATAATTTTTAATGATAATTTTTTTAACGTTACACTAGCACGCCATCTTGTTCCGCAATATTCGATTTTTACCAAAATATTATCAGGTTATGCCCATCTGGAGCGTAATGTTTGACCAGAACATGAAGTTAATAGGCCTAATAGTTTTTAAACCATGCCGCGAACTGGCAGACCTACACACAGACAGACAAACCGACGGAATTGATGAAACATATGTTTTTGACATCTGGCGACGCTAAAACGTGAAGATATATAAAACCTCCTGTTTTTTTCATGATTAAAAATATTTTATTTGGTCACCATTTTGTTCCGCCATCTTGAATTCGTATCACAATTTTACCAGTATATTGGATTTTTACCAAAATATTACCACGTCATCCCAATATGACCCTTAATTTTTTTGCCAAAATTTGAAGAAATCAATCGAATTAATAATAGTTTTTTAGCTAAGCCGCGGACAGACAAACAGACCGACGGGATTGAGAAAACATGTTTTCCGGCGCCTAGAAGTGTGATTTTTTCACGATTACAATACTTCCCTTTGCGAGGATAGTGACTACTCATTTGATGGTGAAACAAAATGGAGACCAAATTGAATATTTAAAAAATCAGCGTAAAAATCCTTTCTGTTTAATTGATATCAAATTTTGCACAAAAATTAAACGTGGTATGGGAATAAGCTGATTTCGGTACCAATTTAACAATTTTTGGCCAACAATCAATATATTAGTACGAATCCAATATGGTGGAACAAAATGGCGGCTCAATATAACATGTTTGAAAAAAAAATATAAAATAACCGGTAAATTACCCACAACTTCTATCGTACAGAAATTTACTGCACGGAGATAAGATTTTTTATGAATCGATATAGTTGTTTGGTAATCTAGGTTTAGGATAATTATGCATGTAAAACTTAAATAATATGCATGCAAATATGCTCCGAAACAAGGGAAAATATGCACTTAAAAATGCATTTATTATCAAATCAAAAAACAGAAATAAAGCAAAAATATAGCAATTAAGATATTGTATTATTTACATATACATATTACATCATATATAACTATATGATGTAACAAATTATCAAACTAAAATTTTCTTCTATCATCTGACAATAGTACTTTATACTCAGAAAATACCCGTTCAACATCACAATATACAATTGGAACATTATCAAACAAATTCAAATCACTGTTTATTAAAAATTGTTCATTATCTGGATCCAATGATAATAATAATAATTTTATTTCACCAATAAAACAGATGTACATAATATGCAATCAGCAATTGGAGAAAACGTCACAAAGAGTAAATCTAGTATACCTACTTATAAAAGTACATCGTCATAAAAGTTACAGGTAAGTACATAAATAATCACTAACGGAACAATACAAATACTACATTAGACGCGTGCATTTTCAAAAACAACAAAAAAAGACTAAACTAAAAACTAATTTAAGAACTCTTGCACAGTATAAAAATTACCCTCCACTAGATATTTTTTAAATTTACGTTTAAGATTATCAGCATCTTTAATATCATTATTTAATTTATTAAAAAACCTACATGCATTATATATCACATTTTTTTGGAAACATGTGGAATTATTTAAATTAGGTAGAAGTAATGTTTTATCTCTAGTACTGTAACCATGTGAAGCGCCATTGCTTTGAAGTTTTTTAATATTCTGATATGCAAAAACGGAAACTTTAAATATGTAAATTCCAGCCAAGGTCAATATTTTTAATTGCTTGAAATAGTCTCGACACGAATCTGTACATGAAAGACCACACAAAATTCGTATAGCATATTTTTGAAGCAAAAAGACTCTTGTCACGTCCGAGCTTGAGCCCCAATTTATGATGCCATAGGACAGGTGAGAGTGGATATTAGAATAATATACCGACATCATAGCATTTTGACTACAGTAATTTGACAATAATTTCAAACCATAACAATTTTTTCTTAACCGTATGCATAGACTTTCTATATGATTTCCCTATCTTAGGTTTTCATCAATTTCCAAGCCCAACATTACTGAGGCCTTGGAAGGTGTAATAAGACCAAGGTCAGGTCCATGAAGTAAAAAATTGTCATTTTTTTGTTTTTATTTGAAAATACGACGAAATTTGTTTTACTTTGATTTATAACCAAACCATTTTTTTTTTTGGACCACAACATAATACCATCATAAACCAAATCTGCTGTTCTTTTGAGAGATAGTGCACTCTTTTCCACGATCACAATGTTTGTATCATCTGAATTTGATATGACAGAAATACCAGTGGACATCTGATTAGAATAAATAAGATATAGTAGTGGACCAAGGACTGAACCCTGGGGAACACCCTGATTTACTGGCAATGAGTCGCTTCCCATCCCATTCACCACAACACATTGTTGACGTCCACCCAAATAAGACTCCATGAGCTTCCATGCCTGTCGTCTAATGCCATATCGATGCAACTTTATTAATAATAGTTCATGGCTAACCATACCATATGCTCGGGAGAAATCCACAAATAAACCCAATACATGAAGATGTTTATCAATTGCATCGACAACTGTCGATTGGAAATCACAAAGGGCACTTTCTGTACTGCGTGATTCCGTAAAACCATGTTGAGAAACGCTAATAATGTTATTTTTATTAAAAAAATGAAATAATTGATATTTCAAATTCAACTCAAAAATTTTAGAAATGCTTGTTAAAAGACTTATGCCTCTATAATTTGAATAATCATTAGAATCCTTCTTTTTATAAAGTGGAATGACAGTTGCAAACTTCAATTTCTCAGGAAATGTTGCATACTGCGCTGAGAGATTTATCAAGTTCGTTAAAACATCACACAAAGCAAAACCACACTTTATCAACAAATTATTGGATATGCCATCATGTCCTGTCGCATTTGAGTTTTTAAGGTTTACAATAAATGAAACAACATCTTGTTTACAAATGGGGGAAAGAAAAAATTTATTTACACAAGGCGGTACGCAGTTATCAAGAAATGTCCTGTCGATATTATTACTACTAAGAGGTACATTAGTAAATTGATAATTAAAATTACTTGCAACTAGATTATCCGGAACTATTTCACCATTTTCAATTATTTTCATTGCCGTATAAGGATGGTTTTTATTTTGTAACGTTTTTATAATTTGCAACATTGCCTTTGATTTATTGCTTGAGTTTTGGATCATTTTGTTGTGTAAAAAAGAATTTAAGTTTTTCTCTATAAATACTGTTAATATGTTTGCTAATATACTTGTACCTTATATCTTTTTTTGATAGGTCAGTGAACAAAGTAATCTTATCTTTTAGGCGAACTAGCTCCGGCGATAGAACTACCTTTTTTTGTTTATTTTGAGTGCTGTTATTTATTTTAATTAATGGAAATGACAATTCATAATAATAAAATAATTGCCTGGCAAAGTCTTCAAAAGCAAGATTGGGACACTCATGAGAATAAACTTCATTCCACTCCTCTGTGTTAAAAAAGTCTAGAAAACGTGTTACATTTTTATTTGAAAAGTCGCGTCGCATAACATACCTTACCGTGGTGTCGACAGTTGTGTACTATACTCTAAAAAGTTTAAATTAAAATCGCCCCCAATAACAAGGGAAGTAAGTGGATTAAATTGATTTTCGAGTATCCAATTAAAACATGTTAAAAAAACCTTAAAATCTCCTTTAGGTGGCCTGTATACAACAATTAACTTTAATTTCAAAGTGCTTATAATCACAGAAGCACATTCAAACACGCCTTCAACACAAAAGTCAGCAACATCACACACTGTAGCACTATATGTGAAACAATTATTTTTAAAGATAGCTACACCTCCATTCTTTATAGATGCACGGGAGAAAGTCGAACATAGATTATAATTACGTAAAAGTATTTGGTTCAATTGCTCATCACTCTGCCAGTGCTCAGTGAGCAACAGAAAGTCACAGTTCACATTCTGTATACCTGCAATAAGTGGGAGTATCTTGTTAAATAAACATTGAATGTTTTGATCACAGAAAATAATAGAATTTGATGCTTTTTGCTTAGGCAGTTCATTATTTAAAAGCATTTGTTCAATAAATGTATTACTCAAAGTTCCTGTAGTCCCCACTGGAACAGACGGGGATATAAAAAATTACTATCGGAGGATGGTTTATCTTTTTCTATGACATTTTTTTCCACCGTGCACACATTAGTTACCACATCAATCACATTATTAATCAGTTCTTTTACCTCAGTATCTACTTTACTACATTCGCTCGAGTTACAAAGATTTATCCTATTTATATTATTATTTAAATTACAGACCGGCAAATTCTGTGTTGTAACTGATTTTAAAACAATTCGTTTTCGTATTAACGTAATTAGCCAATATTTTAAATTTAGTAAAACGATACATTCTATTATACTTAAAATTATCTATGATTCTTATAGACCTGTTAAATCTCAACCTATTACTAATACAAATATTAAACAATTGTAGAAAATTATTGTAGATACTATAATGTCTGTTTACGTCACATATTATAGACACGATTAAGTTTGTATATTTTCCAACAGCTAAAATTGATTTCATTATCCTTGTATGTATATGGTACAGTTTAGATCTAATAATAAGATAACACAGTCATTTTGATCAAAACCAGAGTTCAAGTTGTAAGCAGAATGAGCCAAATCACTTAGGTTTGCTCCATGCTCAAAGTTTTGTAACCGTTATAGTTTCACTCACTTTTTCTACTATTTCTATGCTTTTTGACAAAGAAACTCCTTTCATCTCCAATTTTTTTATAGTATCAGATAAGCAAGAAAAATTGTTTTTAATGTAAATTAAACCCTTACATACATCTTTGCGCAAACGTTTGGCGCTTCTTGTATACAATGTGAGTATTCCGCATTAAATTGGTTGACTATATTTTTTATTGCCCCGAAATGTTCTGCCTAATAAATGGTAGCGTTTATCGAAGTTCCCCATCTAGTTGCAATTGATGATGGGGGCAGGGGGATGTTTTCTGTAGTTTCCCTGAATTTTTCTACCCGAGTCGGAGCTTTTAGGAATACTTTCTTCACAAGGAAAACAAATCGTTCACTCGTGGATAAAAAGCACGAACTTGTTCTGCAACTCGATGAAATCAATGTGCAAGACATGTGACATGCATCATTTTAGGGTACAATATAGCCCCGCTATTATTTCTAATATTTGTTAATGACCTTTCCCCATACCTGGCTGATGAGGGTGTCTCGGTAGTGCAATTTGCTGACGATACCTCAGCTATAATTCATCACAAAGATCCAGGAAGAAGTCTAGAGCTGACCGAACTCACAATCAAGAAAATGTCTGCGTGGTGTGATATGAACTGCCTCGTTTTGAACCACTGAAAAACAAATTAATTACACTTCACCACCACAAATTTACAAGCTTCAAAAATGACGCTAAACATTGACAATCATACAATAAATTCCATCACTTCAACTAAATTTCTGGGCATAACAGTGAATGAACACTTAAACTGGACCGAACAGGGAAACTTAATATGCTCTAAGATAGCATCAGCAAATTATGCAATCTTTAATCTCAGGAAATTAATAAGACCACAATTCATAATGAGCTTCTACTATGCTTATGTCCAGTCTAGAATGTCTTATGGACTAATTTTCTGGGGAAGCCACCTAGCGACAATAAATAGAATATTTATAATTCAAAAGAAAATTATTAGGACTGTTTCGAATGCTTCTTACCGAGAGCACTGCGCTCCACTCTTTTTACAACTTAGAATCATGACGTTTTTTTTTATATCTTTTTAATTTAATAATGTTTGTCAGAGACAATTTGTCAATTTTTTCAACCAACCTTTCAATAAATTCAGGAACTATTAATACTAGATATAGAAATCGACTTGTAGTACCAAATCACTCCACTACCTTCTTCGAGAAGGGTCCGTATTTTATGGGTATAAGAATTTTTAACTTTTTACCAGATATGTTGAAATCTGATGTTGAAGTTGTAAGTAGCAGCAGGTTTAAAAATAAAATTAAACAATTTTTTGTTCGACATCTTTTCCATTACGTTAGAGAATATATGGAACACAGAATCGAAACATGTCAGTACTATTAAGCAAAAATATTAGTCATTTGCAGCTCAATGTTTGTTGGTGTTAGTTTTAAGTGAATATGTTTTGTAAAACTTTGTCTTTTTAAGCAACCATTATTTTATTAATTATTTGTTTCATGTATTTTATCTATATTTTTATTCTGATACTTTGATCTCTTTACTATTAATCTTTATGTAAATTGACGACCCAGTGTTACTCCATGTAATCAATAAGGTAAGATATTATTTTGAATTTTTGAATTTTGAATATTTATAGACCATTCATTGCTTTACACATGTATGGAGCAGCATCTGTAATTGCCACTAACACTCTATCATATAGAGGACCATAAAAGAGTGGGAGAGTCGTTGAAAAATCCTGCAACAGTTGAACAATTTACTTTGTCTAGGGTCTTCATTGTAAGTAAATATGATTTATCCCTTTCTGCTTCTGCACCCAACACACAAAAAACAAAATTAGCAACACATCTCTGTCCCACATCAGTGGTTTCATCTAGTGACATATACTTTTATCTTCTACTTTTTTCCCGCAATTCGGTAACTGTCTTATTATACAAATCTGAAACATAGTTTTTCCTTAGCGTGGATTCATGTGGAATAGATCTCTTTGTGTACTGCTAAACTAAAATGCATTTTGTAGTCAGTTCTCTTTGTACGCTTATGAAATAAAATTAATTTTTTAAAAATAATTTCTCGTTTTTCGAGTTGTTAACTGGCGCAGTCGGTAGGATTATTGCCAACAGTCGCGCATCGTGCGTATTTTCCGGTTTCGTTTCAACGATTCGTGGCAAAAATCGGACAATCAAAAAAAATCTTCAGGGTGTACCAAGAAACTCAAAAATTGACCAGGGATTTGAAACAGCATCGTCCAGCGTCCTATTGGTGCGAGTTTGGGAACACACATCGTCCCACCCTCATAGCAGCTAACCAGGGAAAGGACCACATCGCCTCTCCTATTGGACCCTAGTTTAAGAATGAGAATTGGAATTATCTTCAGTACATTGCTGTAAGTGCTTCCTTTCAATTTTCCTTATTTCATTTTATTTTTATCCTATCTTAAATATTGATATTTACGTCTCTTGTAATTCCGCAAATGGAAGATTTAACATCAGCTTTTGGAAATTAAATTGTGAAGGAAATCTAACACCTTTTTCTAATTTAATTCAAATAAGTAAAATAATGACTACTGAACCTAATTTACAACTAGTCAGATATCAGGCAGACAATATTCCCTTATTCGATGGGAATCCAAAACAAATAAACAGATTTATTAATGCTTGTGATAATTTTTATAATAATCATAGAAATAAAACTGACAATAATGCACCTATAAATGTATGTTTACACGATACTGTTTTAAGTAAACTTGTAGGTAGGGCAGCCGATATTATTTGTTCTAGAATAAAATTAAATACATAATCCGCAGTAAAAGCTGCAATAATTTCGACTTTTTCAGACCATAGATCGATTGATTGTATTATTCAAGATATAATAACGTCCAAACCGGAAAAAAATGAAACACCGCAACAATTTGGCCTGCGTTTGCAAGACGCTCGCAGTTTGTTATTTTCCAAAGTAAATTTAAGCAATGAAACGCAAGCTTTAAAATTTTTAAAAATTAATGAATACGGAAATTTAGTATTAAAAACCTTCATAAACGGTCTAAACTACCATATGCAACTTGTGGTTAGATTAAAAAATCCAGTTACTTTGGAAGAGGCAATGAGCTTTTTGAGGCCAGAAAATTTTATATATTATAAGAACCGTAGTAACACATTACCAAAAAACCCAAATTTTAATTCAGAAAAACCAAAAATAAATTTGCCTACACAAGCACATTATCCTGCTAATGTGAGACCAATATTTTCGAATTACCCCATTCAGCAATTTTCAAAATTTATGCCTTCTTATAGACAAAATCCCAAATTTTAATAATGGAATTAACCTACCTACCCTTAATTTAAGCCTAATTAAGGAAAACCGAGATTCATTCTACAGCCCTCCTAGTATGGACTCAAACTACGTAAACCTAAAAACTACTAAAGAAATCGAAGCCACATTGGAAACCCAGAAGAAAGCCCTAGAAGAAATGACCACAACGATTTATGTAAAGAAGACCAGTTTTTGGAGAATTTTACTTTACATATTCATTTCAATAATTTTTATATTTTTCATATACAAAAAACTTGTAAAAAAGTCTAAGAAAACACAATTAAATGCAAACTCTAATACTTTAGATATTAAAGAAAATAATAGAATTTTCTAAACTATTAATAATAATAAAAATTTTTGGTAATTTTTGAAAACACGTCTTTAAGAACGTACTTTCAACTAAGAGGGGAGGAGTTACGTTCCCGTGAGAAATGCAATTCTGCATTTATGCACTTGCAATTTTTAGACTTTTATCTTTTCGTTCTCATGCAACATAAGCATTACTGAATTTATAAATATAACTAAAATGCATTTTGTAGTCAGTTCTCTTTGTACGTTTATGAAATAAAATTGATTTTATCGAGTTTCGAGTTGTTAACTTAAGCACACTTTTTACTTTTTTGGATCTGATGCTTTGTAGTTCCTATGTGTTGTGTCAATTGGAATTTCTTGTTCGCGGTAACAGGAACATAACAATATTTACAAAACAGCACAAAACCGTCAGCCGTAAAATCTTTCATGAATTGATTTAATAACGCCCTTAATGAACGCTTTTCTTTCGGCATATTGGACAATGTTCACGCCACAATGTTTAAACTAACCTGAATTGAAAAATTATTGCTAACATTCTTAAAACGTGCGTATTTGTGATTGTAAATCCGTGGCAAATCCATAGTTTTTAAAGCACAGATGTTTTATTGCGTACCTATAACAATTTTAAGAAAGGATGGGTAAAACCCTTGGCCTGCCAGCAACTAGACATGATTATATTTGAAATACATCAAATTTGTCTTGGAAGATAAAAATATGTTCAGAAAAATTAGAATACATGCATTTTTCCTGTAGTAACTGCAAAAAAAATATGCATTTAATAAATACAAAAATTACCAAAATATGCATTTTCATATGCTTTCATGCAAATGCATATATATCCTAATCCTAGAACTAAACAAATTAGAGTTTATAGAACTTGCATAAAGTTATTACCAAATATCTATATGCATATACAGGATGATCCATTAAGTAGATTAGACAACTGCGAGGAAAAAATATTTATGGATAAATCGGCCATTATTTTCAAGCTCCAAAAATGGCCGAAGGGGGCATCACTGCAACTAAAAAAATCAAATTCTCTTGAATTTTCCTAATTAAGGTTTGTCAAAAATATAAGCATTGTATTCTTGAAGCAATCATGCAACTTTTTGCTATTTATCATTTTTTTGTCTATTTTCAATAATAAAGTGGTAGGGGAAGGTCAAACTGTTTTTTCTTTCAAACGTTTATATCTCGGTTTCGGATGAACCGATTACATTGAACTTGGTGTCAGAAAAAGCGCTTTTTATGATTAGGGTTTTTTTCAAAAAAATCAAATAGTATGTTATGATTTTGTTGTCATAATTTGATTTATGTTGATTAAGGTTATAAAAGATATCGAATAGTCAAATAAAAAATCCAGATCAGTATTTAAATTAAAAAAGTTGTTGATGGTCTCCCGAATCCGAAACGTCCCGATTGAAAAACTAACCTCACAAATTTGTAGAGGAGAAAAAGTGGCAAAGATGAAGTGAAAATTATTTTCGTCTGTCAATTCAACTAAGCGCACAACTTTTGAAAACCAAAAAATAATGGTTTCCGAGATAGCAATACAAGTAAATCAAATTTGGGACACACGGTATATTTATCGCTAATGTTGAATAAATTAGAAGAGCTAGAGGGGGGCTATTCCCGCCATCGGGGCAGAATTTTCTCGCCCGCAAATTTCTCAGTATTTCATAATATTTGCTTTAACACCGATTGGAATTTTGAATCTGATAATGTCAACACAAACTTCAGAACTTTTTTAAATAAAACTTTAAGTGCTTTTAACAAGGCCTTCCCGCTTAAGAATATCAAACCTAAGCGGCATAAACCGTGGGCCACGAAAGGAATACGAATTTCTGCTAAAAATATGCGCTCGCTCTCATATATAAAAAAATTCACCGACTCCTTTCTTATTCTCGACTATATCTCTAACTATAGGAGGGTCTACACTACTCTTATTAAGTCAGAAAAAAAATTATACTACCGAAAACGTCTAACAAACTCAAATAACGTTTCAAAAGAAACCTGGTCCATCACCCATAACCTCAGAAACAAATCAAATCCTGTGACTCAGATCTTGCCAGGGGCTAATGATCTAAATGATTATTTTATTAATGTAAGCAAAAATGTTACCTCTAGTATCTCGCCAAGTTTGGACCTTCTTTCGTTTCTCTCTCCTTCAAAAAATTTAGCTGATAGCTTTTTCTTAAGTCCCGTTAGCAACACTGAACTATTGAAGGTAATAAATAATATCAAAAGTAAATCTTTGTGTAGCACTGATGGCCTATCAATTAGAATATTCCTGAACTTGCCACTCCCAGTCATAGAGGCCCTTACAACATTAATAAATGAGTCCTTTATAAAAGGTGTATTCCCTGATTGCCTTAAAATAGCTATAATTATTCCACTTCATAAAGACGGCGAAAAAACTAACTCTTGCAATTATCGCCCAATTGCACTACTACCAGTGCTATCAAAAATCATCGAAAGGCTACTGAAGAATCGTCTTATGCCATTTCTCCTGAAACATCAGATAATATCCCCGGAGCAGTTCGGATTTCTACCCAACAAGTGCACCAGCGACGCCATGTTCACGTTGCTTAAGGCGTCTACTTATCTCTCAATAACAACCACCCAACTGCCTCAGTTTTTTGTGACTATGCGAAAGCCTTTGATTGTGTTAGTCATGAAATTCTGATAAACAAACTAAATTTTTATGGAATTCGTGGTACTTCTTTAAATTGGTTCAAATCTTATCTTGGGAAAAGGCAACAACTTGTAAGGGGTAATGGTTCCGATTCTGATTGTAAGTTGATTACAAGTGGAGTCCCTCAAGGTTCAGTCTTGGGACCTATTCTTTTTTTATTATACATTAATTATATCACGAACCTTAAAATTAATGGAAGAATTTCCCTTTTTGCTGACGACACAAGCATAACTTGGAGTGATTTTGATACAACGTCTTTACCCTCTAGTATCTCCAAAGACTTGGTTATAATTAAGGCTTGGTCCGATTCCAATATGCTTTGTTTTAATGTCGATAAAACGGTGGCGTTATCTTATAAGGGAACTTTACAACCACTTCAGGTACATAACAGCAATATTGAATACGTAGAGTCGGTTAAATTCCTGGCTTTAAATATAAATAACAACCTAAAATGGTCTAATCATATTGACACCTTAACTAAAAAACTTTCTACCGCCTGCTTCGCCATTCGATCAGTTTCAAAAGAACTAGTCGTTCCTTCTGCCAGACTTACTTATTTCTCTTTATTTGAATCCCACCTCCGCTATGGCCTTCTCTTTTGGGGCTGCTGTACCACCGAGCAATTTCGTAGTATTTTTATGCTTCAAAAGAGAGCCATTCGTTATTTGTTTGGTCTAAATAATAGAGCTCACTGCCAATACTATTTCAAAAAATATGAAATATTAACACTTCCTGCATTATTTATTTTGGAAACGGTATGTTTGCTGAGAAAACATATAAACACCCTCCCAGAAAGGCCACAACATGTATACCCTACCAGAAACTCTAGGCATGATATATATCTTCCCATTCCTTCCTCAGAATTAATAAAAAAATCAATTATTTACAACGCCATAAAACTTTACAACAATCTGCCAGTACATTTAAAATCTATCCCTATGCTTGCACAATTTCGAAAAACACCAAAGCATACCTCATTGAGAGACCATTTTACAGCGTTAATGATTTTTACAGCGAGTAAGTCTCTTTAAATTGTCACTAAATTCGCTTGTTTACTTAAATCTTTTGTGAGTCATGTCCTAACTCGTAGCATAGAATTTTGAAAATCATCATATAGAGAAAAGAACTGTCGAACATTCACTTAAAACTTAATTATTTTTGTTAGGTATTGGATTAAAAACAAAATTTAATTCTTTTTTGTATACTACATTCTACACTAGTTCATTATACCTTCTGTTTAACATCATAATTATTTGTATAACTATAATAACATAGAGTTTAAGGTCGCATAGTTGCAATTTTGATTTCAATGTCATCGAAATTATTCACCTCGTACATGTGTGTTTGTTTACTTTTATAAGGTTATTAGGATTCATTAACTGTTTTGCGGCAATGTTATGTTATATTCTAACGTGTGTTTTACGATTTGGTAAATTGATAATTTACATTTTTAAAAAGCATTGACCTATCGAAATTCTTTTCGATTAATGTTTTGATATGTCTTATTTTAGGTATATTTTGCTTTGTCCATAAAATTGTAAAATTTTTCTGCGGCAATAAAGCATACTTTTGTTTGTTTGTTTGTTTGTTTGTTATTAGATTATTATCTAATATGTTTAATTTCAACTAGACTGTATATTCTTTGGACTCATTTAGTATTCAAATTACGGAATTTCATTTCACTGAAACGAAGAGAGATTAAAATATATGCATGTCCTTTTATTCCCTCGCAGTTACAATTAAAATTGCTTTTATATTAGCCCTTTTTGGCGTGTATGGTAACACAATTTTTGCATATATTGCCCCACATCTGCTAGGCAGCAGCAACAGTGGATAGACAATATAACCTTTCTGAAAATAAATGTAGCCCAATAAAATTAGGATTTGTTTTTAAAAAAATTCAAATAAGCTTTATTTTTATGTTGAAATGTGCCCGTAATTTAAGCTAAGAGTGTTTGTTTTTCAGGAGGCGAATTCTAGTGACTTGTAAGAGGGAAATATTATAATAGTCAAATCACCCTCCAAGCACTATATTAACGGTCATATCGGGATGACATGACATTTTGAAAAAAATCCAATATTGCATAATAAAATGGCGGCCCAGAGAACTTCTAAAAAACTTCATATCTAATTTACCTGAAGTTTTCCTCGAAAATCAAGTATTACGTAGAAATCAACTGGTAAACTTTTGGCATGAATCCAAAATGGCGAAAAAAATATTAAAAAATCAATTTGAAAAACTGTTTGGTAGTTGACTTTTTGTATACAATAATTAGATGTGATATAGGGATAAACTAACACAATTTTGGTATGTGACGACAGAACAAAATGGCGGTAGAATGAAATTTTAAAAAAATTAATGTAAAAGCCGCTTATTCAATTTATTTTAAATTATTCCCAAAAATCAAGTGAGGCATAAGCAGAAAATGGTATAGTATTGGTAAGAACCCAACATGGCGGAGCAAAATGGTGCCCGATAAAAACGTTTGAAAAGAAACTATACAGGGTGATTTTTATGTTAATGCTTTTTTACCGGGACATAGACTTTGACAAAATAAAAATAAAATTGTGTTGAAAATGCTTCGTTTCCGATATACAGAGTGTTAAAATTCTAAGAAGAAAATCGTTTTTTTATCATAAATTTCATACCACTGCAGATATTTTTATAAAATTTGGTACGCTCGTTTCCGTTATGAAATAGCAAGACAACGATTTTTTAAATTTCTGCCAGTGGCGTCCAAAAAAGATTTGGAAAGAATATTTTTGAAGAAAAAAATGGTACGCCACTGCTTTTTTTTAAAATGAATACACATTTATTTTGGAACAAATTTGGTCTCTTGACTCTTTTTCGTACGACTCACTATTTTCGCATAAAAAAATAAAAACCGTTTTGATGCATGGCGAAATCGCTAAAATCCGATATGACGTTTTGTGTATAAAATTCGCCTTTTTTCTAATTTTTATTAAAGTAAAGTCAATCACTTGAAACAGACATTATATTAATTCAAATGTAATATAAAATAATATATTAGTATTAATTTTAGTAAAAGAAGCAACGTTTTCAATTCGCTTATTTTAATAACAAGTAATCACAAATGTATTGTGTTTGTGGGAGTACCAATAAATAAATATATCAAACACTTGCAAAAAATTAACTGAGCAATATCGCCGATAAAATGACCTCAATCTTAACGAAATTTTGCAGACACATGGAGTAATATACACTTAATATGTGCATTTTGAAAATGAAATTAATTTTTTGTTCCGCCCCTGTCGTTTGCCGCCCCACCTAGGAAAAGACCATATATTAAGGATATATTACTCCATGTGCCTGCAGAATTTCGATTAATTTCAAGTTAAGAAAAAAATTGCCTTTTTAAAAATATGTTTATTTTTTACTACGCCCCTGTTGTTTGCCACCCCACCAAAGAAAAAACCATATATTAAGTGTATATTACTCCACTTGTCTACAAAATGTCGTTAAATTTGAGGTAATAATAAAAAAAAATATTTAATTTTTAAACATAAATTAATTTTTTACTCCGCTCCTGTCGTTTGCCACCGCTCCTATGAAAAGACCATGTATTACGGGTATGTTACTCCACCTGTCTACAAAATTTCAGGTAATGATAAAAGAGATATTGCATCTATAGAAATAAATGTTTTTTTTTTATTACGTCATTAACGTTTGTCACCCCCCTATCGAAAGAGAGCGCAAAGTTTTTTTGGAATTAGATTTAACATAAAGAAGATATTTTGCCCTACTTTTCTATTTATATTATGTCAAAAGTCCCGCTGTAAAATTGTGTTGCTGGCTTCTTGTTGCTAGCTACAAGGAGCTGGTTTGACGGATATATAAAAATATACCATTTTTCCCTTACAATTTTAACATGCTGTATATCTGAAACGAAGCATTTTAGGACATAATTTTTTTTTGAAAATTTTGCTTATTTTCTCGAATCTTGTTAAAAAATCATCAGCTTAGAAATCACCCTGTATATGAGGTACTAAATGACTATGAATGGGTTAAACTTCATAATTCAATTAACATGCAAAGGGATCTAGCAATCTGAAGTTTAGCTAGTTCCAAAGAACACACTTTCTGGCATAATAATAATAATATGATAATTAGAGATTTCCTTCGAAATTAACATCAATCCCTCTCAGTGCAATTCAGTCTAAATTACACTCGATCTGCATTTGAAATCGAGTCGAGCATTCTCGTGCGATTTATTCATAAAAGCAGAACGCTCTCGAGAATAATGGAAATACCCCCAGGGACAAAACTGAAAACTTATTTGAGTGTTTCCCAAATTTTACAAGCCAAACAGGAAGTTTGGAGTCGCATAATAGCGGTGGAAATAGCGGAAACGCACAGCCAAAGTTGTTACAGGCAGGTTAATCTTCAATTCTATGGAAATTAGGGCGAGAGAATCTGTTTTCGCCACCAAATTGAAATGCGATATGCCATCGGTATTTTCATCTGCAAAAATTAATTCGGTACTTGCTTTGTCAATGGCACAGATGGAGAGAGAGCTGAAGGCGTTAAATTTATTGTAATTTCGCCAAATTTCCTGTCCCAATACTAAAATTAAGTTTATATAAATATTTAGGGAATTAATCATACAAAAGAGTAAAAATATAAAAGTTAGATACTTGTTTAGAGCTTCCGTAATAAACAATTATACACAATTAACTTTAATTTTTACGTGCCTCGTATTATAATCGTGAAAAAATTACCCTCCCAGGTTTTTACGGATCTTGACATTTCGGGGTATTTTCAAACTGTAAGAGAGCGTCCATATTCCCTAAGAGACCAACTTTCAAATGACTAAACTAGAAATAAGACACAAAGTCTCGGTCTCAGTCAAAAAGAGTATAATGCGGTGACACGTGTTTCGCCTTTTCAGGCATCATCAGACCTACAATTAATATAACAATGTAAACTATCACTATAAATATACAAAATTCAAACAGACCTTCGACATTAACTAAAATCACAAGAACAAATCAAACAACTATAACGTCACATGTTAAAATACACACTGAGATGAGGTTAAGAAACTAAGGTATTGACACGCGCAGATAAAAGTTGAATCAAATAAAAGACAAAAAATATATAAATAAAAAATATAAAAAAAGGTTATTGATATACCCAGGAATTGAACCCGAGCCTCCGGCGTGACACACCGAGATACTGACCACCACTCTACCAGCAGGTCCAATGAAAAGTTTATACATTATCTTCCTGCCGATTAATATTAGTGCCAAGATTATTAAAAATTAGTTGAGGTTCGAAATTGAAGACATCATTAACACAATGTAAAACTGGGCTTCTTTTAGCCCTTGTAATTTCCATCTTCTCTAACAAATCCAGTTTTTTACTCTTTGGACACTCGTGTAGTATCTTTACATTGTTTGGTATAGAAAAATAGTGTCCAGTTGTTAGCAAGTGTTTAGCAAAAGCCGACTTTGTTTCAGTGATATCAATGTTTTTATATTTATCGAAAAGGCTAAAATGTTCCCAGGCCCTAGTGGAAATCCTTCTCCCTGATTGTCCGATATATACAGCAAAACAATCTCCACAGCCCAATGAGTACACCCCTGATTTTGAGAGATTTTCAGTCTTATCTTTGGTCATTACTAGATGTCTCTTAAGTGAGTTCACTGTTTTAAAAGTAATTGAGACATCTAAATGTTTGAAAAACTTCGCCACCTGCATTGAAATATTACCAAAAAATGTTAAACCTTTGAAGCATTTTTTAAGTGTTGGTTTAGAGTGAATAATATTAAAGGAAAGTTTGTATTTATTGAAAAACTTAAAATAAAGTCTATTGATGGAGTGGATAGGAAAACCGTTGTTGAAAGCAATTTGTTTTATAATCTGCAATTCCTGATTGAAAGCTTCCCTGGAAAGAGGTATTTTGAACAACCGATAGAAAAATGAGTTGAAGGATGCAAACTTGTGTGAGTGAGGAGAAATGGAACTAAATTGAATAACGTTATCTGTAGATGATTGTTTTCTGTATATTTCAAATTATATTTTGGTATTGTTCCTGATTAACATTAAATCTAAGAAAGGTAATCACCCTCATTATCCATCTCTAGAGTAAAATCTATTTTGTTATGAAGGGAGTTAACAAAATTCAAAAAATCAGTCAACTCCTGATTGTTTCCTTTCCACACGATACATATATCATCTACGTAGCTCTTGTAAGCTAATAGATGGTTGGCAAAACGGCTTTTCATAATCTTTGCCTCCAAATCACTCATAAAAATCTCACTAAGAAAAGGGGAAAGGCAGGAACCCATCGCTAGACCCGTTAACTGTCTAAAAAATAAGCCATTAAATTTGAAAAAATTTTGGTTCAGTACGGTGGAGAGCAGAGAAACGAGATTCTCCTTTACTAATGCTGGTAGGGCAGTTTGGTCTAATAAACTCTTTACCAATTTAATGCATTCGTTGGGGGGTATGCTGGGGAACAAATTTTTTACATCTAAGGAAATTAATATTGCAACATGCGGAATGTCAACATTTTTGAGGTACTGCGCCAAATCTACCGAATTTTTTGTGGAGTAAGTATTCTGAAAACCCGTAACCTCTCTCAGAACTTTATTTAGCCACGAAGACAAACGGTAACAGGGTGAGTCAACAAAAGACACCACGGGTCTGATAGGGTTTCCCTCCTTATGTACCTTAGGTAAACCGTAGAGCAAAGGCGTTCTAGGATTCATAGGATACAAATTATATTTCCAGGTTTTAAAATATTCCAAAGTTACCAACGTTTGATCAAGAACACCTTTAACCTTCAGAAAGAATGAATTTGTGGGGTCCTTATTGATACTCTGGAACTCACCAGAATCCAGGAAGTCTACAACCTTCTGCACGTAATCAGCTCTTTTTATAACCACCAAACAAGAGCCTTTATCTGCTTTAGTGACGATCAGGTCGTGGAATTTTATTTTATTTTTCAATGAATCAAGATGAGTTTTTCTAAAATTACACTGTTTTTTGTTAGAGAAGCCGGAATTTAAAAAATTAATAAGTTTTGCTCTTAGAATATTCTTGTTAGCTATGTCAGTACTCTGAATGATGTTCTCAGCCTCAACCGCAAGTGTCTCTTTTGTTCTCAAATCTATATCGTGCGATAGATTGTATTTTAGGTTGTGGTTTAATAATTTTTCTTCTTGTGAAGTAAAAACAACATCTGTTAAGTTTAAAAAACGTGCATGGAAATTTAAATGGTGATTTGCAAGATTTTGCCTATATTCGTTAATATTATTTGACTGTAAAAAGGATCTTTGATTGCATTTAAGTTTATGAATTTTCTTACCCAATCTGCGAAAAGTGGCACTACCAAACGATTCAACCTCATCTCTAAACATCGAATCCAGAACAATAAACTCTAAAAAATGATACATAGATGTTAAAGTAAAAAATAAGTACTTCAGTCGAGAGTTAGCCGAATTTAAATTAGTATAGTGACTCTTAATCTCTTCCTTCAACCATACGATTCTTGCATTTTTCAATGCGGCTTCGGAGGATCTGGTGTGACCATTACATCTAATGTTGACGAATCTTGGAGTCAACTTGAAAAATGAACATTGTTGGAGAAACCAAATTTTAAGCAGCAAATTCTTCCGCAAAATTAAGTTTTTCCGGTAAAGTTGGACGAGCTTCGCCTGACTGGCATTTTCAAACTGTAAGAAAGCGTCCATATTCTCTAAGAGACCAACTTTCAAATGACTAAACTAGAAATAAGACACAAAGTCTCGGTCTCAATCAAAAAGAGTATAATGAGGCTACACGTGTTTCGCCTTTTCAGGCATCACCAGACCTACAACTATTCGACCTTCGACATTAACTAAAATCACAAGGACAAATCAAACAACTATAACGTCACATGTTAAAATACACACTGAGATGAGGTTAAGAAACTAAGGTATTGACACGCGCAGATAAAAGTTGAATCAAATAAAAGACAAAAAAATATATATAAATAAAAAATATAAAAAAAGGTTATTGATATACCCAGGAATTGAACCCGAGCCTCCGGCGTGACACACCGAGATACTGTCCACCACAAGACATCATTAACACAATGTAAAACTGGGCTTCTTTTAGCCCTTGTAATTTCCATCTTCTCTAACAAATCCAGTTTTTTACTCTTTGGACACTCGTGTAGTATCTTTACATTGTTTGGTATAGAAAAATTTAATGTTAATCAGGAACAATACCAAAATAGAATTCGAAATATACAGAAAACAATCATCTACAGATAACGTTATTCAATTTAGTTCCATTTCTCCATTCTCACACACAAGTTTGCAGCCTTCAACTCATTTTTCTATCGGTTGTTCAAAATACCTCTTTCCAGGGAAGCTTTCAATCAGGAATTGCAGATTTTAAAACAAATTGCTTTCAACAACGGTTTTCCTATCCACTCCATCAATAGACTTTATTTTAAGTTTTTCTATAAATACAAACTTTCCTTTAATATTATTCACTCTAAACCAACACTTAAAAAATGCTTCAAAGGTTTAACATTTTTTGGTAATATTTCAATGCAGGTGGCGAAGTTTTTCAAACATTTAGATGTCTCAATTGCTTTTAAAACAGTGAACTCACTTAAGAGAAATCTAGTAATGACCAAAGATAAGACTGAACATCTCTCAAAATCAGAGGTGTACTTATTGGGCTGTGGAGATTGTTCTGCTGTATATATCGGACAATCAGGGAGAAGGATTTCCACTAGGGCCCGGGAACATTTTAGCCTTTTCGATAAATATAAAAACACTGATATCACTGAGACAAAGTCGGCTTTTGCTAACCACTTGCTAACAACTGGACACCATTTTTCTATACCAAACAATGTAAAGATACTACACGAGTGTCCAAAGAGTAAAAAACTGGATTTGTTAGAGAAGATGGAAATTACAAGGGCTAAAAGAAGCCCAGTTTTACATTGTGTTAATGATGTCTTCAATTTCGAACCTCAACTAATTTTTAATAATCTTGGCACTAATATTAATCGGCAGGAAGATAATGTATAAACTTTTCATTGGACCTGCTGGTAGAGTGGTGGTCAGTATCTCGGTGTGTCACGCCGGAGGCTCGGGTTTAATTCCTGGGTATATCATACCTTTTTTTATATTTTTTATTTATATATTTTTTTGTCTTTTATTTGATTCAACTTTTATCTGCGCGTGTCAATACCTTAGTTTCTTAACCTCATCTCAGTGTGTATTTTAACATGTGACGTTATAGTTGTTTGATTTGTTCTTGTGATTTTAGTTAATGTCGAAGGTCTGTTTGAATTTTGTATATTTATAGTGATAGTTTACATTGTTATATTAATTGTAGGTCTGATGATGCCTGAAAATGCGAAACACGTGTAACCGCATTATACTCTTTTTGACTGAGACCGAGACTTTGTGTCTTATTTCTAGTTTAGTCAATCGGGGTATTTTGTATACTAAATTCAAATTCAAATTCAAATTCAAATTCAATTTTATTCACTTTAAAGGTTTCGGTTTGTTTTGATTTTGTATACTATAAAAAAAGACATTACTGCAACAATAAAGTATTATTTACTATTGCAACAATAAAGTTGCGAAGTATCGACAATTTAAAAAAATACTTGTTTTTTTGACTGGATGTTAACTCGAAATAATCCACCACTCTAATAATTTTTTTTTAACATTGTTCCGCCACTAATGTTTTGTCGAGATTTAAAGTCAATCAGTTAAGGAGTATATAAGCTATGTCGCGAACTGACAGACCGACAGATGAACCGAAAGAGTTGATAAAACATGTTTTTGACAACTGGGTCAGAAATTGATTAATACATAATGTCCTACCTGTAATGTCGAGAATAATAGAACGTGTCATCAAAACACAGCTTGTTACACATTTAAATCAAAACCATGTACTCCCCGATTTTCAATCCGGCTTTAGGTCTGGCCATAGTTGTGCTACTGCTTTATTAAATGTTACCGATTATATTATTAGAGCTGTTGACTCGGGTATGCTTACCGTGATGATTCTTCTAGACTATTCTAAAGCCTTTGATACCCTAAACAATACTGTTCTTCTTAGGATTCTTAGATATATTGTACTAACTAATCAGGCTATTGAAGCACTCTTATCTTGTAAGGCGAAAGCAAAGAGTATATATCGATCAACGATATTCCAAACTAAGAGGCTTTTAACGGGTGTGCCTCAAGGGACAATATTGGGACCTGTGCTATAAACAATCTACACTGCTTTTTTTCACGAGTATGTTTCAAACGAAAAACTTCAAACTTATGCAGATGATACCCAGTTGCTGCATTCATTCTTTACCGATAAATTTATGGATGGGTGTGGAGTTGTCAACATCAAAAAATTGCAAAGATTTCCAAAGGTCACTGCTTGTTGTTAAACCCAAAAAAAAAATATATAGGACTTTTGTTCGGTCGAAAAAAGGATACATTGTTGCACATGAATGACCTAGATATATTAATTGGAGACGTAAGTGTACAATTTGTTGACGTGGCCAAGAATCTTGGGGTCTGGATGGATACCGAACTGCGGTTTAACAAGCACATTTCTGAATGCGTTAAAAAAGCAATTTATAAGCTAACAATTTTATATAATTCACTACACGTCTTAAATAGAAAACTTCGTCTTATGTTATGTGACTTTTTGGTTTTGTCCTCTTTCAACCATGGCGATACTGTGTGTGATACTTGCTTGAGCGCTGTTGACTCTAAAAGAGTTCAAAGAATACAACATTATTATTTCAGGTTTGTGTATGGGATTAGAAGGCGCGAATCAGTTCGACACAATTAGAATTAATAATGGTTAATAGTGCCTGCTCGGAGAAAACTACATCGTTCTGTTCTTTATCACAATATTGTTGTAAACAAAACTTTTTCGTATTTGTTTAAATAAGCCTATAAAGATTTTCTTTTGAGTAAACAGGAGTGAATTTCTTTGCACCTGCTAGCCTTATATGCAGTTGTATATATTACGTTTCCTTTTCTGTTTAGATATTCTATTTTTTTATAAGTAAAAATAATTGTTGTTCTTGTTTGTTTTTTAATTTGTTTGTTATATTATTGAGGGTTGAGTGGAACACCATTCTTTGGTGACATTCGTGTACCTAAGGAATGAACTTCGCCTTTTTAGTAATAGCACATTAGGTTTATGTATACGTATATTGTAATTATTTCATTGTAATTTTGCAAGTGTGTTTTACGCTAAATAATGATTTTTATTATTATTATTATTATATTTGATTATTGTGCGAAATTTCAGATAAATCGGATAAGTAGTTTCTTAGTAACAAATTTTTTAACATTTCACTAGGCCTCCATTTTGTTATACCATATTGTATTTTTACCAAAATATTACCAGATCATCCCCATGTGACCCTTAATTTTTGACTAAAATTTTAAGTCCATCGGGTAAATAGTTTTTTAGCTATTGGTACCTGCATCCATAATTTTGGTTCTAATATAACAATGAACCTTAAATTTGTTGTAGCGACACTGATTCAGTCGACCAACCTAGATGATACTCATATGGGGTTTGATAGAATTACAGATAAAACTGCTACTTGTGAAAGGGAGCCTTTAAATTTTTTATAAATAACGACAGTTTTGTATCACTCTTACTTCTTAATATTCAGGGTCTAAGAAATAAAATGGATGAGTTTACTGTCTTTGTAGAGTCTCTTGGATCTCCCGATGTACTGCTGCTCACTGAGCATTGGCTTAAACCCGGAGAACCCTGTTTCATTCCCAGTTATTCTGTTGTAGCTAGTTATTCGCGGGAGAAGATGGGTCATAGTGGTACAATGATCTTATTCAAAGATACTTTTTTGCAAAATTTTCCTATTATCACTGTAAATGAATATGATTTCCTGATTGTTGAAGGAAAGTTTGAATTTTGTGTTGTATATAGTAAGACTTATAATGTTTTCTTAATTTGTATATATCGACCACCTAATGGCAGCATTGGGGAGTTTTTGGAATCACTTGAAATGCTTGTTTCCAGTATTCAGATGAATTCCAGAATAATTCTTTGTGGAGATTTTAACATCAATTACATGGCGGATTCAAATGAAACTCAAAATTTAAAAAACTTATTTTTGTCATTTAACTTTTCACTCTTGTAGTTTAATAGATTATTTCTGTTTGAACTTTATTTCTGAAATTAAATGGGAGTCATCAGTTATTCCTTCGGGATTGTCCGACCATGAGTCTGTCTTACTAAGAGTTGGTTTATTTAAAGAAAAAGAGAAAAAATTTAGGTATGGTAGAATATATAGTTCCACTAACTTTAATAATTTTCGAACGTACAGTATGGGTGTTAACTGGCATCGGATAGGTGAGTCTTGTGATCCATTGCATTACTTTAACGAGCTTGTTTTAGGAATTTTTAATAAAACTTTCCCAATTTGCAAATTAAAAAAGAAATCAGGAAAACCTATGGTAACTTCTGGAATAAGAACTTCATCAATAAATTTGAGGGCATTACATACCTTCAGAAAATATACCACAAATCTTTATTTTCACAATTATTTTTTAAACTACAGAAAGATCTACAGAAAGGTAATTAGTACTGCGAAGCAAATGTATTATAGAAATAGAATAGAGAGGGCAAGTAACAAAACTAATGAAAACTGGAGTATTATTAATGACTTGACTGGTAGAACAGCGGATGTAAATCGGATTCCTATTGATGTGAATTTACTTAATGAGTTTTATTGTACAATAGCTGAAAAAATTACAAAGAACTTAAGACCCCAAATCAATCCACTTTCTTACATTCAGAATGTGTCTATTCGTGACTCTTTCTACTTGGCTCACACTGATATTGATGAGATAAAAATTATTTTTAAATCAATAAAGAATAAGAAGTCCTGTGGCATTGATGAGATATCCCTCAGGATTCTCGAGAATCTCCCCGATGAAGCTCTCAGTGGGTTGGTTCAGTCTATAAATATGTCATTTGATTGTGGCAAATTTCCATCATGTCTGAAGTTGGCTGTAGTTAATCCATTATTCAAAGGGGGCGAGCTGGATGATCTAACAAATTTCCGGCCCATTTCTCTCTTGCCCTGTTTATCTAAGGTCGTTGAATCGTTGGTTAAGAGGAGAATGAATTCTTTTTTGAAGCGGCATAATGTTTTGAGCAGGAATCAGTTTGGGTTTCAGGAATCGAAAGGCGTTAATGACGCAATATTTGCTTTTCTTGAAAAGTTATATACAAGCTTAAATATGGGAGACGTGGCTGCAGCGGTGTTCTGTGACTTTTTCAAGGCATTTGATTGTGTAAATCACAGAATACTGCTGGATAAACTCTCCAACTATGGCTTTAGAGGCAATACACTTAAATGGTTCGAGTCCTTTTTGACTGGGAGAAGACAGAATGTAAAGTCATTGGGTGTTATGTCTGAGACTTGCAATGTGAATCATGGCGTTCCACAGGGATCGGTGCTTGGTCCAATACTTTTTCTGCTCTATATCAATGATCTTGCCTCTCTTGACATACGGGGTTCTTTTACTGTATTCGCAGATGATACAACTATTTTATGGGCACACCCACAGCAGGATGAACTTATGAATATTATTTTTGAAGACCTGGTGAAGGTAAAACAATGGTGCGACTCCAACTTACTGTGTTTTAATGTTAAGAAAACAAGCGTACTTAGCTTTAAGTTTGCCTTTTCTGGTTTAAATTTGGATGGTTATAAATTAGAAAATAGACGAGTAAATAAATTCTTAGGCATTATGGTCGACGACAGGCTAAAGTTTCAAAACCATATTGTGGCACTCATCAAAAAAATTGCAAGTGGTTGTTATGCTGTAAGGGTTGTCTCGAATGAACTGGGACTGTCTGTTGCTAGATCTGTTTATTTCTTCCTTGTAGAGAGTCATCTGCGTTATGGTATTGCTTTTTGGGGCTTTTGTAGCCGGTACCTTTTTAATTCTACTTTTGTTCTGCAAAAAAGAGCAATAAGGTATATTTGCCAGGTAGATATAAGAGAATCATGTAGACCATTATTTGTAAAATTGAAAATTTTGACTCTTCCCTGTATTTTTATATTGAAAACAGTATGTCTTATATTTAAAAAATACCATCATATTATTAGTTTATCTGGATCTAGTAATTACAATACTAGACTGGTTAATAATGTACAAGTACCAATTCCCCGAAGCGCTCTTACTAAGAATTCACTAATTTATGAAAGCATAAAAATTTTCAACCACCTGCCAAATAGTATAAAATTGTCACCCACATTAAAAGTGTTTAAAAAGTTAGTTTCAGCACGACTTAGGGAAAAAGCCTATTATAGTTTGCTAGATTATTTTAATGATAATTGGACATAAGCTAATGATATTTTAAATATGTGTTATGTCCTCAAACTTTTAGTGTTTAGCTATATCTTAAATTATGTGTAGTTACATTATAGTATTTTGATCATTTTTTGTTTTTTATTGTAGGTATGTTTTATTTATTAGGCAATTTAATTTATGATTTTTGTCAGAGCTCTGTCAACAAGTACTTTGTATTTAGCACAATAAAGCATATTTTGAATTTGAATTGGAATTTGAATATGCTGCAAAAAGACGAATGACAGACAGACCGACAGAATTGAGATATTCCCTGGAACATATAGACTGAAAAAATCTTCCTTCTACGAAGGAAGTAAAAATTACTTGGCCGTCATTTTGTTCCACTATCTTGAATTCGTACTACAACTTTACCAGTTCGTCTCTATATCACACTTAATCTTTACACAAAATTTGTAATTAATATAAATAGTAATTTTTATAGGCCTATTTTTTAAAATTTTAATAGGCCGCCATTTTATTTTGCGATTTTATATTCATAATAAAATGTTACCAGTTCATAGGGGTTCGCGAGACCACGAGACTAGTCTCGGTATATGTTTCGGTCTCGAAACGAGATCGAGACTTGAAAAAGTATTTCGAGACCGAAACTTGGTGTTCGAGACCGAGACCGATACCGATACTTACCTATCGAGACTCTCGGTCTCCATCTCAAAGTGAAGTAGCAAAATAACTAATGTTCGTAAATTATTTGTTTTGACAAAATAATTCAAAAAATATGTTTGGGGGCAAATTAATTGATGCAAGAAATAATTTTTCTATAAACAGTTATATTATACTAGCATTGTATACGTTCTTATAACAATCATACTAGTGAAATAGTCATTTCAAAAACGATATAAATAACTATAAAAAGAGAATTTCCCAAATTTAGAAATTCTAGTAGCGAAATTCCACTTCACATGTCGAAAACCGTAAATTGCTACCCTGTTCTCAAAAAGAGACACTTTATCACAACTATACTATATAGGATTTTGATATTGTGATCTTTATAAATTTATAATCAGTTTTTATGTTTAATTATTGAAAGTAACTAAAATCCAAAAATTTTTAGTTTTTTGGTTGAATAATTAATAACTAATAGATTGTAACAACTACAAACAACAGACAAAGTAATTGTGGTGATTTTTGTTTAAAAATTTTCCGACTTAAAATAAACAAAAATTTTTTTAAAAAAATCAGTGAATATTTTTCTTAACATTTTCTTCTTTAATCGCTTCGATGGCTTGCTTATTAAAGAAGGTACGTATTTTATAGAACAATATTTTTGTATTGATTTTGTTTGTATTTGAAAATAATGGAGGATATAAAATTTTTAACTAATTCTATGTGTATAATAAAAATAATACATATACATATTTTTAGACAAGATTTAATAAACCTCAGAAAAACAAAACACAAAGTAGAATTTGGCATTTGTTAGGCTTTTAAATACATTATCAATAAAGCTAATTCAAATATTGTTTATCGCTTAAAAAATAACGCTTTAATTGTATTTTATTATTTCTTTTCTCTAATTTTCGAACAAAGTAAAAATTTAAATTTCTAGACATACATTATAAGCATATTTTTAGATTTTATTTCAACCTATATAATAAACCTAAAAATATTTTAAAATTTAAAATTTAAACAAAAATATTTTATAATTTCATTTTTCAAGTTACTTTTATACTTAAGTTTCATTTAACATGCTTCTTAGTTTCGATCGTTTTCTACCTATTGAATTATAACGTCTGTCCCTAGAATACCCAGCACGTTGCTTGCATGAGCTCGGTAGCATTATACAGTGTGTCCTTATTATGTGTTTAATATATCTTATTCCATTTGTATATCTTTCGAAATGGGAAATAATTATTGTTCTGTGGATGGTTGTTTAAGTAACTCTAGTGATGTGTGGCCTTTCTGTTGATGTCCAAAGAACAAGGGATATGTGATATTTATTTTGATACACCTACTATTGTCCGTATATCTTCATTTACTGATTCCATCTGTTGGCAACATCATTTCGAATTATAAATTTTTGGAATATATTTTATAAAAATATACTTACATTTTTTCTACTTTACTAACATGTTCAAACATTGGATTTTTTTACATTAAATTTTTAAGATTGGAAAAACTCTGGGCTTCGAACGTAGGCTTCTATCTTCTTTTGTCTAAATAACATTTCGGCGAACAATTATTATTTTTAAAATTTTGTTTTCGAGAGCACCGAGACTTTCGAGACCGATAACGAGACTAAGTAGGTCTCGGTCTCGGTCTCGAAGCACCGAGACCGAGACCGTAAACATTTTCTCGCGAATCCCTACCAGTTCATTCCTATGTAACACCTAATGTTTTTACAACATTTCAGGAAATAGGCTAATTATTATTTTAGTACTATTTTTTAACGTATCACCATGTTGTTCTGGCATATTGGATTTTCACCAAAATATTACCAGGTCATCCCCATATGACCCTAATTTTTGACTAAAATTTGAAATTAACCAGAATTTTTAAATATTTTGTAAAGCCGCCATTTTGTTCCGCCATCTTGGATTCGTACCAAAATTTTACCAGATGATTCGTACATACTAACTTAATTTTTGTGTCCCTGAAACGTAAGGATTTGAAAACCTCTCGAAGGACGATTTTTTCACGATTACAATGCTTCCCCTTTTCTTATCAGCTAAAATTTAACGATGAACTTAAAAACGTATCGAGATGATGACCTATGCCCTATTTGAAATAAGAAAGTTATAAGTTAAAGTTAAGTTATATATATGTCAGTAATGAAAACAAAAAATATAAGTGAAAACAAGAAACCCTTTGATATTGAAAGTCTTCTCCAAACATTTATACTTTCTGGGATAAGGTATAAAGGATCTTATTCTGAACGCCCTCTACATATTACTAACAACGTGCTGAACTAATCTGGTTGTTTCACTTTCCTTAATAAAAAAGAGAATTCATACCGTGAGAAGTTCTTGGTCCAATTTACAGAATTATTTGTAACAATAACATACATATTGACCTTAGTGCTGTTTTGTTCATTTACAAATACGCTTTAAAGCGACTGAAAAGAGATAAAATTGAAAACGTTATAAAGTTCTCAATTAACTGCTACTAAGAGTAAAGAAAGTAATGAGAAATTTGTTGAATACCGAAAAGTTTGCCCGGCAATTTTATACTCGTTTTGCAGTAGATTTAAATTGCATTCAAATGTTTCTTTTTAAGTAGTCGGGCTATTTTACTTTTTTGCATATACCATTTCATATTTCATATCTGTTTGAAATTAAAACGGTAAAAAGAGAAAAACCCACACGATTGCATGGAAGTATTATTACTATTAAAAGCCTCTTTTGTTTTTGTTTCGGGTTTCAACTTTTACACAACGATATGTTCAAATGAAAGGCTTTGATACTTCTCTTTTTGAAGTTAATAATAGACTGTATTGCATTTTTTGTTTGATAAAATTGTTTATTGTTACTTGTGGACTGTAAATTTTTGAAACGTGTTTTGTAAACTGTGACCGTTTTGTGACCGTAAAGGGTAAACGGGCGTTTCTTTGGTAAATACATACTTTCGGTGGGGAGTAAATAAAGCCAGAAGTAGGGGTGGTAAACACAGCCAGCAGTGGTATCCACTTTTATCGAAACCCCCCATGATTCAAAATACAGGTGCCCATGGCTAATTTTATGAGTTGAGATTTTTTTTCAGATTTCCTGTCAAAAATCTCGGACAAGTTCGTAAATGCGCAATATCAAAACACAGGATTTTGTTTAAAAAAATAAAAAAAGAAATAAAAGATGGGGCAACTTTGAATGAAGGCATTTTGCGGAGTCAAAACCCCGACCCCTTTGTCAAGGTAAAAAAGGGAATTTAGAAAAACTCAAAATGAATACAAGATGTCTATACCTCAGATGCCAACAGAGTGGTTGGAAATTAAAAAAAAAACTTGTTGGAAATTAAAAAAAAAACTTGTTTTGTCTTTCGCAATTTTCACACATTTCATTTTCTTTTTTCGAAAAGAATAATGAGGGGGAGGGAATAGGGGAGAGGCCCAAGTTTCTCCAAGGGATTGAAAAACCATGTCGCTAAAATTACTGTACGGTTTATACAGGGCGAGAAATAAAATTTAATTTTTTCCATGTATTCAACTAGTGTTTTACGTTTGGCCCTGTAGCAACTGAACGGTTGAGCTGCGCAAATCAAATAAATGTAGCATGCATTAAATTTATTTGCCATTTTTTGACCCTTTATATCGTCGTAATGTTACCTGCTGGGATAAAAACGATTAAACAAATAATAAAAAGTTTCACCTTTATGCTATAAGACATAGATATAAATGTAACCTACACAAAATAAACCATCTCTTGTACATGGATGACATAAAACTATATGCAAGCACAAAGGCACAGCTAAAGGAACTCCTTAAAATCACAGACAAGTAAATGCAAGCTACTTCATATCAACAAGGGTCAGTGAAATGACCACCCTACGAGGGAAACAATCAACAATGAAACTATAGATAACATGCTCAAAGAAGAAACGTACAGATACCTAGGCTTCCATCAAAGCACCAAAATTAACGACACTCATATCAAATCAGAGCTCAAGACGGAATTTGAAACCAGACTCACAAAGCTACTAAAAACAGAACTGAAATCCAGAAATCTAACGAAAGCTATTAACACCTTCGCCATACCTATTCTTGCGCATTCGTTTGGTATCATTAAATGGTCACACACAGACATAGAAAACATTCACATTCTCATACGCTCTGAATTCACTAAACACAGGAAGTTACATCCCAACGCATGCAAGGAAAGACTCACCATCGAGAGAAAAGAAGGAGGAAGGGGAATTATCGATATACAATCGCTAAATAAAAAACAAATTTACTAACTCTGAAATTCTTTCACAACAAACAAACCTCCACAAGGCAATAGTGAAGGCAGACAAGAATTAAACACCGCTCGACCTGTCTCAAACTAGCCACGCAGCAGACGCACACAGTCACATCCAATCACGACTAGAAAAAATGAACACCTGGTCTGAAAAAATACTTCACGGAATACACAGATACCACATAAAGCAAGACTATATACATAAAAAGCTTTCATATACGTGGTTACAAGAAGGGCAGCTGTTCCCTGAAACAGAAGGCTTCCTGCCTGCCATCCAGGACAAACTCATAGCAATCAGAAACTACCGAAAGCACATCATCAAGGACACAACCATTGAAGACGAGAGGTGCAGGAGATGACACCAGCAGAGAGAAAGGATCGATCATATAATGAATAAATATAGAATAATGGCGGAACTGAATACACCGCGAGACACAACTCATCAGCGAAGGTCGTTCATCAAGCATTAGCCACAACATACAAACTAACGGAGAACACAGCCCCTTACTACCATTATAAACCAACATCTATACCTGAAAACGAAGACTACAGGCTCTACTGGGACATTGACATCCACACAGATAAAACAATCCCCGCAAATAGACCCGATATCACCTTTCAAACCAAAAAAGAGAAAATCACTTATTTAATTAACATGGCTGTCCCGAACGACGAGAACATCCAAGCAAAATACAGTGAGAAGATTGCCAAATACACCGACTTGGCAATGGAAGTAAAAAGGCTGTGGAAACAGGAAAGAGTCATCATTGTTCCTCTCGTCATATTAGTAACAGGTCTCACCACAACAACGTTTACACCGCATTTGGCTCAATTAGGACTTAATACAGAAATTCATAGGAACATCCAGAAATCGGTCATTTTGAAAACATGTAGCATAGTTAGATCATTTCTTAATACACAATAGTTGTTTTTTCTCCATTTCCCTTTTTCTATTTTTATTTTTTCTACTGATTTGATATAATCCCGTCAGTATAAAATACAACCACATGAATACTGTGAGACAACAAGTCATAAAAACAATAAAAATAATAATAAGAAAAATAATAAGGTATAAGAAATTTGAGGTCCTCCATGAAACTATGGCTCGTCATTTTACCAAAATAATGCACCATCCGGAGACAATCCCCGCATTTCTTATGCTGAGCACTACAACTATGCTACCCAAAAGCAATAGGACAGAAGACCCATCCCAATACAGGCCCATCACCTGTTTGCCCACCATGTACGAGATCCTAACAGGATGCATTGCAAATCGTATCTATCACCATATTCACAGTCATAATCTATTAGCCGAGGAACAGAAGGGATGCATCATTCAAGACTATCAAGGATGCAAAGAACAACTTATCATCGACTCTGTGGTACTTAAGCAGGCACAGAAAAAACAGCGCAACATACACACTGCTTTTATAGACTATAAAAAGGCGTTTGACTGTGTACCACATTCCTGGATCATAGACATACTAGGCATATACAAAATTCAGCCTATGATGATCAATTTTATAGTAACTATCAAGCACAAGTGGAGAACGAACCTGAGGATCTATAATGGTGATCAATCTTTTACCACTTTTGGTAAATTCCTCCATCAATATGGGAATTTACTAAAGAAACTCGTTAAGTACAATGTGGTTCTGCTTAGCCATGAACCCCCTCTCCACAGTGCTCAACAATAGAGGACAAGGCTTCAACATAAAAGCCAATAGAGACGATTCCCGAACCATATCCCACCTCCTGTATTTGGAATGAAAAATGTAAAGCCTTAAACATCGAAAAACGCAAAGTAACTAGTGGTGATGTACCCTACCTACCCAATGGAGAAATAGTTCAAGCAATGAACCAAGGAGGTACCTACAAATACCTAGGATTCCAACAAGCTAGACTGCTCCAGGATAAGCAAGGGAAAACCAAGATGAAAGATCAGTGCGAGCTTTTCTGAAGACAGAACTGAACGTCGGAAATCTTATTACAGCAATTAACATCTATACTGTGCCGGTGTATACCTACAGTTTCGGAATCTTGAAATGGACTAACACGACGCTAGAGGGATTACAACGAACTACTCGCCTAATGATGACCAAGTACAAGTTACACCACCCAAGGTCATCAACTCTCTAAATGACCTTACCACTTGACCAATTCAAATTCCCGACAGCTGCAAAAATTGAGAGATTTCTTCACCAACAAGGCACAAATATCAAGCCGCCACCGCATAGTGACCTAAAGTGACAACTAGCACTCTCCACTCAATCTTGCAAGTGACAAATTATCCCTAAAGTTACTTTTGACCCGGACAAACAAGAACAGTGGCTCAAATGGCATTGCACGGCCGACATCAGAATGACTTGAATCAGCCACACATAGATAAGGAAGCATCCAAAGGTGACTGAAGGATGGACAACTATTCCCAGAGACAGAAGGATTTGTAATGGCAATAGAGGACCAAGTTATTTCATCCGGTCCGTTGGATCCGATAAGTGTCGAAAATGTAGCGATCAGAGACTATACAGCATCTAACATCTGGTTGCACTTACCTAGCAAAAACGGACTACCTCCAGCGACATAACCAGGTGTGTAAAATTATATACCAGAAGCTTACCAATAAAAACGGGCTCCTGAAATCTTTGTGCCTTATTATAAATACCAACCAAGTTCAGTAATGCCCCTAAACTGTACTACGACTGGGCAATTATTACCGACAGACGGGTGACGAATAATCGCCCTGATGTGGTACTGTTAAATAAGGAAACAAAGAGAGCTTATTTAGTAGATGTCGCTGTACCCAACGAGATATAGCAGATGTGGCGATTGAATAAGGTGCATGTGATACCAATCATCGTATCATCAACTGGACTAGTTCCAAAAACACTAGAACAGAACCTGAAAATCATAGCAGCACACTAACATCTTTATTGACATCCAGAAGGCTCAGTCCTGCTCAGTACTTGCCATATAGTGAGAAAATTCTTACAGGACAACACATAGAACTAATAGAAACCAGCCCTCTCTTTTTGATGCATGCATCCGGTATTGTCAATTTCGATAATAATAATAATAATAATGGTATTTTATTATTAAGAAATACATTTACAATTAAATGCATAGTCCGTATAGACGTGTTCCTTAATAAATAGGCGAAGTCTAGCACTGAGCAGCTATTCATACTTAACCTTCTTTTACAATTAGGCAGTCCAACAAAACAGCTGTTTGTCCTACGACAGCTATTTGATCAATTGATTGTGGGACTTATCAAACCAATATTTAAGCCTCATTGGCTAAATTAGTTTGTCTGTCCTACGACAATCCAAAAATGACATGAGAGTGACAGATCGTTGGAGTGCCTGTAACATTTTAATTTCGTAACTACATTTAAATGCATAAAAATCCGTAAATCCGGTACTGTAAGTCTCCTATCGATGTAGTAAGGTGCTCGTGGTCTCTGCTTAACGAAATCTTCCGCTTCATATTGAGGCAATTCACTAGTCTTCGTGTAGATGGCGCCTTAGTTTTGTACAATTAGTAATTTTACTTTCTTCTCCTTTAAATATTTTTTATCTTTCCTGTGATCCAGCTCAGGAATTGGCTGATCTATTGTCCAGATTTGGTCAGTTTGATTTTAGGAAAGTGGCACCACTGACGGATTGTCAACCCCCTAGTGCTGCCTTGACCTGGTGGTGAGGTAGGTTAAGCTTTTTGTCTCTCTGGAAGGTGAAGGTTAAGTGTGAAAGTTTGTCGGCGAATTGATCCTGTCTTAATCCAGGCCATCTTTTGGGATTTACGTTATAAACTTAGTTATAAAGGCTCCTATGTGTATTTAATTACGTTGTACCTTAATATTTTTGGTTGAGGAACCTTTTATTACTCTCTTGTGAGGATTTAACTGCACTTGACCACCTACCATATTTTTTGATGGGACAAACTTTACAAAGTGACTAATAAGAAACCTTTTACCATCCAATAAGGTAAGATAACCCAATTTTATATTCACTAAAATGTGATATATTTTCCCTATACATATTTTCTTGTATTTTGACATATTATTTTTTATAGGTTATGTTTTAACCTCTACCTTAAATATAGTTTATCAACTATCACTAAGGTCTTTTGTTTATATATAAAAAAGGGGTTATTTTTTTGTTACTTAGTTCTCTTATTAAAAAGTAAATACAAGGTCACAGAGTTATTTTACTTATTGAAATTAAGAGCTATGGGGACACTGTTGATTGCCCTTTGATTTGTGTAGCAAACAATGTATTTAATAGTACTTTTCATTTTCTTAAGATATATGCTGAGTGTATATATACCTTATGTTTGTTATAATTATTAAGTTTATTTCTGCAATACAAAAAGGTCTATTTGTAACCTCCATAAGCCAACTGTTATTTAAGTTTGCATAAAGTAAAGAATAGTAAATACATTGGGGAGAATTTGTTTTTTTAATAAGTGTGTTTCAATACAACTATTACAGGTGTATGTTATAATTAGGAAGGCCTATATATCTATAAAAATCACTTTAATTTTCATATTTCTTTGAAGACCGAAACAACCTTATAAGATATAAATACATGCTATCTGCTTTAACCAATTTGGCAAAATTGAACAATATTGATCAGTGATTTACATTTTCTGTCTGTAACATCTTATATTGGCTTACATATACTGGAGTAATGACATTTTGTATTGATGTCTACAAGATTTTAAGGGTGGATTCTTGTTACTATTCACTATAAGGGCTGTAATGTACCTATATTAGTATTAATTAATAGATATGTTGCTTATATTTTGTATATAATGTTAAGGGGTTGTAGTTGATAATATTATGTATCGTAATAGACATGTACGAGCCTAATATTTTGAATTTCTATAATAGAATGACTTAAGATTTTTTGTAATTTGGGTAAATTGGTTTAAATGAAGTCAAGCTGGGAAATATTGATACATTTTTGTTTAGAATTATTTTCTTTATTTGATATACTGGGTGTTGAGTTGTTAAACAGACCTATATACTTTTATTTGGGGTGTAAATCTTAGACGTTTGTACTATTCTAGTTTTTTTTTTCTTCTTCTCCCTCCTCTTCTACTTCTTGTTCCTGTTCTCCTAACCAGGGTTTGACCCTGGATGTGTCATTGTAAGTGGAGCAGAAGTCTGTTACCTAGTACTTAAGTGTGTACGTACCCAGTTTTCCTGCTGGAAATGTCTTCGATGACACTTACATCATTGACTGCTGATCTAAGTCACCGATGCTGATAGACACTTAGATAAGTCTCTTAATTTTAACATCCCTTGTGCTGAATTGACTTTGTTGTTTATTGCTGATCAACTTTATGACTTTTTCTATTTCTTTTGAGTGTAGAGTATACTTTTTGATATAAAGTTCTAACTACTGCTGATGTGCATAAACCATGATTATTGGTGTTGTCAATAAGATTATTTTTACTTTATAACTCATGCTGATACTCAAATATCACATTATAAGTTTAGGACACAATAATCTATAGGTTTTTGTCAACATTTGACCGTATAGTAGGCTTTAAGATACAGAACATCACAGTATAAGTTTATGACACAATAGTCTATAGGTTTCTGCCAACATTGGATAGTATAATATACTTTAAGATACAGTGTTGTTGTGAAGAGTGATCACATCTTGAAATTTTAACTTATTAGATCTAGTTAGTTTATACAAGGTATATAATAAGTGTTATAGACAGGTAACACTACTGGAATATGTGATGATATTTATGATTTATTGTATTTACTTGCTTTAGAAAGGTATTTTGACATAAAACAATGGTGTCAATTTGTTAGGTAATATTGGTGATTTGCACACTAACTTTACCACCTCTCTTTCAATCAACCACTTAGTGTAGATTTATATTATCTTAAAACAAATACATACTCTCTGCTATCAAACAGAGAAAGAGTGTGGCATGCCTAATCCAAAAAAAACTTTTACCTACATATAATAAAGGTTAGGCGTATATAGTATTTACAGTGATATATTTAACCCCTAACCTCACACTATGCAGAGAAAATAAAATGTAAGAAATGTTCATGCAAATTGATGGAAAAATACACAAAAGTTTCTTTTAGGTCATGTAGTTAGAAAGTAACTGAATTTTTACAGTTTTTTTTTAAATTAGCAATAGAATTCAAAGACTTTAAATTAGCATCTAATTGATTATTATATAGCTCAACAGCATTATAACAAAATGATCTTTGGGAAAGGTTAGTTTTATGTGGCGACATTGACAAGTTGTTAATCCGTAAACCTCTTTCACGTAGTTTATTTCGAAAATTGGAAAGTTGTATAGAATATATTAAAGTTTTTAAATGCCATTTGATTTTGTGAAAAAAGATAACTACTTCGGTTTCAAAATGAAAGTATCGATTTTTTTTAAGTTCATATGGCAAAAAATCGTATATAAAAATTGATATTTTTGCTTACAAATAATAACTTTATCGGAACCTTTACGGCCAACCTTGAAACGCAATTTTTTATTTCTTTACCTCTTTTTTTGTCTTGGGTTTTTTTGAATAAGACAACTTCTTACCGGAGATGCAGTAAAAAAATCGAAAAAAGAAACAAAAAGTTTAGATTTTTAAAACAATCTCTGTTAATTGTAATTTCTGTACACGTTTTAAATACTTTTTAGTATTTTTTTCTCCAATTACGACTATTTAGAACAATTTTTGCTTTTACAGACCAGGGCAGCGACTCAACGGCTATAGGGCGTCAAAGTTACACTATTTTTCGAATTAAAAAATATATATTTCCCTACCTTTGATCCCGCCCATTTTAAATAGGATCCGAAAGACTATAAAGATAAATGTTTTCTGATAGAAAATTTCACAAGCTAAACTTACTTGAATTTTTTAAATTCTCAATTGTTTGAATTTGTTGAAGAATTGCCATTAAATATCAGGCGTTCACTTTGGTACCCACTTGACGGAGCACCATATCATAGTACAGGGTGTCCGGATTTGGTTGCAAAAGCAGGGTATCTCGCTTATTTTTAAAGATAGAACCTTGCGGTTTTCACGAACCTGAGCTAATTTTTTGTGAAACTCATGAAGTCGTAAACAAAATTTTCATAGCCTTCTTCGTTTATGAGATACAGGGCGAAATAGAAAATTTTGCTTATGCAGTTTTTTACGCTGGATCCAGTGGCGTAGTCATATTTTTCATTTGAGGTGTTATTTTTTAGATATAACCCAAAGTTGTGTTTTTTTAAATGGGACACCCTGTATATTTGTCCAGAAATTGATTTGCCATTTTAAAAACTTCTCAAAAATATATAATAGTATGGGTCTATTTTAATAAACAACAACAAAAATCCTATTTTTTATAATTATCATCCCAAATTTTTCAGTAGGCCATGCAAAACAGTGCTGCCTTTTATTTAAAGTCGTTAACGATATCTACATCCTAACAATAAATCAAAATAAATATGTAATTAAATCTATTTATCAAAATATGTATTGATAATTTCGCACCAAAAAAGTACCACCTACCTAGATTTATGTAACACAAGAACAAAACAGTAATAAATTATTATGTAACAAGCCTTTCAGCTAAAATCAACTATCGTATAAGAACTACAGTAACTAAGGAAATCAAAAGAACTGTTCAAACTGATTTTCATTTTGTTCTATGCATGCTTCGCACAATTTTCGTATTCGTTTTAGGGAATTAAGCAAAATAACGGGATGATTTTGTAAATAGCGAAAATTTTCTCTCATTGCATTTCCTAAATCTTGGACATTATAATAGTGGTGTTTGTAAATTCTATTTTCCAGATATCCCCATAGAAAAAAATCTAAAATCGACAAATCTGGGGACCTAGGGGGCCCTCTTATAGGTCCATGTGTTCCGATCCATTGATTGGTAAAATTATTGTCCAGAAATAATCTCGCCATTCCAGAATTGTGTGCAGGAGCACCGTCCTGTTGAAAAAAAAATTTCGTTAATTTGCGCTAGAGGAACATCGTCAAGTAATTCAGGTATAGCTGCCTCTAAAATTTCTGTATAGTGATTGGCTGTTAGATTTCCCTTAAATATATAAAATTTTATATGTGTTCCTAATATGAAGCAGGACACATTTAGACCAAACCTGCCCTGCTGTCTTCTGGGAAATATTTGGTGTTGATTTTCCTGGGACCAGAATCTACTATTGTGCTTATTGAGTATACCAGAATTACTGAAATGTGCTTCGTCTGACCATATAACCTTCCTTTCAAAATCTCTAACCATATCGCATCTTTCTCGAAACCAATTGCAGAAGACTACCCGACGCTCTGCATCCCCTGGCTGTAAGTGCTGCACGAGCCTAAATTTGTATGGGTGTATATGTGCTCTTTTAGAGTTTCTTGAACTCTAGTTTTTGGAATCCCTATGCTCTTTTCACTGGCCCTACAAGAGTTTGTAAGGTAAGCTTCTGCATTAGCCAAAACCGTAATTTCCTCAGCCTTCCGATTTTCTTTATTTATGTTTTCGTACGAGGTTTGATAAATGATCTGTGATTAAGTAAATTCTTTTTTATCCGATAAAAAGTAGATATATTAGGTTGCCTCCTTTCTGGATATCTAAATAAAAATTAAGCAATAGTATTTCAACATACCTAAAAATTAACTATTTACCTGTTAAAATACAAAAAAACAGAAGTCAACTTAGAACTATTACCGGGGTCCTAACTGGACACTGGCTAGTGAAATATTACCTGCATAAGATTGGACTCGACAACGATCCATACTGCAGGTTTTGTGCTGAGGTAGATGAAACTACCGAGCATCTAGTCTGTCGATGTGACGCTTTAGTCAACGCCAGACTGCTTTGCTTGGGTGACACCTATGTGGAACCCGAGCCTGTGGGACGTGCGCGACCTGAAAGGGTCCTTTCCTTTCTAAAAAGGAGTGGGCTCTTGGCCTGACACGCCTACTTGGGGGGATAGCACAATGGGCCCCAGTGAGCCTAAGTGCTGCCCTTGTCGGGCTCCCCATCTATGTCTATGTCTATGTCTATGTTAAAATACATCTCAGAAGCCGTTTCAACATTTTCATTACTTAATATAAAACAAGCTAACATATCGTACTTTTCATAATGTTCGAAAGTTTGGTTTTCTCCCATAATAATACAAATATATTTTTACACAATAAATAAATACCAAAAACTAGCGCTATATTTTATATACGCGTACAAAATTGGGAAATGTCATTTGCTTCTAAGAAAACAAAAGAAAACGGCATCGTTTTGCATGGCCTACTGCAAAATTTGGGATGATAATTATAAAAATTAGGATTTTTGTTGTTGTTTATTAAAATAGACCCATAATATTATATATTTTTGAGAAGCTTTTAAAAGGACAAATCAATTTCTGGATAAATATACAGGGTGTCCCATTTAAAAAAACACAACTTTGGGTCATATCTCAAAAATAACAACTCAACTGAAAAATATGACTACGCCACTGGACCAGCGTAAAAAACTGTATAAGCGGCAATTTTTCCCTTTACGTTAAGTTAATGGATAACTGAGATACGAGGAGGGTCCCAAAATTTTCTATTTCTCTCTGTATCTCATAAACGAAGAAGGCTATGAAAATTTTGTTTACGGCTTCATGAGTTTCACAAAAAATTACCTCAGGTTCGTGAAAAACGCAAGGTTCTATCTTTAAAAATAAGCGATATATCCTGCTTTTGCAACCAAATCCGGACACCCTGTACACAGACAGTTTCCAATTTTTTACAAAAGATTTTTTCAAATCGCTAGATAAGGGGGTATTTTGCAATCCCGTGGCCAGCCAGGTCTCCTGACCTAACCCCGTTGGACTTTTTCCTTTGGGGACTGTTAAAAGAAAAGTTTTATCTTCGCAGGCCATTACAAATCGTGGATCACCTGGAAACAGTCATCAGGCAGTGTGTACAAAAAATTACGCCAGCTATGGTAAGAGCAGCAATAGCAGAGTTCAGTAGAAAAACTATAATGTGTATGGAACGAGATGGCGCTCACCTAGCTAATATAATTTGTTCATTGTTTACTCTTAGTTGATTTTTTTATACGATATTGTTAAATAAAACTTTTTGTACACCCCATTGCATACAGATTCGAATGTCTTTATGAAATTTAATATTTTATTACACCTCGGAATAATTCTCTTGTGGCATTTTGCTCTAAAACTAAATTATGGGTAGTTTTCTCTTCAGGCAATTTTAGATTTGGTTAGTTTTTGGCAACCCTGTAAAATATTTTTAGGTTTTATAGTTCCAATAATATTTTTGGAGAAAGTAGAACTTTTTATGAAGAGTAACATTTTTCATAAATTGAAAAATAAAAAAGTCTTCCGTTTGTTAAGAACTTTTCAGGACACGGGAATTTGAATATTTTTTCCAAGCAAAAGCAGAATTAAAAAAAAAACTTGCTTTTTTAAACACCAACTCAATAGAAGAATTATGAAATTTATTGCTAAAACAAAAATATCCCTAAATCAATTTTTCAAAATACGAACTTTAACCCACTTTAAACATCGAAGAGTTTTTTCGTTTTCTACTTAATAACTTACTTATCGTTCTAGTTTAAAGGGGGGAAGATTGGGAAAGACAATTTTTCTTTTCTCTTTTCTGTGATGAAGCAAGGAATCAATAGCAGTATGAAAGTTGGCAGCAGAAAAGAGTGGAAGAGTTTAAAACTTCTTAAGTTTAAAAGAAACAAAAAATTCACGGATTTAAAAAATCAGCTTTAATAAATATATTATTATTTTGCCAATTATTTCTTATCGATATGAATAGTCGAAAATACAAGCATTTTAACAAAATATATTTTTACACATGTTACTTTGCGACGCTATTCGAACGAAGAGCTAAATTGTTTAATTAAAAAAGTAGGGAAAATTATTACCTAAAAAAAGGTGCTCGTGTTTTCTCCTGCTGTCCTCATAGGTTCTGCAAAAATTGTGTGTGAACGAAATAGTTTTTGAGGTTATGTTATGTAGCCAAGAATGGAGAGCCAAATCAGTAACGACCTTAAATTAATTTATCTCGAGAACTATTACAATTCCAGAAAAAAATCAGAATAACTTTTTCTGTAAATAATGATATATATAAATGATGAAAACATATATATATATATAAAACTATATATATATATATATATATAAATTTTAATTAAATAATAATTAGGTCGCCATTTTGGATTCTTACCAAAATGTTACTAGTTTATTTGTATGTAATACTTGATATTTGTACCAAATTTGAGGCAAGTTGGGTAAATTTTTTAGTGATAAATTTATTACCATTTCACCAGGCCGCCATTTTGTTCCACCATATTGGATATTTTCCAAAATATTACCAGGTTCTCCCCATAAGACCTTTAATTTTTGACCAAAATTCAAAAATTCAATCGAGTAAGTGGTTTTTTAGCAATGCCCCAAATTGACAGACAGACAAACCGACAAACAGACCGAGCTTATTGAGAAAATATGGTTTTGGGCAGCTAGAAACCATAAAACTTGTGGAGGGTAATCACCCTCCGAGATTTTTTCAGATCTTTACGTTTCAGGGCCCCTAGATTTTAGTCAAAAATCAAGGGTCATATGGGGATGACCTGGTTACATTTTGGTAAAAATCCAATATGGCAAACCAAAATGACGGCCTAGTGAAACGTAAAAAAATATATTACTAGACAACTACTTATCCAATTTACCTCAAATTTTGCATAAACATCAAGTATTATGGAGGAATCAACTGGTAAAATTTTGCTATGAATCCAAGATGACGGATCAAAATGACGGCTTCGTAAAAAATTTAAAAATTAAGCCTGAAAAACTCACCCTCTCAGGATTCACACATCTTCATGTTTTAGCGTCTCTAGACGCGAAAAAATATGTTGTATTAAACATAGAACGGAAGCTTTCACGGCTTTGGTCAACTAAGAAATCAAGGTTCTTGGGATTAGACAGTGTCAAATTGGAATTACTATCCGACGTTTCGCATTAGATTGCACGAGACATCTTCAGGGATCTTTACTCCACGAGATCTGAACACTGAATGAGCTCGAAGAGATTCAGGCGGGCTTTTATACCCGACTTGCCGAATCTGCTCGCCGAACCGTGACCCTGTGTTAAGATCGGTTTCCACGTGTGATGTAGACCGTAACCCATATCTCTATTGAAATTTTTTGTATGTTTAAATATTTCAAAAGATTCTCTAACTTTTCGTTTATAAAAACCTGGAACCGATGCTAGAACCTTGGTTTCCTTTACATTTATGAAATGGCCAGTGTTATGCTGGGGTTCAGCTACAGCAGATTGAACAATTTGTTTCTTTTTAATATATCGTTCTTGTTCCTTAAGTCTAGTTGATATTAAGCGACCCGTTTCTCCACATGCTTCTCCACAGGAGCAAGGAATTTTATATACTCCTTCTGTTTAGAAAGGTACAAGATCTTTCGGGGATCGTAAGCATTGTCCAATCTTCTTATGTGTATTGAACATTGTACGTATGTTGGACTGCCGAAGTAATGGTCCTATTTTCTCTGTAGTGCCATGTATATAGGGAAGAACAACACTACCTAATGGTGGCTCTTTATCATTCTCCTTTGGCGTAGTTGGTTTACTATATCTTTTAATTGAACGCGTAATATCTTCAGTGCAATAGCCATTCCCTCTGAGAGCTTCGGTCAGTTTCGATGTTTCCGATGTTAAAGAATCCTGATCAGAAATCGAAATAGCTTTGAATACTAGTGAGTTCATAACCGAGTTCTTTTGTGCTGGATGGTGATGAGAATTTGCATTTAAGTGTCTATTTGGATGCGTCGGTTTTCTATACACAGAATGTCCTAATGTACCATTTTCCTTCATTTGAACATATACATCTAGAAAGGGAATTGTTCCATTAGATCCAATTTCCATCGTGAACTTGATATTATGATGTTGCTGGTTTGATTAAGGTGGTCCAGAAATATGAGGAGATTATCCTGTCCATGAGGCCAAACAACAAAAGTATCGTCTACATATCTAAACCAGTGCTTCGGTTTTAGTGGAGCGGATGTTAGAGCAATATCCTCAAAGGCTTCCATAAAGATATTCGCTACCACAGGTGATAGAGGAGATCCCATAGCTGCCCCTAAAGTTTGTTCATAAAAAGTTCCTTGAAAAATGAAATAAGTAGATGCAAGATAAGCTTCCATTAGGTCTATTAAGTTCTTATCAAGATTATTATTACCCAGTATATGTGATATAATGGAAATTGATGTTGTATTAATTTCGTCAATCCGTCTGTAGGTTTGTCCGTCTGTTAGTTAGTCGCATAGCTTAAAAACCACTCCTCAGATTGGCTGTGGGTAACATTTTGGTAAAAATCTAATATGCCGGAACAAGATGGAAACTAATTAACCAATTTATCTCAAATTTTGCACAAAAATCAAGTATTATGTAGGAATCAACTGGTAACACTTTGGTACGAATCCAAAATGGCGGAGCGAAATGGCGGCCATATAAAAAAATCAATGTAAAAAAACCTTCTTCAATTGACTTTAAATTTTGTAGAAAAATTAAATATGATATAAAGATAAATTGGTACGAATTCAACACGACAACAAAATCGCGGTGTGTGTTAATGTAAAAACTACTTATTGAATTTATTTTAAATTATGTCCAAAAATCAAGTGTGTCATAGGTAGAAACTGGTTAAATATTGGTAAGAATTCAATATGTTGAAATAAAATGGCGAAATGTTTGAAAAAAAACATTATATATTATTCATAACCAGGGATGTTTGAAAAAAACAGTATATAATATTAATAAAGAGGGAAGTTAAAGTAAAGGCAATTTACCGGAATGTCGCCTTTTTTTTTTGTTTTATCTGCAATATTTTGGAAGATACTGCTTTTTTTCCTTTTTGGTCTTTTTTGTGTGTAGACTATACCAATAGAGCAGAGTATATAAATTCTTGATTTATTTTCTTTTCTCATGACAAATGCTAAACATGAGTATTTCAAAGAAGTGTTAAAGTAAAGCTATCTAATATTAGTTTTAAGAGTTTTTAAAATCTAAACAAAACAATAAATATCATTTATTTCAAACGCTATCTTGTAGACTGTATAGGCAGATTTATGTAAAGATAAACCTTCTCAAGTGGTTATCGTCTATGCCTCCCTTTCGAGAGCTCATGGTCCCATATGGACCTGTGGCATAGGAAACTGTCAAAAGTTATAGCTAATGGATGCAGTTTATGGAAGATATCATATACTGTCTAAATGTTTGCTGTCCACATAAATATCTTAAAATTAAAGGAAATCAACGTATTGAGGGTTGGTATAATGAAGATTTATCGAACATAAAAAATAATTTATATAGACTATTCTGGATATATCGCGATAGTAAAGACAACAACGTCTACATAGAATATCTAAACCTTAAGAAACTGGACAAAAAACAAATCAAGACTTGCAAACAGCAATTTTTTAAAACCAAAATAAACAATTCTGCTAATAGAACTAAAACTATATGGACTATTGTCAATGATAAATTAAATAAACATAACAATAAACAAAGTGAAATTAAACTCTGTATCAACAATGACACTGTTTCGGATGCTAAGGACGTGGCGAATGAGTTTGTGGCATACTTCAGTGCTGTGTCTGCCAAAAAACTTCAAGAGCGGTATGGATGTTCCTCCTATCACTGTACAATTCCACCATTTAATTTTAATAGTATAGTTGTTAGTCCTGTAAGCAGTGATGAAATTGTCCAGATTGTCAAACAGTTAAAAAACAAGAACTCTGCAGGTTTTGACGACCTTAACGTAAAAATAATTAAAAATATTATAAATCATATTTTGCAACCCCTCACTTTCCTGATTAACTATAGCCTTTCTGAAGGTGTTTTTCCTAAAGTACTTAAAACTGCGAATGTAGTACCTATTCATAAGAAAAGTGCTCGTGATAACATTGAGAATTTCCGTCCAATATCCTTACTTAGTGTATTTTCAAAAATATTCGAACGTCTAGTTTATAACAAAATCATAAATTTTATTGACAGATATAATTTGCTAAATTCCGCACATCATAGCTTCCTATCGGGCAAATCTATAGAATCGGCCTCGTATCAGTGTCTAAACCAGATTTACGAGAGTATAGATGTAGGTAAACTGGTGGTCACGATATTTTTTGACCTGTCAATAGCGTTTGACACAATAAATAAATACTTCCTCATTAGTAAATTATATAATATGGGAATTCGCGGAAGACTTCTACAGTGGATTGAATCATAATTGTCTGAAAGGGAGATTGTAGTTAAGTACGGCGGTGTAAAGTCTAGGACGTGTCCAGTAAATATTGGTGTACCGCAGGGTTCAGTTTTTGGTCCACTGCTTTTTATTCTATATGCAAATGATCTGTCGCTATATATTAATCAGGGAAATGTGACGATGTATGCTGATGATACTCCTATTGTGGTTGAAGCCGAAAATGTGGACGACTTGAGTGGAAAGATCTTGAATGTCTCTAAAAGTATGGAAGCGTGGTGCCAAAGAAATGGACTAATATTAAATATAGAAAAAACTATGTATATGAATATGATTAATAGAAAGTCGTACTCGGCTGATCTTGAGGAACTGCTTAATATTAAGTTTGCTGGTAGCAATAGATTCTTAGGTACAATTATTGATTCGCGGCTCTCGCTCAATGACCATGTAGACTATGTTTGTGGTAAGCTTAACTCTGCGTATTTTGCTATTCTGAGTTTAAAGAATACCCTTGACATTGATGGCCTTCTGTCGGTGTATTACTCCCTGGCATTTAGTCATATGTCAAATAATATTATTTGTTGGGGCAATGCAGGTATTCAGAGCAACCGGGTTTTTGTTAATCAAAAAATAACTTTGCGTCTCATATTTGGTTTAGATATGCGCGGGAGCTGCAGAGACGTTTTTTGCAAAGAAGAATTCTCACGTTTCCTAGTATGTACATTCTCAGGTGTCTCGTGTTTGTAAATAATAACAGATTCGTGTTTGGTGAGCTGGGATCGGAGAGCACCTACAACACGTGAGGAGGGAACTTTCTTATGATCCCCCCTCATAGAACATCGTTCTTTAAGAGATCTCCTTTGTACAATTGTATTAATTTGTACAACGGCTTGCCATTGGAGATACGCATGTTGCGTGGCAAAAAATTTACTGCTGGGGTGAAATCCCTTTTACTGACTAAGTGTTGCTATTCTATCAGGGAGTTTTTTGGACATTAGCATAAATACGATTATTGCGTTTTTTCGCCTGCTGCCTGGTTACTTTGTTTTTTAGATTGGCTTCTTCAATATTTATTTTATTTCTAGCCGCACTGTTTTTTTGTGTTTACCTGTTTGTTATGTTAAATATTAGTACTTTGTTTGTTTTACTGTTATATTATGTTATGTAATTTTATTTTTATTTATGTTGTTTTTATTTCGACACTGTATTAAAATTTTGACGAATACAGTAACGTTTGTTTATGCATAAAGTATACGATTTTTATATTTTATATAATTCTTTTATATTTTATATAGTTCTTGATTTTTTTTTATCTGTTTATTGTAAAATTATTGACGACCCAATGTACAAATTTGTATATTTTTGGTAATATATTAAAAAAATAATAATAATAATCGAAGCATTTTATTTGGTTAGATTCAATTATAATAAATTGTTAAAAATACGATAGAATATTTTGTAATAGAAGGCGTTTCAAAAAGTCCATGTTTTTTTTTGGTAAGCATTGTTTCTCCTCTAAAAAGATTGACTAAGAGGGTTTTTCTTTGCCATGGTCTTTTTGAGCCAGAACGCTGACAAGTTAGTTTAGATTTTAGACATTTATATAGAAGCTACAATTATTCTATTTAGACGGAAATATAATTATTTTTTCAATTACATACATAAAGTAGAACTCTAGGCGACACCTATGAAGTATTTGTTAATTAAGGGTTCAGGGTGCGTCTATGACGACGCAATGCATTTCAGCCAACGAGAGGCAATTCTTGACAATTTAGGTGCCGACCTTTTTTCTGTTTTCTAAAACAAGAGTCTGTGTCAGAGTTCTGTTTCTTACAGTTGATTTTAAATTCTTCTGTTGTGGTGGTTTGTGGGGCTTTACGTATACAGTGGGGTATTAAATTGAGGGATAATCAAAGATAGTATATTTTCATTCTATGATTTATTTGGGAGTAACTGATTTTCAAGAGTTAAATTTATTGTGTATTTTAAGATTTTTCTTTTTTTTTCTTTTGCACTAAGTTTAAAGATTTTAAGTAGAATCCGTCATTTTCTAGATTTAAATACTTTTTTTTGTTATAAGTTTTAGGTATTATTTTTGTACATTAGTTCACATCCTTATTTTTTTGTTAATAGATCTTTAAGTTGTTTTTAAAAAATCAAATCTTTTATTTAAATAAACCACTTGCTAGTTAAAACAAATATATTCAAGAAGAAGATACCATCGTCGTTGCAGTTTGTTGTTGTTCCAGATATAAGTGGCCGCAGAATTGGTGAGATAAGAAGCCTACAGAGTACCTTTGATTTTACTTATCATATCTTAGTAAATTTCAGTAACGTGATAGGATTGCCCGCCCGCTATGTCTCAAATAAATAAATAAATAATTTTAAATATTATAAATACCCGCCCGATAACCCTGTTATAGTGTGAGCACTCTCTACATCAGGGGTGCTCAAACTTGAACTGCTGGCGATCTACCTCAATATTTTTAGACTACTTACGATCGACTCTGAAAGGCTGCAAGTATGTGTGATGCAGGGTTGTCGTACATACACGATACATACACCCTACCTACCTACCTACCTACCTAGTTAGGGTGTACCGTAGCATATATAGATATTAGCTTTCCGCACAATATACATTATTTTAGTCAAGGTTTGGGTTAGGTTTAGTTAGGTTCTTCTCTACAATTTCAATGAAAAAACTCATAGTTATTCAAAATTGCAAGTTTATTGGTCGTTACAAAACAAAAGAGTTACATATGGTGTTAAGCTTAACTAAGGAGTGACTTTGGATGTTGAAGCGTGGCACTGCATGTCCTCAGCATACTTTTCATAAGATGGTACGTAACCACTGAGTGCTAATCGCAAGCATGATGACATATGATCGTCAGTTAGTCGATTGCGATATTTTAACTTAATTATCTTCATTTCAGAAAATGCAGACTCGCACAAGTAAGTTGACCCAAACATTGCTGTCAGTTGAAGGGCGATTTGCCTTAGATTCGGATATTTATCTTCAAATATAAAACACCAGAAATTTGTATCCGATGCTGTAGCTTTGAGATGTATATCTGATATAATCTGCACCAACTCATTTTCAACAGAGCATGAGTTCATATTAAACTGACTTGCTATTTCAGTAGCTAGTTTCTCAATGTTTTTACATGAAAAAGAATAACTCATAAATGATGATACTTTTGCCACTTTACTACAATCATAAAAACGCATTTCTAATTGTTCCAAAATATTTGATAATTCAGCCTAATACGTATCATAAATCAACTGAGGAATCCTTGCTTTCAAAGACGGAAAATGTTTCAGAGCCTTTCTTTTCAGTTGATCTATCATAAGTTGCAATTTACTTTTGAATGCGTTTACTGCGCTAATCATCTCAATAACAGTTTTTCCTTTACCTTGAAGCTCCAAGTTAATGGTGTTTAAGTGCATTGTGATACCTGTCAAAAATGCCAAATCAGTCAGCCATTTTTCGTTTTTCAACATCTGAGTGTCATCACCTCTTTCGTCTAGAAAAGCTGTTATTTCGGGCAATAATTCTTGAAACCTTTCTAGGAATTTTTCGCGACTCAACCACCTAACGTCCATGTGAAGAACTAAATCAGTGTGTTCAGCTAACTCCCTATCTTCGAACTGCAACTTAAAGAGCCGCCGTTGCAAGCTACGTGCATGGATGGAATTCACAATTTTTGTTGCAATGCCCATAATTTCCTCCGTGTTTAAAACTTTTGAACACAAAACTTGTTGATGTATAACGCAATGGATTGAAAAAAATGAAGAGAAGTCCTCATTAGCTCGACACAATGCCACAAAACCGTTTTTGTTTCCAGTCATTGCTGGTGCTCCATCGGTTGTAATGAACACTAATTTATATATTGGTAGCTTGTAGTTTTTTACGAAATTGAAGAAAACGTCATATATATCTTCGCCACGGGTCTTCCCCTTCAGAGGAATGATTGTCAAAAATTCTTCCTGAGCCAACATTTCATTGAATACCATCCGAATAAAAATACACAGCTGGGCAGTGTCTGTCATATCGGTGGATTCGTCGAACTGTAAAGAAAACTATGTACATTCCATGATGTCATTTTTTAGTTTATCTTCCATGTCCTGACTCATGACTTCAATACGCCTTGTGACAGTCGGACGAGATAATTGAAGTTCTCTAATAGCAGACATGATTTCTGTTTTATTTTTAAAATATCCAAATAAAGTCTCACGCCGCATCCATCTTTGAATGGTTTCTTGTGTTTCGCCAGTATATGAGATATTTTAAATGACGCGATCGTAGCAGCTTTTGATTGTTTGGCTGGTCTTGTGAACACGGTTTGTTCTTTTTTCAAACAAGATATCAAATCATGTACTTATCGTTTTCTTAATTCACTCTGTGGCGGAAAATCCTTTTCATAGTTTTTATGAACCGTTTTATGATGCCTCTCTAAGTTACCACGCTTAGATATTGCAACTGACGCACGACAAATAAGACAAATGCACTTATCCTTCACCACACAAAACAAAAATTCTTCCTCCCAATTCGCTGCACTCATTTTGTACTATTTAATAATAAACTTTGTATCGACGTAGTATTGCCTTCAAGTTGCAATTCAGAATGACTCCAATTCCTGCAGTAACGAACCGAAACCCCCTGAGTAATGAATTGCGATGATCAAATCGGCAAGAACTTCTCCGTCTTAGCCTAAATTCTACTTCAGTAGTGGTTTGACATAATTTTGACTTTTACTGCAACTAAATGTATTCCAAAAATTAATTCGAAATAAGCAAATAATTGTTTTTGCAATGAGCAGGGCCCTTTGTATCAATTGAGTTTGTTTCTTTATACACGCGTAAATATAGAAAGAAGCGTATATTAGAAGATAGGATCTATTCAAAAAAAAAATGAAATAGTGTTTCGGCAACGAAATAGGAGACGACAAGCTGGGCAAAAAAGGCGAAATTGCTTTTCCATAAAATACAACGGAATCCCAAAAAAGCTCGGCTTAGAGTGTTAACATTATTGCGTCAGGCAAACCGAAACTTGAGAAAATCTAATTTGGAGAAAAATACAAACAGTTCGCAAAATGAGAAACGCCAGAGAAAGTTAAAATATTCTCTGTTGTGGTCGGTCAAGAAATGTTTTAGAAATCGATTTGAATGCGAACTGAAACGATCTCCTTGGAAATAAACTGTTGTTTAATAATGCCCGTATTTTGTGTTAAAGTAACGTAAGTAATTTGTTTTATACTATGTTAATACTGACTTCGTAAATCCTTTTAGATATTTCTATGTTCTGTAAAATGATTGAAACACGTCGAGCTTAGCTAAATATTTTTTTGTAAAGATTTAGCCAAAAGCACCTCTGATTTAACATCTAAACAAGAAGGTTAGTAAATATTTCAAACTAAATTCTCATAAATAACTAAAAAAAATGTAAACAATAACTGGTTCTTTAATAAATAGGTAAAACAATGTTTTCCATCTCACCAGACTTTCTCTTGAAATCGTTTTTTTTATAATTTTAGCTTAAAAATGTTTTTTAAATGAAAGTCAACAAATTAATGACATTCTTACACATTTCCAATGCCCACTTTATTGCAGAGAAAATAAATATGTTACAAGAGAGAATAGAAACATTATGTGTATTTATAATTTAATTTCAACCAAAAGCGTCTTCATTTTCATCTAAATCAGACATGGTTATAGATATCACTAATGGTGCTACAGTCTCTTCCATAAGGTTGTCAAGATCCCACATCTTCGGTTCTTCTTTTATCACATGTTTTAAAACATTGGGCCAGTTTTCTTCCGTCACTTGATCTTTCAACATCAAATTTCAAACACCTATGTCAAATAACTGACTGGGACTCTCACACTTATGATGTCGACACTGAATTTTCTCGTTTTATAAAAACTCTAACTAATATAGCTTCTGAATCTTTTCCTCTTAGGCCTATCAAAAATAAAAGAAGTAAACCCTGGTCCACTAAAGATTTACGTATATCTTCTAAGAACATGCGGTCACTATCTCATTTAAAGAAATTTTCGGACAGTGTCTTTTTTCATAATTATGTAAAAACATACAGAAAAATTTATCATAAAACTATTAAAGCCGCCAAAGATATTTATTACAATAATAGACTTTCTAACGCCAAAAATGTAGCTAAAGAAACCTGGTCTATCGTAAATGATTTAAGAAACAAAACTCCTTTATCCAGCACTATCCTTACCTCTCCTGAGGACCTAAACAATTATTTTGTAAATGTAGCCAAAGATTTGACTAAATCCGTATCTCAATCTAATGACCCAATTTCATATCTCTCTAATCATAGGGTAAACCTGCACAGTTTCTTCTTTTCACCAGTAGTTTTATCAGAACTTCGTAGTACAATTAATGATATCAAAAATAAATCTTCTTCGGGAACTGATGGGCTTACTTTAAAAATGTATTCAAGTCTGCCGGAATGCACACTAGAGCATCTGACTACTTTGATAAATATGTCTTTCCAAAATGGTACTTTTCCAAGCTGCCTTAAAACTGCAATAATCATACCTCTTCACAAAGGAGGTGTTTCAGAAGAAGCTTCGAACTATCGCCCATTTGCACTTCTCCCTACGCTATCTAAGATCATCGAAAGACTGGTTAAAAAAAGGCTTTTATCATTTGAAATACTTACAAAACATCAATTTGGATTTTTAAGTAACAAATGCACAAGCGATGCCATGTTTTCCCTTCTTAATAGAGTTTACTCCAGCCTAAACAACCATCACGCTACGGCAACAAGTTTCTGTGATTTTTCCAAAGCTTTCGATTGTGTGAATCATAATATATTAACTAACAAGCTGCAGTACTATGGATTTAGAGGGGCTCCTCTCAATTGGTTTAAGTCATATCTTAGCAACAGAAATCAAGTTGTGAAAGTTGACAACAGGATGTCTTCTTGTAGGCCAATGGAATGTGGAGTGCCTCAAGGCTCGGTACTAGGCCCTATCTTGTTTCTTCTGTTCATAAACGACATGGCTAATTTAAACATTAGTGGAAAAATATGTCTCTTTGCGGACGATACCAGCTTTACGTGGAGCCACCCAGATGTCACGAACCTACATAGGATTGTATCTAACGACCTAATCACCATTAAATCCTGGTGCGATTCTAATCTCCTATGTTTGAACATCTCTAAAACGAAAGTCTTGTCTTATAAAAACACGCTGCAACCTTTTGACCTTAATGGCACCACTATTGATGTCGTAAACTCTGTAAAATTTCTAGGGCTTCTTGTAGATGATTCTTTAAAATGGGATCCACATATCGACGCTTTATCAAAGAAGTTAGGTTCTGCTTGCTTTGCGTTGAGATCTGTTTCCGAGGAGCTTAGCTTTTCTACCTCTAGAACTGTTTATTTTGCTCTTGTTGAGTCGCACCTCAGATATGCTATTCCATTCTGGGGTACATGTTGTACGACTCAATTTGATCGAATTTTTATACTACAAAAAGAGCTGTTCGTTACCTACTGAGACTTAACAGTAGAACTCACTGCCGAGATTTCTTTAAAAGATATAAAATACTAACCCTTCCTTGCTTATTAATTTTGGAATCGGTTTGCTTAATTCGTAAGCACGCACCTGCTCTATTAGAGAGACCTTCTCACATCTACCCTCTCAGAAATACTGAGCACGATCTCTATCTTCCAACCCCACACTCAGAGTTAATTAAAAGATCAGTAATCTACAATGCAAAAAAAATGCATAATCACCTGCCATTTAACCTCAAATCCATAATATCTCTGACTTCATTTCGCAAGGCTTTGAAATCATTCTTACTGGAAAGAGCCTTCTACACCGTGAACGAGTTTTACAACACATAATTTTATCCTTATGAACCCCTAGTGTGATAGTTGCCATTATCAACCATTTTTACCGAATTTTGTATATGTATTTTTTTAATTGTTTCGTACTTTTTTATTTTTTACTTTGCTTTTTTATTTTCTTACATTATATTTATGAAAATGTTTATAACATAGTACGACTGACAAAGTACATTTCTAATGTACTTCTTTTAGGATTCTATAATATTAATATTCTAAATTCTTGATTTAAATATTCTTTTTCTATAATATTTATGATGTGTTTTTGTTTTGTTTTGTTTGCTAATTTTGATGTTTGTAAACTATTTTTTTACAACAGCCTTGTCCACAAAATTGTAAATTTTTTTTTGACAATAAAGCATTTATTTATTTATTTATTTATTTATTTAACTATGTTTTTAAAGGTTCCCGCGCATGACTTAATTTAAAATTGTTGTTATGCCTTGCAATACATTCTTTAACTTGAGTCCGCATGTTAATTTAATTGGATTTAATTAACAATGATGCCAGCGAGGTACTATTATTACTATTATGTTAGATTTCATAGGTATTTAACCAATAACTTGTCTTTTAAATTGTGATTTATTTCCCTAGCTATTCTCTTATTATTTTCTTACCGTATTTCTTTTTTATTCAGCTAATAATAAAGTAATTTCTCTGCTAGTCTACAATGATAGCTGGTGTTCTCCATAACAATGGCAGAATTCTTATTGATTAATAATTTCAGAAAAGTAATCATCAAAAACATCTGCAGTCATCTCTTCGTGGTAATCTTTCGCAGATTTTTTATTCAAATTCCAGTAATCCCCCATTTAAAACTCGTTTGTCCCTTCCTATATGATTTATGATTATCCTGTGGCCCTTACCGGAAGAAATTTTAAGCTAGTTGACAAGCCATCTAAAAAGCCTGCACGTTTCATTTAATCAAACTACAAGATTGGCTAGTGACATATTAAAAGGCTTCAACAGAAAACAGCACACAGGGGCCAACTTTCCAGACGTAAAACGTGCCTTTGGCAAAACCTGGCATATGGATTAATTTTTAAACTCGTAAACCAGGGTATATCTTTTCACCTAATAAAAATAATCAAGTCAAGGATCGCCCCTTTTACAACTTTTAATCAAACTGGTCAAAGCAGATATACCAAAAAATAGATTCACCAACCTATATTTATTGGCTCACTTCACTGCGGTTACTGGCCATGGAGAAGAGACTGGAACTCCTCCAAAAAAGACTTCAATAACATATTAATGACATCCAAAAATGGAGGATTGCTTGAACCATTAGTACCAACTCAATTAAAACTCAGGCTGTTTTTTCTCCCAAACTTTTAAACCATTAAATATAACTAAACTTAAAACTTGCAATTCAAAAATAAGCCAAGTATGTAGGTATTATATTCGATAGGAGACTTAACTGGTCAGAAAACAGAACATAAAAGAGCTAAAAGAAATTTTGGACTTCTCAACCCATTGCTAGAAATGAAAAGCAAACTAAATAATAACAAAAAAACTATGCTTTTTAAACTTTATATTCGCTCTATTCTAACGTACGACTGTCCCACATGAAGTATCCATCACCTCAATCGGACAAAAAGATTGCGTGTGGTTCAAAACATATCCATAAGGACATTTCTAAACACAGGCAGATTTGTATGGAAAACTTCTATAATTCATAGGGATTTAAAAATGGACACACTAAAAGGTTGTATTAATAAACTTATCCCCAAATATTTCAACAAAGCAAGTATTTCCACTAACGCATTAATCCAAAAATCTCACGTCAATGCTAAACCTAATTATAAATTTAAACTTCCTAAAGATGTCATTCGACCCGATTAGCAACACTAGATCAAGTATTTCCCAAGGGTGTGGTATAAATACGTAGACGTTATATTTGCTATTTTTGATACTAAAACAGAAAATTTGGACTTTTTCTTAGAAACATTAAACAATAAATTTCCTTCCATTAATTTTACGTACGAAAAGGAGAACAATGGGCAATTACCTTTTCTCGACACGTTAGTTATTAGAAATAACGATAAATTAGAATTTGATATTTATAAGAAATTTACTTATACCGATAGGTATATAACATCCGACTCATTTCATTACCGTCAACACAAAATGGCAGCATTTAATTTCTTAACTCACAGGTTAGTCGATTTTCCATTAAGTAAAGAACGTTTTAACAATGAAATGAATCGGATTACAAATATAGCTAAAAGTAATGGATTAAAACTATTTTTTGGGTTTTTCGCCTTAGAAAATTGGAAAAAATTATAAAATAAAATATATTTACCTTATAAATTGAATAGATAGTCTTAAGTTCTGGGTCCACTATGAAGGTACCCGCGGAACGACACTGAAAAATGTTTGTTTTCTGGACGTTTCGGGGGAAAGTCTACCCCCGTCTTCAGCAAACCTACAAATAAAACTAAAAGCAGAATATTTCTTATGTTTCGTATCAGAAATATAACCAGAATGGCTAATCTCTGACAAAACGCCAATGAATGTCAATTTAAAGGTGTTATTTTCAATTGTTAGAATAAGGTGCGAAATATGTGTACCTAGAGTATATTCATTTTAATTTATTGTATTTTGAGGTGTCCTTTTTTACTTCGGTATTTAGCCTAACATTTGTAGAGTTTTTCGTAATTTAGAAAATAAATTTAAAAAACTACAACATTCTGAAAATAGTCTTACTTTTTTATGTAAATGTAGGAATAATAACTTATTTCTTAAAACTAAAAACATCTTATACCAACACTAAGACAAATAAAATCTTAGAAAAAGCAAGTAAGGCTCTATTGAGAGAGAATACAATTTCATAGATTTAATAAAACTCAAATTAAAGTTGAAATTGACAACATAAAGAGATATTTACATGAACAAATTTCTTTATATGATTATAATCACATATGTAACTGTGTCCAATATAGCTATAAACTAAATTTTGAAAAACAAAAACAAATTCACTTAAATAAATTTAATAAACTTTTACAAGAGCAATTAAATAATGAAATGAATTTTCTTAAAACTAACAATTTAATAAATAAAACTGTAGTTAATTTATCAAATAGAGAAATTCCAGAGTCTGAAAAACTTGTTCTTTCTAAAGGTTTGAATTTTTCAGTTACACAAAAAACAATTCCTAAGTTTGATATCATTTCAGCAATTGAAGAAACGGCTCAAAATCTACCAGATGATCAAAAAGATGAATTTAGAATTAGAACTAAAATTGCTCTTGAAAAACCACTTAAAATTAGACAAAATCTCACCCCCATAGAACAAAAAGCACTAAAAACACTTCAATCAGATAACACAATTAAAATTCTTCCAGCAGATAAAGGTAATGCAACTGTTTTAATGGATTGTACTGACTGCGATCAAAAAATAACCTCACTTATAAACGAAAACACTTACTCGAAATTAAATAAAGATCCAACAGAACACATAGAAAGACAAATATACACTACGCTTAAAAAACATAAAAACCAATTTATAGATATTGAACGATTTAAATTAACACCACAGTAAAACACCACATTTCTATGGGGTACCAAAAATTCACAAACCAAACATACCATTAAGACCAATAGTAAGTAGCGTAAACTCACCGACACATCCTTTAACTAGGTTTCTTTTAAATATATTAAAACCGCTAGTAGGTAACACTAATTCATATATAAAAAATTCACAAGACTTCCTTGAGAAATTGTCTAATATTCAAATAAATATAAATAATACACTGGTAAGTTTTGATATCGTTAGTCTTTTTACAAATGTACCTGTAGATAAAACTTTAAACATAGTAAGAAATAAACTTGAAAATGATAACAATCTTAGTGAACGTACATCATTAAACATTAATACTATTCTAGAATTACTAACTTTTTGTGTGAAAGCCACTTATTTTCAATACAAAAACGAATATTACCAACAAAATTTTGGCATGGCTATGGGGTCTCCTTTATCTCCTTTACTAAGTAATATTTTTATGGAAAACTTTGAGTTAAATTATATTCAAAATTACGATCATAAACCACTTATTTGGTGGAGATACATTGATGACATTTAAATAATTTTTTTATATTATATTAACACCAAAGAACCAACAATTAAATTTACCATTGAAAAGTATACAGAAAACCTACACACACAAACAGATACTTAAATTTTTACTCAAATCATCCATTTATGGTTAAAAAGGGGGTTGTAAAAAGTCTAGGAGTTGCAAAAATAATTTGCAAAGATCAAAATTGTATTAAAGAAAAAAATTTTATAAAAGATGTTTCAAATCAAAACAATTATCCTAATGATTTCGTTGAAAAATGTTTTTATAAATTTAAGAAATCGAAAGACAAAAAAATCCAAAATAGACCAATTACAAACCTCTTTATACCATACATACCTAATTTATCAGATAAAATAAAACGAATAGGTAAACGTTTTAACATCAGAACGATCTTTAAAACACAAAATACACTTAGAAGTAAACTTACAAAAACAAAACCTAACAATGAACAAGAAAATAAAAAAAATGTTATTTATAAAATTCCGTGTCAATGCAATAAATTTTACATAAGTGAAACATCTAGGCCATTAGCCAAAAGAATTAAAGAACACCAAACATACATAAAAAATAGGGAATTTCAAAAATCAAACATTTGCCAACATGCACTAGATAACAATCATAAAATTAATTGGAATGCTTCTAGTATTTTAGCAAATGAACCATGTTCCAAAAAACGTGACATAAAAGAAAGTGCCTTAATATTATTAAATAAAGATAATTGTGTAGCATCTTGTTCCGTTAGTTTTAATAACACTTGGTTAAATTTGCTAAATACTGAAGTAAAAAAAGGACACCTCAAAATACAATAAATTAAAATGAACATACTCTAGGTACACATATTTCGCACCTTATTCTAACAATTAAAAATAACACCTTTAAATTGACATCCATTGACATTTTGTCAGAGATTAGCCATTCTGGTTATATTTCTGATACGAAACATAAGAAATATTCTGCTTTTAGTATTTTATTTGTAGGTTTGCTGAAGACGGGGGTAGATTTTCCCCCGAAACGTCCAGAAAACAAACGTTTTTCAGTGTCGTTCCTCGGATACCTTCATAGTGGACCCAGAATTTAAGACTATCTATTCAATTAATAGGGTAAATATATTTTTATTTTTTATTTTTTTTGAATTTTCTAAGGCGAAAAACCCAAAAAATAGTTTTAAACCATGAATCCGCCACTACAATTTCGTAATTATTTAAAAATAATGGATATAATCATAATTTTGTACATAAATTAGTAAATAGACATAAGCATAAGAAAATGTTAAAGGATGCCACTACTCTTCAAACACCTGCGACTCCCAATAAGTTCATAGTAATCCTATATAATTCCAGATAAACGTATGTTTTTAGAGTAGCCTACAAAACCAAACAGTTTGAAAAATCTCCTTGGAAACCCTAAATACAAAGCCGACTTGAAGGAGAGGAGTGGCATCTATGAAATTAGCTGTAATAACTGCGATTTAAAATATGGGCAAACTAAACGCTCCATAAACATTCGTTTTAAAGAACACATGGCACATTTAATATACGGAAGAACAGAAAAGTCAAGCTTTGCCCAACATGCTTTAGAAAACAATCACCAAATAGGAATAAATAATCTTAAGTTGATTAAAAATGTGTCTAATAATAGACTATTGGATGCATTTGAGAGTATAGAAATAGCTAAATGTGGTAAGAAAGCACTAAATAAAAACAGAGGGCCTTTTCCCTATAGTCCACTCTATTGCTTACTTGGCAACGGTACAGTCGGATGCAACCAAGTGTGATAAGGATAAGTTACTTTAGTTTATGTCATCTGCTGATGATGCTAACTTGGTTAGCGAAACGCGCGTCGAGAACGTAGCAAGTTGTGGTGTAGTGTGGTTAGAACTCTTGTATTTTGATCTAGCTTCCACCACAGGTTCCAGTGTTAGAACGGTATAACCAGTGTTTACTTTTGCTACCCATAAGCTGGGTTCTGAATAAAAGGTGTGAATTCAGAATCTACATGTTTGTGTACTGGCTAATCCAGAACAATATGATGCAAAAGTTAATATATTACAAACTAAAAAAAAAATTAAAAACGGTTTGCAAATGATTTTATTTACAACTCTGTATAAATTACAAAATTTGAATATTAAGTAAAGTGAGATATGTGTGGTTACAACATTAAAAAATTACGAAAATCCTGATTTAATTTGTTCCATATTGCATACAGCTTCTTTCTATATGAAAATGTCCGTTTAATGCATCTTCCCGCTTTTCATCTCAACTATTTGCTCCAGTTTCAAAATTACTAACTAGAGATACATCAGTTTTAACTTAGTTTTGAGTTTTACTGGAAATGTAACTTATGTATGCTCGTCTAAAAAAATGTTTCAAACTAACATTCATCTTCTCAGTCCTTAACTCACTTATTCGCAGTTTCATAATTATTAACTAGAGAGCCATTTGCTGCAGGGAGTTGTTCGAACTAATTATTGAGTTTATTTAATAACGCTGACAGGGCTCCGCTAGCGAGAGTATTAAATTTAATAAGGTCAACATTACGTTTCTAATTAAAAAGCGCCGTCAACAGAGAAAAGATTTAGTGTTGAACTAGTTTTGATACATCTTACTTCCTTTTAGAGTAAGTGCTTAGATTCGAGAATGAATAATAGGCCAGCCTATTCACATTTTTTTTTGCGCTTTTGCGTTCTAGTTTGTAATTTTTTTAGCTACATTTAACATTTATGTGTAATGTATTTATAAGGAATTAGTTAATCCAAAGTCAAGCAAACTTTGTTCAATTATTATTACCAGTGACGGCTCTTCTATAGGGTCATTTGATCAATGACCTCTCAAAAATATTTCAGAATATAAATTATTCGTTTGACCGTCCCTCCTAATAGTTGTAATAAAACGTGAACCTTGGGAAAAGTTAAATACTCTACACTATTAGCCGCGTGTGGCAGTTCGAATGGTCTCGTTTCGTTCCTTAGGCATAATAAAATACTCTATACTAAGCTAGGCGGGCAGTCCGAATCGCCCTGGTTGCCTTAAAGCTTGACGAAAGTACCCGAAGATTTCAGAGCTACCGAGCGCAGCCGAACGTGATAGCAAATGGAATATGAAATCGCGATTTGGGTCATCAGCCGGTCATTTCTCATAATACGATCAATCGGTCGCGGCATCACGTCGGCATGCGGCAGTTCAATTGTTCATTTTTTATTTTTATGATCCATGTGTGAGTTGTAAAATATACAGGAAATAAAATATTGGTAGTAACTAATGCAAAAAAATAAACACACAAGGTGGTCTATGTTTGACTTGTGAATGTAGATGAAATAAAATGTCCGTAGTGCAAAAAATTAAACAACTAAAGTGTGCTAACGAACTTAATTTTGTGAAAATAATCGAATTCAAGGGAAGTAGTCGCAATTTGCCAGAACTTAGTATATGACAAACTAGTAAAGACGAAAATAAAAAGGTTCATCGAAACTTTCGCAAAAGTATGTACGATTTAGCTAACTGGATATGTGGTTGTGGAGTCTTTAACTCATTTTACTGTTATGTTTGTTTGTTGTTTTCTAAGGACTCATCGGAGTCATATATTAGTTCGATGAACTATGCTATGGTCAGAGATGTTGATATTCGCACTAAGCTAGACACAGCTTATAGAAAATCCCCTTTTATTGTTGATATTAAAATTAGACCCAAAAAAAAAGATGTATGCCTCAGCTGCTCTTTGTCGTGGCTACTTGTAGGGGTGGTTCTTTTTCTTACCGTTTTTCCTTTATGTGTTGTTTGCAGTTACTTGTCAGTTATATATGGTCTATTCAAAAAAAATTACTAGATTCAACTGACAACTAAGGTCCCATGAATAACCTTAAATATGATACAGTCTGAAATATTTAATAAAACTCTAAAATCAGATGTTAAAGATGTTTAATATAATAGGATTGCATTGAGATTAACCTGTAAACTTTAATCAAAAGTTAGATAATTTTAAAATACCCTTTTATAATTGTACAATTATTTACACTATGGGTTGCGCTGATCTTTTAAATAAAATATATCTAAAAATTACGCCAATTGTGCGTTTAGCTATATATATATAATCAGATGTTAAAGATGTTTAATATAATAGGATTGCATTGAGATTAACCTGTAAACTTTAATCAAAAGTAAGATAATTTTAAAATACTCTTTTATAATTGTACAATTATTTACATTATGGGTTGCGCTGATCTTTTAAATAAAATATATCTAAAAATTGCGCCAATTGTGCGTTTAGCTTTTTAAAAATGTATTTATGTACAAACTTATCTTTTAGTAATATCCTCCTGGGATTGTTCTTTGAGGTCCTTGAACTCTAGCCGGTAAAATGTTTGATTATTAATTTCCAATACTCCATGTAGTTCTCCAAACTTGGGTTTCTTGACTAAATAATGCCCTTGCTCAACAAGTGGCTAGCAAGATTAAAATTAGCCCACAAGCGGCTAGTAACTAACAAAATGTTTCTAACACCACATCTAATGATCTAGTTCATAAGCAGTTTAAAATTAATAAAACTGGTGTTTAATAAAACATTAAACTGGCGTTTAATAAAACTGCAGATTAATAAAACTGGGTTGCCTAAAAGGAGACCAAAAAAAAGACTTTAGAATCAAATACAAATGAAGATGAGGTTATGAAACATGAATTTGTCAAAAATAGAAAAATACTAGTGAAAATGGGAATTTTACTAAAAACTCACCCGAACGATGTTATTTCACTTCATTTCACTTATTTTCATTAAAGGATGATTGAAGATTTCCATAAAAATGGAATGATGGGCTATAAAAGGTCTACCCAGTGACAAAAGTATATTGGAAGTAACCTAACCCTTCAGTCAGCTGTCTTATCCGCTGACTTTTCAACCTTTCAGGAATGACATCCAGAATTCTGTATTACCGACTGTATTTTTACTTCGAAACTATAAGAACGAAATTCCCCAATATTCCACTTAAATGAGATTTATACATAATCAAAAACAACAACCCATAGTTGTGTAATTTATATTTATACCAAAACTTATATGAAAGAACATTACTAGCTACACCCAAAATTAAAGAGACTTATGAAATTTACGATCTGTAGTATTCACTTATGATTTAGACACAATTGGAATTTTAAAGGAAAACTCGGAGCGCCATCTATGAATCAATAAAATCCTCTCTAATAGAGATGAGCTATTCTGTAAATACACGAATTTTAATTTGTAGCATGTTTTCTGATTGGTGCATGAAAAATCAAAGAACGGAACGTTACAATTTTAACGAAAATATATCCAACAATCGTTACATTTTAAACAAAATTATAAACTGTGTAAAATTTTGTAGGGCATTCGAACTGGCACTACGTGACCACGACGAAACGGCTTTATCTGAAAACCCAGGGGTTTTTCGAGGGCTTAAAAATTTTGTTGAGTAGTTGAATCCATTTTTAAAGAGTATATGCAGAATGCAACTGTCTTTAAGCGAACATCTAAATCCATTCAAAATGACCTACTTGACTGTATGCTGGCTGTGGCTCACGAACAAATTAAGCAAGACATTCAGTCAGCTAAGTATGTGCTGTGCAAGTAGGCGAAACAACTGACAGTTCCAACAAAACCCAAATGGTTTTTATAACATGTTATATTTTGTCTGACATTGTCCATGAACGATTTGTCAAATTTGTAAATCTTTTAGGGACCACAGCTTCAGACCTTACAGACGTAATTCTTCATGAGTTAGAAAACCTAGGCATTAATAATACCCCCGAGTAATTAACTGGGTAAAGTTGCGATGGGGCGTCTACCATGAGCGGAAAATTAGAAGGCGTACAAAAAAAAATTAAAGAGCATTATCCTGCCGCTAATTTTATACATTGTTATGCCCACCAATTCAATTTAATTTTACAGAAAGCAGCAGGACAAGATAAAAATGTAAAAGTTTTCTTTGCAAATTTACACGGTTTCTCAACATTCTTTAGTCGATCTCTAAAGCGCACAGCAGTTCTTGATGAGTTAGTTAAAGTTCGCTTACCTAAAGCTGCTCCCATGAGGTGGTACTTCAATGTACGTTTTGTAGAAACTGTGTTTCTTTATCAGGCAGACATTTTATTATGTTTAGAAAAAATAATTGAAATGGAAGAAGATGCTAACACAATTAACCAAGCCTTTGGTTTAAAAGGATTTTTACAAAATGTAGATTTTTTATTTTGGTAGAACTTGTTCCATCTTATAATGTCCAATTGTGAAATACTTTTTAATGGATTTCAAAAACGTGTTATCGATGTTTTATCAGTATAAAAATATATAGACTCCTTTAAACTTTCCATCCAAGCAGTTCACGATAAAATTCTAAACGACCTATCTTCAGTTAATTTCATCTAATGCTAGTAAACGGCTACGTAAAAATGAAGATTCTAAACGTCGAGTGGCTTTGGAGGTCTGTGACATAATAATTTCAAAAAAGCATCGCTTTAGTTTCAGTGATCAGCCAACTATCTTATAGTGATCAATTTGAAAATTACAACAATAATTTTCCAAATGATATTTTAAATTTAGTTAAAAAAGATTTTCCTTGTATAAATTACTTAAAACTAAAAACTGAACTGCAAGTTATTTACAACTTTTCAAAAATAATAACCTAAGCGATACGTTTTCTGAAACCGTCAAATTATTAACTTTACTCTGTACTTTGCGAGTGACAACTGTAAAAAGCAAGCGTTGTTTTTCGACTTTAAATAGATTAAAGACTTTTCTACGCAGCACCATGGGCCAAAATAGACTATCCTCTTTAGCAATGTTAAGCATCGAGAAATCGTTTATAAAAGGAATGTGCAATTTTAACGAACGTGTCATTCGGCATTTTTCCAATTCTAAAGAACGAAGAGTAGACCCGAACTTCAAGAGAATTTAAAGCTCAATTTGAATGTAAGATATTTATTTTTATTTTAAGTGTGCCTATTTTTAAATTTGTTATTGACCTCCCAATATAATTCATCATGAGCCACCACTGATTATCATAGCAACTAGAATATGTAAAATGTATTATATTATATCATGCAGAAATCATCTGTTCAAATTTTGGTACCAAACCAAATGGCGGCCTGGTGGAATTTAGAAAATATATAACTAAAAAACTGCCTATCCAATATCCCTGAAATTTTGCACAAAAATTTAGATATTAAGTAGAAATCATCTCGTAAATTACTGGTACGAATCCAAGACAGCTAAACAAAATGGCGGCCTGGTGGAATGTTAAAAAAATTATTACCAGAAAACTGTATACCTATTTTGCGTGATATCTTGCACAAAAATCAAGTATTATGCAGAAATTAAAACAAAAACAAAACAAAAGTATGCTTTATTGCCGCAGAAAAATTTTACAATTTTATGGACAAAGCAAAATATACCTAAAATAAGACATATCAAAACATTTTTACGATTTACCAAATCGTAAAACACACGTTAGAATATAACATAACATTGCCGCAAAACAGTTAATTAATCCTAATAACCTTATAAAAGTAAACAAACACACATGTACGAGGTGAATAATTTCGATGACATTGAAATCAAATTTGCAACTATGCGACCTTAAACTCTATGTTATTATAGTTATACAAATAATTGTGATGTTAAACAGAAGGTATAATGAACTAGTGTAGAATGTAGTATACAAAAAAGAATTAAATTTTGTTTTTAATCCAATACCTAACAAAAATAATTAAGTTTTAAGTGAATGTTCGACAGTTCTTTTCTCTATATGATGATTTTCAAAATTCTATGCTACTAGTTAGAACATGACTCACAAAAGATTTAAGTAAACAAGCGAATTTAGTGACAATTTAAAGAGACTTACCCGCTGTAGAAATCATTAACGCTGTAAAATGGTCTCTCAATGAGGTATGCTTTGGTGTTTTTTCGAAATTGTGCAAGCATAGGGATAGATTTTAAATGTACTGGCAGATTGTTGTAAAGTTTTATGGCGTTGTAAATAATTGATTTTTTTATTAATTCTGAGGAAGGAATGGGAAGATATATATCATGCCTAGAGTTTCTGGTAGGGTATACATGTTGTGACCTTTCTGGGAGGATGTTTATATGTTTTCTCAGCAAACATACTGTTTCCAAAATAAATAATGCAGGAAGTGTTAATGTTTCACGTTTTTAGAAATAGTATTGGCAGTGAGCTCTATTATTTAGACCAAACAAATAACGAATGGCTCTCTTTTGAAGCATAAAAATGCTACGAAATTGCTCGGTGGTACAGCAGCCCCAAAAGGGAAGGCCGTAGCGGAGGTGGGATTCAAATAAAGAGAAATAAGTAAGTCTGGCAGAAGGAACGTCTAGTTCTTTTGAAACTGATCGAATGGCGAAGCAGGCGGTAGAAAGTTTATTAGTTAAGGTGTCAATATGATTAGACCATTTTAGGTTGTTATTTATATTTAAACCCAGGAATTTAACCGACTCTACGTATTCAATGTTGCTGTTATGTGCCTGAAGTGGTTGTAAAAGTTCCCTTATAAGATAACGCCACCGTTTTATCGACATTAAAACAAAGCATATTGGAATCGGATTAATTATAACCAAGTCTTTGGAGATACTAGAATGTAAAGACGTTGTATCAAAATCACTCCAAGTTATGCTTGTGTCGTCAGCAAAAAGGGAAATTCTTCCATTAATTTTAATTTTAATTTTCAACTGGTAAAATTTTGGTGTGAATCCAAGATGGCGAAATAAAATAGGGGCCTGGTGGAATATTGAAAAAATTAACTAAAAACTACTTATCCAATTTATCTGAAATTTTACGCAAAAATCAAGTATTACGTAGAAATCACCTGGTAAAATTTTGGTATAATTTGAGGATGGTGAAACAAAATGGCGGCCTGGTGGAATGTTAAAAAAAAATATATAACTAAAAACTATTTAAATAATTTACCTGAAATGCAAATGCTATGCTTGATTATTATACAAGAAATATTAAAGGTACTATAGTATCTCCTTTAAACTTTACTACTGTTTGTATTGACGGTTTGAGCCTTAACTTTATTAAGCTTTGTTGTCCATTTATTCTTCCATTCCTGACTCACGTAGTTACCTTCTGTATAAAAATCTCTGTTTATCCTAATTATTGGAAGAGGGCTCTGGTAACACCTCTACCAAAAAATAATGATTTCAAGGATTTTAAAGATTTGAGACCCATTAGTGTTCTGCCATGCCTCTCAAAAATTTTGAAAAAAAATATAAATTATTAGTTAACCAGATACGTAGAGGGTAATGGAATCCTTCCCGGGACTCAATTAGGCTTCTGGAGGGATCACGGTTGCTCTACTGCGCTGGAAAATAATAGTAATGACATTTTTAAAGCTACAGATCTAGACCATGTTACGGTTTTGGCCTTGCTAGACTTCTCTTAGGCTTTCGATACAATAAATCACAAAATGCTGCTTTCAATTTTACGTTATATAGGATTAAGTGATAAAGCTGTATTGTTTTTTAGAAATTATCTATCGGGAAGGTCACAATGTAGCAGGTCTCTGTGGAGCTGCCTGTCTCTAGTGGAACACCACAGGAGTCAATTATTAGTCCTTTGCTCTTCCTTGTATATACTTCTGGTATTCACAGTGTTTTTCAGAAATGTAGTGTTCAGTACTATGCGGACGACATTGTAGTATTTACCATTTAACAGAAATAACATTGTTGATTCTTGCCAGATATCAAACAGTGAGTTGAAGCGTCTCAGGTCAATTTCTTCAAAACATTCCTTATTTTTAAACCCGCAAAAATGTTGTTTATTGTAGTTCGGTCCCAAAAATGATGTAAATAGTTTAAAAGGTAAAATTAATGTAAAGATAAATGATGTTTCATTAGAAACTAAGGCCATGATTTGTCAGTAAATATTAAAAATGCTGTGTGAGTCTCTTGTGTTGTCTATATTTGGTTTACGAAAACTGTTTAACACAAGCGCAGAAAAATAAAATCCAAAAGGTACAAAATTCTTGCCTTCGTCTAATATAAGGAATTCGTAAATTTGAAAGAATATCTCATAAATTGCATGAAGCAAACTGGCTGAATATGGACATCAGGAGATAGATGCACTCAGCTAATTTTTATCATAGAATTATTTATTATAAGGGTCCTGCTTACCTACATAACAAAATCATTTTTCGTTGTCATGTTCATAATATAAATATTCGGTTCAAAGGTTTAATAACGCCACCTCTCCATAAGACTTCTCAATCCAATCTAATTTCAAGCCCATAATGGAACTCTGAGAACCCTTTCTTTATGTATAGTTAATGATTAAGTAGAGCAGGATGATTGAATCTTTATTGGCAATTCATATCTGGACTTCGCCTTTTTTCACTATAAAGAAAATATTTATATATCTAAAGAACTATTTCATGTAATTTATATGAGAAAATAAAGAACTAAATTTTGCACAAAAATCAAGTAGAAATCATCTGGTAAAATTTTGATACAAATCCAAGATGGCGAAACAAAATAGCGACCTGGTGAATTCTAAAAAAAATTACACAGGCCAACACAAATTTTGGTGCCTGCAATTTTTTAATTATTCCTGGGCAATTTTTGGATCAAGAATGTAAAAAAGTTCCCAGATTTTGTCTATCAGATCGGGTTTAAAAAAAAAATTGTGTATATATTTTACGTTATAACTATTATAATTATATATATAATATTACTATTGCCAGTTAAAAAAACAAAGACACATGGATTTAAGTATTTATTACAAAAACTTAATTTACATAATTACATTAGTCACTAATCACATAAAAATTTCTTTTATACGACTTTCTAGAATGGAGTTCACTAGGGCAGTCTCGCTGAAGGCTCCAGCAGTAGTCCGCCATCATGTGGCTATCCCATCGTCCTTGATAACGATTTTCCATAGTTTTAATATCCTGATAGAATATTTCCCGCTGTTCTTCATTACAATCGCCTAAGTTTTCTGGAAAACGATCTAGGTGGCTGTGGAGGTAGTGAACTTTTATACTCATGTTACAGCCGAGAATATTAAAATTTGAATGCATAGTTTCCACTAATTCTACGTAATTCTCTGCTTTATGATTGCCAAGAAAATCTTTTACTACTTGAAAAAATGAACACCAAGCGTTAGATTCAGTCTCGTTTATTGATGTGGTGAATTGTGGATCTTTAACAACTTGCCTTATTTGAGGACCATCAAATATACCAGCTTTTAGTTTTTCTGTGCTAATGCCAGGAAATTTACATGACAAATACCCAAAACAATTTCTATCTCGATTTAAAGCCTTCAAAAATTGCTTCATTAGCCCTCGCTTGATATGCAAGGGCGGAAGTAAGATTTTTTCTCTTGAAACCAAAGGTTCGTTGATCACGTTTTGTTCTCCTTGAATCATGACATCTCTTGAAGACCAATTTTTGTTAACCCAGTGCTCATTTTTAGCTCTGCTATCCCAAAGGCACAAAAAACAAGGATATTTTGTATAACCACTGTGATGTCCAAGGAGGAAGTTAACCATTTTTAAATCAACACAAATTGCCCACTGATGTTCTTCGTATTTAATTTTTCTCAAAACTAATGCAATTGTTTTATATTCTTCCTTCATGGTAGTAGAATGACTAATAGGAATTGAGCCATATTTGTTACCGTTATGTAAAAGAACACATTTTAAACTACGTTTTGAACTGTCAATAAAAAGGCGCCAATCATCTGGAGTGTATTCCGGCAAACCCATTTCTTCTAAGAGCCCCTTTATATTGTTACAAAATACCAAGTCATTTTCCTGAGCGAAAAAAGGCAGCAGATCCTTTTTTTTTACGATAATATGTAATATTAGTACCTGGACAAAGTAGATTTTTTTCTTTTGATCTGGATGCAAGTTATTCAACGGATTCCTTTGAGAGAGGTATCTTATAAGATCGTTTAGTTCTTCTTGATTGAAACACTGCGGAGAGACGTTAATGTTTCTGTATCATCTTCTGTCAGTTCGGGTAGACTGCTGAATGATGGAACCGGTATTTCTTCCGAATACACTACAGGCCTTCCTGCAGAATCTAGATCAGGATATGTCCATTTGTGTCTATTGTTTCTATGTCTTTAATATTAACGAGACAAAAATAGCAGTCGTCATGATGGTTTCGCGGTTCTGCCCAAACCATTGGTACACCAAACTTTAGGCACTTCCTCTTTCCAGTTGTCGCAAATGTTCAACACATATTTTACATATGAAATGTGGGGCCCAAGATTTATCTTGATCTCCTAAATAGGCAAGATAAGCTCTTTTTACAAAGTCAGAAATCGTTTTTCTGCTCTCTTTCAAAGTGTATTCACCACACACATAACAAAAAACATCGGGATTATTTACACAGGTACGTTTGCTTGTGGATGCCACTGTTTCAGTTTAGTGTCTTGATACTACAAAACGATCAAAATTTACACAAAATGATAGCACAACTTTACTTGGGAAAACTCAGCAATATACCAAATCGAGTACAGCCAAGCAGGTATAGAAGGATCGGGTCATAGGCAATTACAGGTATAAAAGTAATTAAGAGCAGTGTATTGAGTAGTTCCTAGTATAGGAACATTGGGTCAGGGACAATTCCAGGTATCCATTTGGTTAATTAGCTTCTGGGAAATTTCTATTTTGACGATTAAGTACATATTTATCTCTTTATTTGTTGTACTTTATCAGAAAAAAATATCAATTAACCTGTAACCTGTATCTCAAAAACTAGAACTGATAGAAAAAATCTGGTGGCATTTTTGGAATCAGCACATTAAAAACATCTAAAATCAGATGTTAGATTTCCGGCACCAAATTTTTGTTTTCATTTTGTTACCCTTTGTTATTAATAAAATCTGCTTATCTAATTTACCTGAAATTTAATAAAATTAATAAAATATTTAAAAAATGAGCCTGAAAAATCTATTTACTAGATTGACTTCAAATTTTGTGCAAGAATTAAGTGTGATATAGAGATGAAATGGTAAATTAGTGGTACGAATTCAAGATGGTGGAACAAGATGGCCAACTGATAAAATGAGTTTGTTTAATAACGCTGACAAGGTTCCGCTAGCGAGAGTATTAAATTTAATAAGGTCAACATTACGTTTCTAATTAAAAAGCACCGTCAACAGAGAAAAGATTTCCCGGTTAGTGCTGAACTAGTTTTGATATATCTTCCTTTTAGAGTAAGTCCTTAGACTCAAGAATAAATAATAGACCAGCCTGTTCCCACTTATTTTCGTGATTCGCGTTTTAGCGTTTTAGTCCGTAATTTTTTTTAGCTGCCATTCTAAATGTTAATTTAACATTTATGTGTAGTGTATTTATAAAAAATTAGTTAATCCAAAATCGAGCAAACTTTGTTTAATTGGAAACTTGAATATGTATCTATCTAGGATTCAGGTAACAATTTGAATGCTCTTGATAAAATATTATATTGATTTTACTTCTCTCGAAAAAGGGAAGTATTGTAACAATTGAGTAAACACTCTCCCAGGTACTCAATTCCGCCGCACATTGGTAAATATGCCCAATCTAGGTAGACATTAGGAAAAAAATTCTTGTAAATAGATCGACGAATAGACTCTGTATTGTTATCAAAATAGGTTTATCAGATAAAAACTGCGTTAGGAATTGGATTTGATATATAAACATTTGTTAAAAATAAGTAAAGTAAGATGGTTAGATAGAATAGCCATAGGCTAGATCTCGCCATCTTTTGTATGTAGGTATCTATTTGTATTTATGTTTATGAAAGAAATAAAAGACATTTATTATTATTATTATTATTATATGCTCAAATTTTGATACGAATCCAAGATGGCGAAACAAAATGGCGGCCTGGTGGATTGTTGATAAAAATATTAGTAAAAACTAATTACCTGAAATTTTGCACAAAAATCAAGTATTACGTAGAAATCAACTGGTGACATTTTTTTACGAATCCAAGATGGCAAAACAAAATGGCGGCTTAATAAAATGTTTAATAAATCAGCCTGAAAATTCTAGTTATTAGATAAATTTCAAATTTTGTGCAAGAATTAATACAGTGTGATATAGAGACGACCTGGTTAAACTGCTGGAGTTTTCTATATAGGATATAGCTTTGTATGCAGTTGTTTTATTTATTGAATATCCTTTGTTTATTGCAATTTGTCTGATCGTGTTTAACTCGGTCTAAAAATCAGGTTTACTTAAAGTATGTCAAACATATTTTGAAAAGCGGCTAGTTTATGTTAAATTACGTGACATGAAAAACAGTGTATGGTAGAAGTATATAAATAAACTATAAAGTTGATGTATAAACCTCAAGTTGGTAAAACCATTGATGTACATACATATGCGAAGAAAAACTGTGTCTATCAAAACACTTTTTTTATTGTTTGATTTAAAGATTTGAATTCAACAATATATATTTTCGTATCTAAAAAATAGACTGTACGAAATGTCTAACAAAGTTAAAATATATTTATTGTATTTATTACCAATTTCATTTATAAAATTACACCGAAATGTATTCATTCTGTTAACAGCATTTTAACTACTCCAATTAGTTGATGAACGTCGGTCGAAATGGCAAAAGTATCTACATAAATTTAAGATTAAGCTTAGGCTTTTAGTGAATTGAGAAACGGGAAGATCTTCCAGTATCGCAGATACTTTTTCAAAAGGTATCCAAATAGCTTTCTAGTTAATTAGGAATCACGGTTAAGGAAAATCATCAACTAAGCAACTCTGCTTAGAACGAAGGGCCTGGGCAAACCGTTTGAACATATTAATCAGAACCCAAATGAAAGTTTTATGGGACGACAACGATTTTGATAAAAGTATTAATTTGACTTCTTATGTTTGTCTAAAAATAACTAAAACCTAATTTCAATGAGTGCCAACCAGTTAGGATCCTAGCAAAACGGATATGCTGCTACACATATATCCATATTATATTTTTCTTCTGACATCGATATGTTTAAAGGTCTGTGAATGAAATAATAGCAGAAAATAAAGCTACACTGAAAAAACAAAGCATTGATACGAAATAAATATTTGTTTAAAATAATGCCAAAAATATGTTTCTACTTATTTCGTTCGTTTAAATTAATGTACTAATGTGTAAAAATAAATAATGAGGATACTGATGTTATTATTTAATGCATTTTTAACTCTTGCGTCACTTACGCAAGCATAAAGAGTTCTTGAATTTTAGGGTTTTAAAAACTTCAGCTTAAAAAAACTGCACAATAATAAATAAAAAGAATATACTTACGCGTAAGTAAATGTTGAAAATTGCCGCCTTTACTCTCCATGCAGTAATAGAGGTTTTGCTCAAAACGTTGCAGCACATTCTGCAATATTTCAATTATATTGAAGGCACTCATTTACAATTCTTTGTTGCAAATCTTGAGTCGCATAGATTTTACTTTGTAAGTGACCCCATAGAAAGAAATCTAAAGGTGATAAATCTGGCGATCTTGGGGGTCATTCAATAGAACCTCATCTTCCAATCCATCGACCTGAAGACGCCTGATCTAAATATTGTCAATTTTCAATTATTGCTGTTAACGCTAGATCTATGAGTCTTGTAATAATTGTAAATACATTTTACCTGTCAAATTCCCATGCAAAAAAGAACAACTATATGATCGCCAAAAATACCAGCCGTAAACATTTAGTTTTTGCTGTTGGGTGTGTACCTCATGATAAATTCTGGGATGAGAATCAGACCAACATTGGCAGTTATGACGATTTACCATGCCTTTTAAGAACAAAGAGCATTCGTCAGAGAAACAAGTGCTGAATAGAAGGTTTCCATCGTTTATAATTCGTTCACCCATAACTTCACAATATTGTAATCGCCGATCAAAATCGTCTCCATTAGGTTTCTGCACAAGGTGTATTTTGTACGGATGGAAACTATGGGCTTTAAGAATTCTTTGGAAACTACATCGACTAACACCAAACATAGTTTCCAAATTGGCGGGTACTTAAAGTAGGATCTAGATACACTTGCTCTAAAACCATCACTTCCGTTCCTTCGTTCCCTATGGAATTTTGAATTTTGCGTTTTTTATTAACCATTGATCCAGTTTCCCGAAATTTAGCCACAAGTTCCAAGACATATTTTCGATGCACGTTGCTGTTCTCATGTCGCTCATTAAATATTTGTGATGTTTTATTAGCGCACTAATTATTTCCGAAAAATATTTCAATCATTTCAGTACTTTCTGCCATGCTGTGTACCCTGGTTAATCTAAAAAGCGTTAAATAAAAGGTATTTTAGCAGCAAGGTTTGGTCGTTTTAATCGCGAACTATGTGTACAGGGTGGCCTACATAAGATGACCCACTACCTTATCTCAGAATCTGTACGAGATAGGGAAAAAAGTTTTATACAAAAGTTTCTTAGGCTTATCTAGATTTTTTAAATATTATATTTTTATATATATAGGGTGTGTCATTTTGCATTGACAGATGTCAACTTTGTTATTTTAAATGGAATACCCTGTATATTATTATGGATTTGAATAGCTCTCTTAGAGACGATTTCAACGATGTATTATAAGATGGGTCTACGAGGCACCGTTTCGGAGATATTTACGATCATCTTCAATTTTTGACATACTTTCAACTGGTTGTATCTCTGGTATTTATCAACTTTTTTGTTTCATTTTTGTGCAGGAAAAAACATAATTTTATGCTTTATTGGACGTGTAGGTAAAAATATTGAAATTGAAAAAAAATGTTACAGTGCTGTCACGTTTTGCGTACCATCAGTTTTCTCAAGATTTTTAAATGCAACCCCCTATATTTTATAACGGATTTAAATAGAGCATCGAAAGACGATTTCAACGATATATTATAACATAGGTTTACAAGTCACGGTTCCCGAGTTTTGGGGATTTTCTTCAGGAATCAATTTTAATATCAAACAGTTTTTACTAAAACATAATATAAACTATTAAACGTGACATGACATGAACGAAGACAACAAAATTAATATTATATGCTAAAGAATATCTAAATTAGATTTTCTAATTGCTTTGAATAATTATTACCACGCCGTTTTCCATATCAAACGTAAAACTCTCTAAAAATCAATTAAATACATAATGTGTATTTTTGTTAAAATAGTGTGAATCTATTTAAAAATAGTTCTTTATGTTTCCTTCCCATATACTAAATAAGCCTTATCAATGTTATGATTAGCGATTACCGAAACAGACGGCCAAGGCGACTGTGTCGATAATGGTGCCGCAAAATGTCTTTGCTTACTAATCATTTTTGTTGTTTCGTTTTTATATAGAGCGTCTGAAAGTCAGTCGAGTAATAAACGTCATCAAGCTAAGTATTGGCTTCGTGTTTTTTCTCTCACAATTATTTACCAATCTTTCCACAACCCTATCAACAATTTTAAGTAGGCTGTGCTTCAAAACCATGGAAACAAACGAAATATTATTTGCATGAAATTTGACAGCTAGGTTGCATTTCTTGATTAAATTAGTAAATTTAAGAAATAATTATGTCGAACTACACTATTCAACAACGTTTAAATTTATATGAGTGCTTCATTAGAAACAATAAGAGTCCCGCACTAGCGTTAAGGGAGTATAGAAGACTGTATCCAAATAACAGAATTCCAAGTAAGAAAATCTTCGTAAGAATTACACGAGATCTGGAAAATGGCGTTGTGATAAACAATAAAAGAAACCGGCCTAGGACAGTTCTTACAGAATAAAATCAACTTGTTCTTTTATATTTTGAGGAAAGCAATGAAAATTCCCAAAGGGATGCCGCACGGGACATACCGCATATTAGCCGAGCAAGTATTCAGAGAACACTTAATATCAACGATTACCATCCTTTCAAATTCACTCCGGTACAAGAGCTATCCATAGCTGATTTTGACAACAGAGCTACTTTTTGCATGGATATGATGGACCGCCACTTTGATCAACCGGTTTTTGACAAAATTCTTTTCACTGACGAATCAATTTTCAACACCGCGGGAATATTTAACCGAAAGAACTGCCACTACTGGTCAAGGCAAAATCAACATAAAATCAAAGCCATCAGAAAGCAGGGGCTTCGGTGCGGAATAATAAAGGACCGAGTGATTGGGCCGGTTTTTTATGATAGGACTCTTAACGGACAGAGATACCACAGTTTGTTGCAAAATGAAATACAACCTCTTATTAATGAATTACCGGATGAAATTAAAGATGGTCTTGTATTTCAACAAGACAGTGCGCCGTACCATACCGTAAGACCTGTAATTGAATGGTTAAATGAAAGATTTCCAATGTGGATTGGCAGATTTGGGTCAATACCCTGGCCAGCTCGGAGTCCCGATTTAACTCCACTAGATTTTTTTTATGGGGAAATATTAAAGACAAAGTGTATAAGAATAAAGTTAATAACGTAGACGATTTAAGGGGGAGAATAATGGAAGAGATTCATTTGGTCAATGAGAGTGGAGCAGTTCGTAGGGCAATAAAAAAATTAGACATTATTTATACAACATGTATAGCACAGGAAGGTGGTTATATAAAAAATTTAATTTAAGTAATGTTTATTTTTTTGTTTTTGTTCTTGTTATGTCATGTTTAATAGTTTATGTTATGTTTAGTAAAAATTGTTTAATATTAAAATTGATTCCTGAAGAAAATCCCCAAAACTCGGGAACCGTGACTTGTAAACCTATGTTATAATATATCGTTGAAATCGTCTTTCGATGCTCTATTTAAATCCGTTATAAAATATAGGGGGTTGCATTTAAAAATCTTGAGAAAACTGATGGTACGCAAAACGTGACAACACTGTAACATTTTTTTTCAATTTCAATATTTTTACCTACACGTCCAATAAAGCATAAAATTATGTTTTTTCCTGCACAAAAATGAAACAAAAAAGTTGATAAATACCAGAGATACAACCAGTTGAAAGTATGTCAAAAATTGAAGATGATCGTAAATATCTCCGAAACGGTGCCTCGTAGACCCATCTTATAATACATCGTTGAAATCGTCTCTAAGAGAGCTATTCAAATCCATAATAATATACAGAATGTTCCATTTAAAATAACAAAGTTGACATCTGTCAACGCAAAATGACACACCCTGTATATATAAAAATACAATATTTAAAAAATTTAGATAAACCCAAGAAACTTTTGTGTAAAACTTTTTTCCCTATCCCGTACAGATTATGAGATAAGGTAGTGGGTCATCTTATGTGGGCCACCCTGTACAATTCTTATTTAAAATCAGTAACAGGTATTCCTCCTCTCCTTCCACAACAGCAACTTTTCCACAACAACGCTCAAATCGCTATTTTCAAGAGTAAAATTATAAACAAACTAGTTTGTTTATAAATAATTTACAGTCAATGCGTAGTAACAAAAATGCGTTGAAGATGTCTCACAGATAACACAGGGTAACAAAATGAAAACAAAAATTTGATTGATTTGATCTGATTTTAGATGTTTTTAATGTGCTGATTACAAAAATGCCACCAGCTCTAGTTTTTGAGATACAGGTTACAGGTAAATTGATATTTTTTTGTGATAAAGGACAACAAATAAAGAAATAAATACGTACTTAATCGTCAAAATAGAAATTTCCCAGAATCTAATTAACCAAATGGATACCTGGAATTGTCCCTGACCCAATGTTCCTATACTAGGAACTACTCAATACACTGCTCTTAATTACTTTTATACCTGTAATTGCCTATGATCCGATCCTTCTATACCTATTTGGCTGTAATCGATTTAGTATATTACTGAATTTTCCCAAGTAAAGTTGTGCTATCATTTTGTGTAAATTTTGGTCGTTTTGTAGTATAGTAGTAGTTTCCGCCCCTCATTTCATATGCAAAACATGTGTTGAACATTTGCGACAGTGGACAACTGGAAAGAGGAAGTGCCTAAAGTTTGGTGTACCAATGGTTTGCAGGGAACCGCGAAACCATCATGACGACTGCTATTTTTGTCTCGTTAATATTAAAGGCATAAATAGAAACAATAGACACAAATGGACATATCCTAATCTAGATTCTGCAAGAAGGCCTGTAGCGCATTCGGAAGAAATACCCGTTCCATCATTCAGCAGTCTACCCGAACTGACAGAAGATGATACAGAAACATCAACGTCTGACGAAGTTCAAAGAATTCAATCAGAAAACGACAGCGAATTTGAAGCAGATTTAGCAACTCAGCAGTGTTTCAATTAAGAAGAACTAAACGATCTTATAAGAGACCTGAATCTCTCAAAGGAATCCGCTGAATTACTTGCATCCAGATTAAAAGAAAAAAAATCTACTTTGTCCAGGTACTAATATTACATTTTATCGTAAAAGAGATAAGGATCTGCTGCCTTTTTCGCTCAGTAAAATGACTAGGTATTCTGTAATAATATAAAAGGTCTCTTAGAAACAATGGGTTTGCTTGAATATATTCCAGATGATTGGCGCCTTTTTATTGACAGTTCAAAATGTGTTCTTTTACATAACGGTAACAAATATGGCTCAATTCTATTTGGTCATTCTACTACCATGATGGAACAATATGAAACAATTGCATTAGTTTTGAGAAAAATTAAATACGAAGAACATCAGTGGGCAATTTGTGTTGATTTAAAAATGGTTAAATTCCTCCTTAGTTATACAAAATATCCTTGTTTTTTGTGCCTTTGGAACAGCAGAGCTAAAAATGAGCACTGGGTTAACAAAAATTGGCCTTCAAGAGATGTCATGATTCAAGGAAAACAAAACGTGATCAACGAACCTTTGGTTTCAAGAGAAAAAAATCTTACTTCCGCCCTTGCATATCAAGCTAGGCCTACTGAAGCAATTTGTGAAGGCTTGAAATCGAGAAGGAAATTGTTTTGAGTTTCCTGGCATTAGCACAGACAAACTAAAAGCTGGTATATTTGATGGTCCTCAAATAAGGCAACTTGGTAAAGATCCACAATTCACCACATCAATGAACGAGACTGAATCTAACGCTGGGTGTTCATTTGTTCAAGTAGAACCAAATTTTCTTGGCAATCATAAAGCAGAGAATCACGTAGAATTAGTAGAAACTATGCTTTCAAATTTTAATATTCTCGGCTGTAACATGAGTATAAAAGTTCACTACCTCCACAGCCACCTAGATCGTTTTCCAGAAAACTTGATGATTGTAGTGAAGAACAGGGGGAAAGATTCCATCAGGATAGTAAAACTATGGAAGATCGTTAACAAGGACGATGTGATAGCCACATGATGGCGGACTACAGCAGGAGCCTTCAGCGAGACTGCCCTAGTAAACTCCATTCTAAAAAGTCGTATAAAAGAAAATTTTTATGTGATTAGCGACTTATGTAATTATGTAAATTAAGTTTTTGCAATAAATACTTAAATCCATGTGTCTTTGTTTTTTAACTGGCAATAGTAATATTATATATTATAACAGTTATAACATAAAATATATACACAATTTTTTTTAAAACTAGATCTGATAGACAGTCTGACAACTTTTTTACATTCTGCATCCAAAAACTACCCATGAACAGTTAAAAAATCGCAGGCACAGTTTTATTTATTTTTAGGTTTTACGTTTGACATTCTTAAATAGTCGTCAGAGATAAAAATGCATACACTAAGAAAATAAAATTATTCAGTGTATTTTTATGACTTTAAATGATCTCGACTAATCTGATGTTCTACTAATCTGATGTATTAAAGTCTATTTTAGTTTTAAATCAATAAATCTCTTAAACTACTGAAGTAAAGTATATGCATTTTATTATCATCAGAGAATCGAAAGACCTTTAAAATAACATCACTCGACCCCCCTTTCCATTCAAGATTTTTGGGGTGGTGCCACCCCCGCCTAGGGAGCTGCAGGTATGAAGATTGGATAATATGGATTTTGCATCAAGTAACAGAAAACTCAATCGAATAGATTAAAAAGTAAATGCTGCTATGTTGTTTGTGAAACCGATTGCGAAATTACAAAAAAGTAGAAATTAACTTTATGGCTGAAAAAAATGTCTCGCCCTAACCAGTATTTGGCGTGAAACAAATCGTCTGAAATTGCCAGTCGATGTTGAAAAATAGTTTGTTAGTTCCGTTCCTCACCTCCTTCCCGGACAGACCTGAAACTTTTTTAATTATGACCTGACAACTTCAACGAACTTTTAATAGGATAATGTGGCGACTATTTAATTTGCGGAAAAATAAAATGACAGACTAGGAAAAGTTTTCTCTAATTTATTTTTAAGGAAAATTCTAAGTGAAGTTAGAAAAAATTTGACAATAGTTACTTCAGTTAACTTCAGTCGATTTTTTAGTTGGAAGAAAATTAGTGAAAATATCAATTTATTTAACGTTCGCTAAATATCGTCTAGATTATCTTCAAACTATATATCAGCCATTCTCAACATGGAGGAATACCCCTTCAGGGAGGTAGGCAAATTGGTCTATCAACATGATAGACAAACATGTATATTACTTGAAGTGTTTTAAATTGTTTACAATTGTACTTGTCAGTAATGAAAACTGTGCAGTGTCTAAAAATCATTCTGTTGTTTTGTTTTTTTAAAAACCTATACTGTGACTGGAATACATATATTGACCTTTAGAACTTTTGTTTTATGACGATCTTACATTCCCAATAGCCAAAAATCTAAAATATATTCAAGATCCAAGAAACCAAGACGCAATATATATACAGGGTGTTTCTTAGTTGAGTGTTAATATTTAAGGAGGTGATTCTTGTGTCCAGTTTAAGAAGAAAACTTTATATAAACATATGTCTTAAACAGTGTAAATTTTGAGATACAGGGTGTTAAACTAGCTCCTCTACAGTGTTTGCTGGGGTGCGGTAAACTAAAGATTTAAAAAAGGTCCAAATAGGTGATTTTCGATAATGCCAGCCCAAACATTTACAGAGAATTGCTCTTGATGATGATGTTCTACAATGGCATGGGGGTTCTTGTCGGCCCAGATATGATTATTGTGGAAGTTTCTGATAGCGTTCCTGAAGAAGAAATAAGGGATTACGCGAAATTTTTTCCAAAAACCATTCACAAAAATTAACTCGGAAAGGAAGATCTCGGGGAAGTTATGCTTGCACTCGTTGAATGTGATATGGATATAAAAAAAATCATGTAGAATTCTCCAAACTAGGATGTGCGAAATATTTAGGTTAATTCCAATTTTCCTAGTACTCAGTTCAGGATTTTCATCTATGGAATTTAATACTGCCTCTTCAATTTCTGGAGTTCTTACAGTCCGATGGGCCCCTTTTAATTGATTATTTGGCTTGGATGTACCTGTTTCAGTCAACCTTCTATGCACATTTCCAAATATTCGCCTATCTGGTATGACTCTACCAGGAAAGCGCTCTTGATATAATCGCCTAGCTTCCGGTGAACTGCCATCAGCCAAAACATACATGTAATACATGTCTACCAACTCTTCATTGGTAAACTCAACCATTTATTTTCTCAGATATATCAGATATTTAGAATACAAAATTAATTAAACCCGACTGAATCTGAAAGCTGAACTGTCAAATTAGGTTACAAGAGAAGTATTACTTCTGACAGCCAAAGCCTACTACAATAATAATTATTATTAGTAATCTTTCTTTATTGATGAACTAATAGTATTTTATAGTTTCGTGTTAAAAAATTATAGGCTCAAATAATAATTTTGAAATCTTTGGGTATTAGTTATTCATAAGCAAATTTTATTTCATGAATTTCAATAAAAAAAAATGTCCTTGCATGCCATGGCGATTGGTGTTGTCATATTAGCGATATTGTTAAAACTCTGCAGAGAAACGGTTTTTATTTTTTAAAACGAAAACCGTGCATTCAACACAAAATTACCAAGAGATCAAACTTGCTTAAAAATGAATGGGAATTTTAAAAATAATTTTTATTTAAAAAAAAGTCAGTGGCGTACCATCAATGTCTGCGAAAATATGCAGGTCGGATTTTGTACGGACGCCACTGGTGGAAATAAAAAAAAATGTTCTACATCAAAAAATTCCACTAGATGCATAGTACCTCTATACCAAATTTAATTACAATAGCTAGAGTGGTATTCGAGATAATATCGAAAAATTATGAAATTATTGAAAGTTTAACACCCTGTATCTCAAAATTTACACCGTTTAGGACATATGTTTATATAAAGTTTTCTACTATATATATATATATATATATATATATATATATATATATATATATATATATATAAGGACCCAGAAATCACCTCCTTAAATATTGACACTCAATTAAGAAACACCCTGTATATATATATATATATATATATATATATATATATATATATATATATATATATATATATATATATATATATATTAAATTATAACATCAGTATCCTCATTGGTTATGTTTGCATCACTTACTGGCAAATATCTTGCTTTAATTGATCTCCACTAATTTGATGTATTAAAGTCTACTTTAAACTTTAAAGCAATAAATCTTTAAAACTTAAACTAAAGTACATGATATTTTAATCATTTTCAAGGGAATCGAAAGACCTTTAAAATGAGATATCACTCGACCCCCCTTTCCATTTAAGATTTTAGGGGTGGTACCCCCGCCTAGGGGGCGGCAGGTATGAACGTGATTTTATGATAATTTAGTTTCCCTCGAAAACAAAATCGACCTGTCCGAGCGTTTTTCAAGACACATTTCATGCCCCACCCTGTATATATATATATATATATATATATATATATATATATATATATATATATATATATATATATATATATATATATATATATATAAAACCTGTCAAAATTTCTTAAAAACATAATTCAAAAAATTATAAATCAAAATAATTACTATATCAAAGATTATATAGATTTTAAAAACAAAATAAAAAATGTTGTTTTGCCAGATAATTATATACTAATATCTCTAGATGTAATATCCTTATACACAAACATATCTATACAACTGGCAAAGGAAATTATTAGAAAAAAGTGGAATAAACTTAAAACATATACTGATATACCTTTGAATGATTTCTTAGAAGCTGTAGAATTGACTTTAAATTCAACATATTTTGTGTATAATGAGACTTTTTATAAACAAATGGAAGGATGTGCAATGGGTGCATCAATATCTAGCGTAGTTGGTCAGCTAGTTATGGAAGACCTCGAAGAATCTGTATTAAGCAACGTAAGTTGCCAAATACCACTCTTCTACAGATACGTGGATGATTGTATATTAGCAATACCAAAAAACAACCATCTAAATATACTAGAACAATTTAATAGTTACCATAAAAAACTTAAATTCACAATCGAAATAGAAAAAGAAAAGAAAATAAATTTTTTAGACTTAACGTTGCACCGAAAAACCAATTTTATACAAACAGAATGGTATACTAAAGAAACATGGTCCTCTAGATACCTAAATTTTAACTCCCAACATCCACTTTCACAAAAAAAGTCAGTTATCATAGGACTTGCTGATCGAGCAATTAAATTATCTGTCACAGAATTTAGACAAAATGCTACAAAAAAAGCAAAAGATGCACTTACATTAAACAACTATCCTGATCGTCTAATTAACACCATTTTCAAAAAAACGTATTCATATTTTTTACAATCATCTACAAAAAACGAATCCTTCGAAAATAAGTATCTTTCTATGCCATATGTTAAAGGTCTATCAGAAAAGTTAAAAAATATATTCAAGCGTCATAACATTACAATCGCACATAAAGGATATCAAGTATTAAAAAATAATTTCAGTCAACTAAAATCAAAAATTCCCAAAAATAAAAAATCTCAGGTAGTTTACGAAATCCCATGTCGAAATTGCAATGGCGTGTACATCGATCAAACCAGTCAGTATTTGAAAAATAGAATTAACAGCCAGAAATAGGACAAAAAAAATAAGACCGCCTTTACTGACCACTGTCAAGAAAAAAATCATACTTTTAACTACGAAAACACTAAGATATTAAGAACAGAAGTTTATACAAAAAAGCGAGAGTTTTTGGAAATGATTGAAATTAGAAATAACCCGAACGCTATACACTCAAAAACCGAAATAAAACATCTTAGTAAAATATAATTACAACATCCTAAAATAATAATATTTAAAAGGAATTCCAGTTTTGTGTAGCAGATACCTTATAATCTAATTAAATCTTAGAAAAAATTTACAGAAGAAGTCACCCATAGCAATAACAATAATAATCTCACATCGACATTGAGTCTGTCCCATATATGTTTACTGTTTTTATTTTACTATTGTGGATTGTCATGCTAAACGTCGTGTTAAATGTACTTACGTGTAATGACTAAAACTAATTTGTGTTTTATGATAAATTATCCAGGAAATTATAGTTTATGACTGAAGCAATGCATTTTGCTAGATTGATTGTTCCTAGGTAAGTGAAAGTAAAAAATTATAAAATACAGAACATGATTTAACAGTTAAAATTTTTTTAGTTTCCAACTTCAATGTATTCTGAAGAAGGTCAAAATAGACCGAAACGTTAATTAAAAAAAATGTAAATATATATATATATATATATATATATATATATATATATATATATATATATATATATATATATATATGTATATATATATATAGTTGTTTTCGTTTTCTTGGCCTTAGTACTTATATTGTGGATTAAGTGGTTTCTTGGGAATAAGGCACATGAATATACTAAATTTCTGTTATATTTTTTTCATAACTTTGACGTTTCGGTCGAACGTTGACCTTCATCAGAAACACTACAAAAAGGAACGATTCGATAAACTTTTGGTTTTATAAAATTAATAAAATATTTAGCTTACGTAATTGGAAGGTTTCATGGATAACATCCTGTATATGTCAATAAATTAAACACAAACACACAGCGACTAACATTTACATTTAAAAACTTGGCATGCTGTATATACATTTACATTTGTCGAAATTTTAAAACACATACAAGCAATATACGAACAATACTGACGAATGGTTTGGTGTATGGACGATGAGATTAGGTCTATGTCTGTAAAAACTTAAGATGCTATTTTTTCTTTTTGTTTTGGAATTTAAATGCGGACTATTGTTGTTATGCAGTTGCCATTATAGGTGTATTATTTTATAATATTATTGTAAATTTTACTGAGTTGTGTTGTGTCGGTTTTGGAGTTTATGCAATGGGGTCTTTTTTGTATTTCAATCATTTCCAAAATTTCACGTCTTTTAGTGTGACTTTCTGTCTTTAATATTTTTACTGCATTGAAATCAAAACTGTGTTTCTCCTCGAGAGCATGGTTGGTGAGCGCTGTTTTATTTTTTTTGTCATATTTATGGCCGTTAATTCGGTTTTTAATGTATTGGCTTGTTTGTCCAACATACACACTATTGCAATCTTTACATGGGATTTCGTAAGATTAAAACGTGTGATTTTTTATCTTTTGGAATTTCTGATTTGATTTTGGAGAAATTTGTTTTTAGTAAATTGTGTGCTTTGTGAGCTACGGTAATGTTGTATGGCTTGAAAATGTTTTTAATGTTTTCAGATAAGCCCGGAATGTATGATAAAGTAAGAAAAGTATTAGTTTTATTGTTATTATTTTATATATTTTATTATAATATATATTTTCTACAACCAAACAAATAATAATAGAAAAAATAATAACAATAAAACTAATACTTTTCTTACTTTTTACATTCCGGGCTTATCTGAAAACATTAAAAACATTTTCAAGCCATACAACATTACCGTAGCTCACAAAGCACACAATTTACTAAAAACAAATTTCTCCAAAATCAAATCAGAAATTCCAAAAGATAAAAAATCACACGTAATCTACGAAATCCCATGTAAAGATTGCAATAGTGTGTATGTTGGACAAACAAGCCAATACATTAAAAACCGAATTAACGGCCATAAATATGACAAAAAAAATAAAACAGCGCTCACCAACCATGCTCTCGAGGAGAAACACAGTTTTGATTTCAATGCAGTAAAAATATTAAAGACAGAAAGTCACACTAAAAGACGTGAAATTTTGGAAATGATTGAAATACAAAAAAGACCCCATTGCATAAACTCCAAAACCGACACAACACAACTCAGTAAAATTTACAATAATATTATAAAATAATACACCTATAATGGCAACTGCATAACAACAATAGTCCGCATTTAAATTCCAAAACAAAAAGAAAAAATAGCATCTTAAGTTTTTACAGACATAGACCTAATCTCATCGTCCATACACCAAACCATTCGTCAGTATTGTTCGTATATTGCTTGTATGTGTTTTAAAATTTCGACAAATGTAAATGTATATACAGCATGCCAAGTTTTTAAATGTAAATGTTAGTCGCTGTGTGTTTGTGTTTAATTTATTGACATATACAGGATGTTATCCATGAAACCTTCCAATTACGTAAGCTAAATATTTTATTAATTTTATAAAACAAAAAGTTTATCGAATCGTTCCTTTTTGTAGTGTTTCTGATGAAGGTTTTAACGTTCCCGAAACGTCAAAGTTATGAAAAAAATATAACAGAAATTTAGTATATTCATGTGCCTTATTCCCAAGAAACCACTTAATCCACTATATATATATATATATATATATATGTATATATATATATATATATATATATATATATATATATATATATATATATTTGCAACAAACAGTTGCTATCAGAATCTGACATATATTTAAAATATGTAAATAAGACTCTTAAACAATTTCTAAGTATTTGCTGATATCCAGAAAGTTTCTGGTATGTGTATTATCTAATTTCAAGTATTCATCTTCAAATGTTTTGAGTTTTAATAACTTTGTTATTTTAAAATAAAATCTGGAGCTAAAAGGCAAATTACATACCGTCCATTATAAAAAAATTTTAAGCTAAGCGAGACTCAGCGCATTTATCGAAAATCGTGTTCTATAAATTTTCTTTTTGTAATTTTCTTAAAAGCTATTTGAACATTTAATTTGCCGTTCAAAAATGCTCTCACAATATTTTTTTGTATCGCTTTGATGTTAAATTGTTTCTTTCCAGGTAAAGAAGTCCGTTTACAGAAAACAAAAACAAAACAAAATGCCATGAAATGGAACCTTTTTGTAGGCCTGAATATCATGCTTGCGTAATTTTAATGGAATCGGGGAAAAGGAAAAAGTTCTAAATTATATACGGAGTCCTTTTATGGTAATACATTTATCTTTCATAGCAAATCTAGGCAATCTTTTGTTCTTGCTTTCGGTAATACATTCTGTTTTTTCAGCAAATGTTAGGTAACGAAGTGAGACAAACCGAGTTCCTTTGGGCTAAGATAAAACTTATTTTTACCTCCCCCGTAAAGGGAAATACTGTTTGTGATCGTGAGAAAAAATCACGCTCCGAGACTTTTTCAAATCTTTACGTTTCAGGGTCCTAAGATGCCTAAGAACATGTTTTCTCGATTCCGTCGGTCTGTCTGTCTTCTTCTTCAAATTTTGGTCAAAAATTAGAGGTTTGATTGAAATCCAATATGGCAGAACAAGATGGCGGCCTAGTGAAAAATTATTACTAAAAAAGTACTCATCCAATTTTGCACAAAAATCAAATATTATATAGGTAGTAACTAGTAAAATTTTGGCACGAATCCAAGATGGCGAAACAAAATGGCGGCTTAATAGATTATTTAAAAACTCAGCCTGAAAAAAGTTTGTTAATGAACGGATTTCTAATTGTGTACCATAAATAAGGGTGGTATAGAGATGATCTAGTAAAACTGTAGTACTAATTCAAGATGGCGGAGAAAAATGACGGCTTAATAAATTATTTAAAAATTTAGCCTGAAAAACTACTTAATGGGCTGATTTTAAATTGTGATTCAGATGAAATTGTGTCTAAGTGTAAAATAATGTAAAAATGATTAAATAATAAATGTCATTAAAGTAAAGAAATATTTTATTATGAACAATAAATTCTAAATGAAAATTTTTAACAATTTGCGATTAATGCAGTTAAAAATAAAATCAGAGCGATTTTCGTTTAATCTTGCAATTTCTTCCCTACCTCTTTGTTTCGATACAGCTATATTTTCGGGTCTATTGTAGTAAATTTTATTTTTTAGATATTCCCATGGCAACACGTCAAGAGGCGTTAGTTTTGGACTATTTGCTGGCCATCTTATTTGTCCATTTCGTCCAATCCACAGATTACAGTTCCGATTCAAAAAATGAGTAGCATTTAAAACATTGAGAATCAGGAAATTCTCCAAAATATGGCCCTCTTCATACCAAAAAGTTAATGAAAACAAAGAGGACTAAATCCATATAAGGAATATTTAATTTGAAGTGCAAACATGCCGCACTAGGCAAAAAAAAATGAAAAAAATCTTATGACATTAACATGCCTGTAAGTCTTTTGACCACGAGATCGCATCGAAAAATGATCTATTTAAAAATGCTCCTGACTTTTCTTTTATCGGTTAACCTGAACAGCTGATTCAATTTAGGAGAAGCCATATTATATAAAAACATCTGCAAATTTAGGAAATTAATAATGATAATTTATGAAAATTGTGAATCTCACAAAATAAGCGGGAGAATTGGCAAAGCTGTAGGTAAATGTCATTTGAAAGCCCGATTTGTCGAGTAGGTGTTTTCGAAGATACTAAATATGGTAATACTTCTGGTCCCTGCAGGGCTGCGACAGATGTGTAATAACGTCGAAAACGAGTGCAAATTAAAGTTAATACTATAATTTCTCTTATCGATGTAGCCGTTACTTGATGGAAATTCATTATACACTAGTATACAAAATAAACACGTTTAGTTTATTAATTTCCACTTGTTTATTTCTGCTTGACAGCTGTTTTCGACACACTGTGTCTTTGTCAAAAGCTAACTTAAAACTAACACTAAAATCTGTACCAAATATAAAAAAAATATATAAAAATCTTAATGGTGTCAATAAAACAATATCGGTGTTTACCCACCTCGTCTATTCTTTAGGTATAAAGATTTAACAGAGGGGAACCATTTAAGTCCAACTGGTCATTCAATAAAATATTTCGGGTTTTCCTCTTGTTAATTTCTAAACTTTCCAAAGGTTCAATTAGTAGTTTTTATTAACCCTATGCAAAATTTTATATTCGTTTTTAAATGTATGATTTGCTTCTATCAAATGTTTAGCGTAATTGGAGTCTGTTTTTTCTTTATTATATGAGGATTTGTGTTCTTTTATACGTTTATTGAAAGATATACCCGTTTGGCCAATGTAAACTTTATCACAGGAACCACAATCTAATTCGTATACCCTTGATTTTTTAGATTTATCAGACTTGGATTTATTATTTTTAATATATTTCCCTAATGTATTATTTGTACAGAAGGCAACTTTATAATCTGCTCTCATGAGATGTTTACTGATTTTAGAGCTAATTTTGCCTGTATATGTTATTGTATTGAATTTGACTATATCTTTTAAATTATTATTTGGATAGATTAAATTGATTGCTTTTTTATATTGTTTTTTATTTACTATTTTGTCGACTATATTAGGACTATAACCATTGTTAATAGCAATCTGTTTTATAATATTCAATTCTTTATTATAGTTATCTGATGACATAGGTATACTAATTAAACGATGTACAAAACTGTTGAAAGCTGCCATTTTATGTGCAAAAGAATGATTTGATGTTTTATGTATTGTTATAACTATGTAATATGGTTTATGATAAATTTGAAAATCGTGTTTATTGTTATTGTTCATAATTGTTAAATCCAATAAATTTATTGTCTTATCCTGTTCCATTTCTAACGTAAATTTAATATTTTTATGTAAATTATTAATAAAATCTAAAAATAACCTTAGTTGTCTCTCTGTTCCCGTGAAATACGCTAGTATGTCGTCTACATATCTATACCAATAAATGAACTTGTTTCTTAACGGGTTATTATACATTAATTGTTCAATATTATCTAGAAATATTTCTGCTAGTATAGGACTCAAAGGATTACCCATTATTAAACCTTCTATACTTACATACACGGAGCCATTGAATTTAAAGTAATTTTGATCTACACACACTGTTAACAAATCCAATATATCATTCTTAATAATATGATTAACTTTATTTTTGGGTAATAAATTATCGACTAAGTTAATAGCTTCAATAGGGGGGACACTAGGAAATAAGTTTTGTACATCTGAAGAGATTAATATGGCATTATTTGGGATTGTGACATCTTTTATATTGTTAATTAATTCTAAACTATTTTTAATTCTACATTTTTGTTTAAAATTACAAAATGTACTAATAATGTCTATTAATTTATTAGAAATCGTGTGAGCTGGAGCTGTCACATAAGACACTACAGGTCTAATGGGCATATTGCCTGTATGCGGTTTAATAAATGAATATAGCTTAGGTACTTGTGGATTCATTATCGTTAATTAATATAATAAAGTTTATATTTGGTACAGATTTTAGTGTCAGTTTTAAGTTAGCTTTTGACAAAGACACATTGTGTCGAAACAGCTGTCAAGCAGAAATAAATAAGTGGAAATTAATAAATTTTGTATACTAGTTTATAATTTCTCACTAGAGAACATGGAACATAAATAAATCGTAGAATTTTTTTTTTATTCAATTGAACTAGCTATTACTTGATGGAAATCTATTTTAACTCAATAAACAAAATACTGTTTCGACAACACTGTGGCTTCATCAGAGGTTTGATCTTAAATGACAATGCAACACAAACAATATTATTTAAGTATCTGAACCTATTTTTACAATTACGGTTAATATACATACAGGTGTCTCGAATTTTAGTTATTGCATACTACAGATTTAACAATGGCGAACTATTTAGGTCCAATTGATCATTTAATAATATGATGTTATCTTTATGTTTGTTTATTTCCATACTTTCTAGTAAATTAAGTTTTTTACTTTATTGTTCTACATGTAAAATTTCAAATTTCTCAATAAAATTATAGTTTTCCTGAATTAGATCTTTATAATAATTGGAACTATCTTTATGATTTCTATAACTTGATTTATGTTCATTAATTGTTTGTCCTTTATAGACTTTTGCACAAGTTCCATAATTTAACTTCTAAACCCCCCCGATTTGTTCTCTTCTTTGGTCTTTGTCTTATTGTTTTTAATATATCTACCAAGAGAGTTGTTTGTCTTAAAAGCAACCGTCGCACCTTTATTTTTAAAAAGCTTAGTACCTTTGTAGTTATTTTTCCTGTATAAGTGAAAGTCTGAAATTTATTATTTTCTTTGAAGTTATTAGAAAGATAAACTAGCTTTAATACTTTTTTATGTTGTTTATATTTTGTTATTTTATTTATGAGATTTTCATTATAATCATTATTAACTGCTATTTGTTTTATTATATTTAATTCTTTAGTAAAACTTTCATTGCTTAGAGGTATCTTGATCAATCTATGGACAAAACTATTATATGCTGATATTTTATGGGCGAAAGGATGATCGGATGTATTGTGTATTGTAATGTCTGAGATGGCTTATGAAAAATTTGAAAATAGTGTTAATTGTTTTTGATAGTGTAATTGTTAAGTCTAAGAAATTAATTGCTTTATTATTTTCTAATTCAACAGTAAAATTAATATTTTTGTGTAGGTTATTTATATAATCTAAAAAAGATTTTAATTGTCTTTCAGTAAGAAATCATGGTTCTAGAGATTAGACCGTGTCAAATTGGAATTACTATCCGACGTTTCGCCTTCGATTGCACGAGACATCTTCAGGGATCTTTACTCCACGAGACCTGAACACTGAATGAGCTCGAAGAGATTCAGGCGGGCTTTTATACCCGACTTGTGCTCGCCGAACCGTGACCCTGTGTTAAGATCGGTTTCCACGTGTGATGTAGACCGTAACACGCGCCTCTATTGAAATTTTTTATATGTTTAAATATTTCAATAGATTCTCTAACTTTTCGTTTATAAAAACCTGGAACCGATGCTACAACCTTGGTTTCCTTTACATTTATGAAATGGCCAGTGTTAAGTATAGTAAAGATCCCTGAAGATCCCTCGTGCAATCGAAGGCGAAACGTCGGATAGTAATTACAATTTGACACGGTCTAATCCCAAGAACCATGATTTCTTAATTGACTAAAGCCGTGAAAGCTTCCGTTGTATGTCAGCTAACCTCTGTGGGGAGGAAACCAAGAAGGATGCCAAAACTTTTGGCGATCTCCGGAACAGCAAGAAGAAGTTACTCTGCCAGTTGGCCTTTCTCCTTAGATGCCGAGATGAAGATGTAGTACCGAAATCGCTACAGGTGAGACATCACATTACTTCTAGGACTGCTAAGAATATTTATAAGCGTGTTAGCAATGCATTAGTTAGAGAAAGGATTAAGGCAACACGTCGTGATTTAGATACAAATGCCCGAAAACTATTAGAAATTCATCTGAAATTAGCTTTTAGACTAGAAAGAACTACATTTACAACTTTGGATAACATTACCTACGCACAGGCAGAAAAAATCCATCAAGAAGTTACACTTAAGCAACAAAAAAGTTTGAAGCCCTCCTGAATAGAAAAAATCCAGTGAAACTTCCGCAGAACACAGTTATCAACCTGTCATCGAAGCCGTTATCCGAACCAGAACTTTCCGTCCTTTCCAAGGTCCAAAACTTCGCAATAGCACCGAGTAGCATTCCCGTAGCAGACATAGTATCTTCTGTTGAAGCAGCAATCAGAAGATTACCAGTGGAACAAGCCGATGAAGTCAGATATGAGACAGCGAAGATCATTAAAAACTCAAAACCACCGAAGTCGAACCTCTCCGCAACCGAAAAAACACCAATGAAAACCTTAAACGAAAACGCAAAACATTCTGGTACTTCCAGCAGATAAAGGCAACGCCACAGTCCTCTTGGAGAGAACAGAATATGTGGAAAAGGTTACTCAACTTTTGAACAACAACACCTATAAGGTTATGCAGGCAGACCCCACAAGTAGAATAGAAAGACGCATTACCAATTTGATCAACACATCCAGTCTACCACCAGCGGAGAAAAAATCATTAAAACCAAGCAGCTCCAAGATTCCCAGGTTCTACGGTCTTCCGAAGATACACAAGAATAACGTACCACTTCGACCGATCCTCAATGCAATAGACTCGCCCACATACAAACTAGGTAAATATCTTTCACATTTTCTTATTCCATTTACTGGAAAAGCAGATTCTTTTATTAAAAACTCTGCACATTTCGTGGAAAAACAAGATAATTCAGTTGGATCCCGAAGATATTTTGGTCAGTTTCGATGTAGAATCACTTTACACAAATGGTCCTGTCAACGACTCAATTTCCATTATATCAGACATACATATAATGATCTTGATAAGAACTTAATAGACCTAGTGAAAGCTTGTCTTACATCTACTTATTTCATTTTTCGAGGAACTTTTTATGAACAAACTTCAGAGGCAGCTATGGGATCTCCTCTATCACCTGTGGTAGCGAATATCTTTATGGAAGCCTTTGAGGATATTGCTCTAACATCCGCTCCACGAAAACCGAAGCACTGGTTTAGATATGTAGATGATACTTTTGTTGTTTGGCCTCATGGACAGGATAATCTCCTCATATTTCTGGACCACCTTAATCAGTAACATCATAATATCAAGTTCACGATGGAAATTGAATCTAATGGAACAATTCCCTTTCTAGATGTATGTGTTCAAAGAAAGGAAAATGGTACATTAGGACATTCTGTGTATAGAAAACCGACGCATACCAATACATACTTAGATGCAAATTCTCATCACCCTTAAGCACAAAAGAAATCGGTTATTAACTCACTAGTATTCAGAGCAATTTCGATTTCTGATCAAGATTCTTTAACATCGGAAACATCGAAACTGACCGAAGCTCTCAGAGGGAATGGCTATTGCACTGAAGATATTACGCGTTCAGTTAAAAGATATAGTAAACTAACTGCGCCAAAGGAGAATGATAAAGAGCCACCATTAGGTAGTGTTGTTCTTCCCTACATACGTGGCACTATAGACAAAATAGGACGATTACTTCGTCGGTCCAACATACGTACATTCTTCAATACACATAAGAAGATTGAACAATGCTTGAGATCCCCGAAAGATCTTATACCTTTCCAAACAGGAGTATATAAAATTCCTTACTCCTGTGGAGAAGTGTATGTGGGAGAAACAGGACGCTCAATATCAACTAGACTTAAGGAACGTGAACGATATATTAAAAAGAAACAAATTGTTCAATCTGCTGTAGCTGAACACCAGCATAACACTGGCCATTTCATAAATGTAAAGCAAACCAAGGTTCTAGCATCGGTTCCAGATTTTTATAAACGAAAAGTTAGAGAATCTACTGAAATATTTAAACATACAAAACATTTCAATAAAGATACGAATTACGGTCTACATCACACGTGGAAACCGATCTTAACACATGGTCACGGCTCGGCGAGCACAAGTCGGGTGTAAAAGCCCGCCTGAATCTCTTCAGTGTTCAGATCTCGTGGAGTAAAGATCCCTGAAGATGCCTCGTGCAATCGAAGGCGAAACGTCGGATAGTAATTCCAATTTTGACTAATCCCAAGAACCATGATTTCTTAATTGACCTAAGCCGTGAAAGCTTCCGTTTCAGTACCTGTAAAACATGCTAATATATCATTAACATATCTATACCAATATATGAAATTTTTACTAAGGGAATATTCATGTATTCTTTCTAAATTGTCCGTAAATATCTCTGCTAAAATAGGACTTAAAGGGTTTCCATTATTAAACCTTCCTTACTAATATACATTAAATTCAAAGTAATTTTGATCCAAGCAGGCAGATAAAGCTTTTAAGATTTTTTGTTTATAAATCTGACTAACATTATTGTAAGATATTTGTAAAAACTTCTTCCACTAACATTAACAGAAACATAAAAATAACAACATATTATTAAATGATCAATTGGACCTAAATGTTCTCCATTGTTAAATCTTTATTAAGCGATAACTAAAATTCGAGAACACTCCATCTGTATGTAAAATAACCGTAATTGTAAAAAGAGGTTCAGGTATTTAAATATTATTGTTTGTGTTGCATTTAAGATCAAACACCTGATGAAGCCATAGTGTTGGCGAAACAATTGTCATGTTTTTTATTTTTGTAATATAAATTAAGTGGAAATTTTAGACAAGCGTTTTTTGTTTATTGAGTTCTAACTTTCAACCTGTATTATATATTAGATTATTAATATTTCGTAATCTTACGTACCATATTCATAAATATGATATATTTAAAGCGATTTATTAGTTTATTTTGTTTCCTCAAAAAGACATATCCGATATATCAATTTATCCATGCTGCTCGAGGCATCGCAGATGCTACACTACAACGCCAAATGGCAAACCGACGACAAATGTTTCCCTGGATCTGCAGAGTCGCCATATCAAGAAAGAGTTTAGTAAACAATTTTAGACGAGGGGCAAGACAAGTCGTCTCGCTAGAAGAGTGGAATAAAAATTTTATTACATTTTTATCCCGGTTTCATTTGTGGTGACTCCTGCTGGAGGATTTATTATTTATTCAGAAAGAAGTTGTAGAGGGCGTAGCCATTTTCATGTTAAACCTATAATGATAGATAATTAAACTTACTTAGTTTTAAATTCCCTTTTCTACGAGAAATTGTTTGCAATGTTGGCGATTGTTTTTATGACTAGATAATTTTAATATGATAATAATAACGTTTATTATTTACCAAATGTATACATATATAGAAACAAAATTAAAAATCACAAAGGTAAGGCAAATAAAAGCACGCATTTCAGACTTCTGAAGTCCAGGTTCTGTTCTACCAATGCGGCTACAAACTAATATTAAGACATTTTGGCAAGTAGCTAGTTAATAAAAATACAACAATAAATGCTACAATATTAAAAAATGAAGAAACGAAAGGAAAGAAAGGAGAAAGAAAAGGAAAGAAGAACAAGAAGGAAGGCTTAGAGTAATTTAAAAGCAATTGAGAATTAAGTAACTGCGTAGTAATGTTTCTTTTAAAACTTTGTAATGACGTAGAAATTTGTAATAAATCTGGAGGCAACGAATTTATATTTAAAGCAATGTTATAGGAGAAGCATCTCTTAAATATTTCAGTTTTATGGCGCGGAATCGTTATGGTATTCCTGCGTAAATTCAAATGGTGTACGTCCGTGCGAAAAGTGATTCTGTTATACAGATAAGGAGATGATTTAAATTTAAGTAATTTATAATAAAAGCAAAGGGCATGGAGCTTACGTCGGTTATACATATTTAGCCACGAAATTTTTTTAAGTTTGTGGGTTACCCTGTCTCTCCTCTTAATACCAAAGATAAATCGAATACAGCTGTTCTGCACTTTTTGAACTCTTCGTAAGTCATAACTATCCAAACATGGACCATATACAGTGTGTATCAGCCAAATGGAATAAATTCGATAATAAATAAATGGGGGCGTGTTCGGAAAAACGCTTGGACCCGTCGATTGGTATTTTTAGTTGCTCATTTTCTCCAATAAAAACTTTTTATACAGGGTGTGTCCTGTAACAGTGGTCAATGCCAACTTTCTTATTTCAAATGCAACACCCCGGATATTATTTAATTTTTGGATTCTTTAGGAGATTCTAAACATATTTTATGTTCAATGTCCTATACCTATCTTCAACTTTTTCGGCAATATTAAGTGTTTTCAAATTTATTTTTATTTTATTTATTTCGAATTTATTATTATTCATGAAAGTGGCTCTGGTTACTGAACTATTTATTTGATTACAAAAATTCGCTACAACACACTCAATACTTATTTACCATTTAGGTCTTCATATTAAGAATGTAAGCGAAAACCATTTTAGCGTTCCTTTTTATTGATATGGAACAAAAAGAGCCAGTTTTGTTTACTTTTAAGTTTTGTTTACTTTTGTGTAAAATGCCTGGCCTTTCTCTTTGCAAGACAGTAGTTCGTTAACTGCATAATACCTAATATCAGAAAAATGGTTCATTTAACAGAAATGCATAAAATAACAATTCTACAAATGATTGGTTATGGAGATAACACACGAACACAAGTGGAAGTTGCTCGCTTATTTCATGAAAAATTTCCAAATTTGCCGCATATATCCCAAGGAACAATTAGTAAAATAGAAAAGCAGTTTCGCGAGCTTGGACATGTGAGGCAGATAAAAAAGCAGCTGCCAATTCAATAAATGATGATACTAAATTGGATATTATGCTTGAGTTTGAGGAAAACCCACATATTTCTAGTCGACAAGCCGCCGCAATGTTCGATATTAGCCATTCGTCGATTATTCGAACATTAAAAGAAAATAAAATGCATCCCTATAAAGTGATACCAACTCAGGAGCTCATGGAAGACGTGATAGGAGAACTTATTTTTGTGAACAAATGATGGCTATGTTAGATAACAATGTTATTCAATTAGAACATGTTTTGTTTTCGGATGAGTGCACCTTTACACTTCACGGTCATGTAAATCGTCAAAATTGCCGCTATTGGTCTAGGGAAAATCCTCACTGGATCAGCGAAGAACATACTCAATATCCTGAAAAGGTTAATGTTTGGGCAGGAATTGTTAGCGATCATATCATAGGCCCCTTTTTCATTGACGGCAATTTGAATGGCGATAATTATTTAGCACTGCTCCAAAATAATGTCGTGCCAACTTTGACAAATTTGTATCCGGATCCAGCAAACCCACAAGTTCCAGCGAATATGATATGGTTTCAGCAAGATGGAGCACCGCCCCATTACCAAATTAATGTCCGGCAGTACCTCAACGGAATATTTCCAAATCGGTGGATAGGGAGACGAGGATCGATAGAATGGCCAGCGCGATCCCCTGATCTGACCCCATTAGACTTTTTCTTATGGGGACATATTAAAAATGTTGTATACAAAACTAAACCCCTCGACTTAGCTGACTTAAGAAGACGAATAACGCTTGCGATTAGATCGGTCACGCCTGAGATGCTAAATAACGTTAGAAGAAATTTCTATTTAAGATTAGGAATTTGCCAAGACGTTCGCGGCGAGCATATTCAACAGTTCCTAAATTAACTTTTTACTTTTGTTTATACATTATGAAGAAATAAATAATTTTATTTTTTTAATCTTAATTTTTGCAATAAATTTGAAAACACTTAATATTGCCGAAATAGTTGAAGATAGGTATAGGACATTGAACATAAAATATGTTTAGAATCTCCTAAAGAATCCAAAAATTAAATAATATCCGGGGTGTTGCATTTGAAACAAGAAAGTTGGCATTGACCACTGTTACAGGACACACCCTGTATAAAAAGTTTTTATTGGAGAAAATGAGCAACTAAAAATACCAATCGACGGGTCCAAGCGTTTTTCCGAACACGCCCCCATTTATTTATTATCGAATTTATTCCATTTGGCTGATACACACTGTATATGATTGCAATGATTAAAATGTGATAATATTAATGAATTGATGATAAAAACTGTTTTTTCTCGAATGACTATTTTACGAGAGAAACAAACAGCCCAATTTTCTGTTTAATTATAATTGTTAACAAGAATAGAAGTGCAATTAGTATAATACGTTTTACCTCTACCACAAGATTCTCCAACTGAAGGCTCTTGTACCGGGGCCTGAATGTATGTAGCTGTTTGTAGTGTTCAGTGAGTCCAGCTGCAGACAAGGATTCAGAGAGAATTAAGACTAGAATGTCCCGTTAATTTTATTACTTCTTGATCCCCCACGCCGACGTAGTGCCTGATAAAGTAGTTGCAAGTAATTTTAATCATCATTTTACTCATGTATCCCATAGTAATAATATTGACAAGGCATTTGTTTACAACCGTGTGCCACCTTGTATAAATAGATTTTGTCTGTCACCCATATGTAAACAAGATGTTTTAATTTTTATTAACTCAGATTCCACAGGCATAACAAATAACGTGTTGAAAAGGTGCGGATTTGCTTTGTGAAAAGTTTTGACATATTTGATTAATTTATCCGCTCAATATGCGATATTCCTTGAACAATTGAAATGGGCTACTGTGATACCACTATATTAAAAGAGATATTCTAATGATTATTCAAATTATAGAGGCAGAAGGCTGTTAAGAAGTGTTTCAAAAATATTTTAATTGAATTTGAAACATCGGTTACTTTACTTTTTTAATACAAATATTATTATTAGTGTTTCTCAACATGGGTTTACTGAATCCCACAGCACTGAAAGTGCCCTTTGTGAATTCCAAACGACAGTTGTCGATGTAATTGATAAATAACTTCATGTATTGGGTTTATTTGAGGATTTCTCCCGACCACTCGATACGGTCAATCATGACCTACTGTTGTTAAAGCTGCATCGTTATGGTATTAGAGGACAGGCATAGAAGCTTATGGAGTCTTACTTGAGTGGGCCATTATTCTCGACAAGTATTTTAGTCATATCATATGCAGATGATACAAATAGTGTGGTCGTCGAAAAAAGTGTAGTATCTCTTAAAAGAACGCAGATCTGGTTTATAATGACAAAATGTTATGGTCTAAAAGAATTGTTTGATTATAAATCAAAGTAAAACAAATTTTGTTGTATTTTCAAATAAAAAAACAAAATAATGACTAGTTTTCTCGAAATTGAAAGTGGTGCTATTGCACCTTCCAGTTCCTCATTAATGTTAGGTTTAGAAATTGATGGGAACATACAATGGTGAAATCATACAGAAAATCTATGCAGACAGTTAAGAAAAAATTGTTATGGTTTAAAGTCATTATCAAATTACTGCAGTCAAAATGCTATGTTGTCAGTATATTATTCTAATATTTACTCTCACTTATCGTACGGTATTATAAATTGGGGTTTAAGCTCGGATGAAACAAGAATGTTTTTGCTTGAAAAGTATGCAATCCGCATCTTTCATGTACAGAGCCGTGTAGAAACTATTTCAGACAATTCAAAATATGGATCTTGGCGGTAATTTAGATATTTAAAGTTTCCGATTTCGCCAAAATAATAAAAAACTTTAAAAGAATCGCGCTTTATATAGCTACAATACTAGAAACAAAACATTAATGGTACCTAATGCACATAAATCTATATTTTCCAAAATCAATGACATTGAAAATGCTAATAACCTCAGATCTTTTAAAGGCAAACTAAAAAAATATCTTTTAGAGGGTAAGTTTCATTCTGTTCAAGAGTTCTTAAGTTCGTTTTTTTCCTTAAAAGTACCTAGTATAGTTAAATTTCGTCTTTTTTCTATCCTAGTCAAATTTCATCTAGCTATAACTTTTTGACGATGTACTTTTATCAGTCGGTATATTTAGTTTATTATTGACGGTTTCTATAATTACCGATGGTATATTTTTTATGTACCTGTTTTATTGGTAAAATAAAAGTATTATTATTATTATTATTATTTAACTAGAGTGCCGATATAGTCAAAAGCAGTATTATCGTGCGGGTCATACGATTTATCAATAAACTTTTTAAGTTTGTTTTTCTTTTATTACGTATAATAATATCCTCCGCATAAAACCCGGAAGATGAATTAGATAGACCTATGACATTTTCATATGAAAAAAAAGGATAAACATATAAATACCAGCAGTTGCAAAAATCGTTGAGCGATGTCACTGCAAAGTCAGATTGACAAGTCAGTGACAAAATGAGTAATAGAAAATAATTTTCCGGTAAATACAATATTACGAAAATGAAAATTCATTGGCCAATATCCAGGAGGCAGTAGCAAAAGCTCTGGGAATCGGTATAAGGACTATGCAGAAAATTGTGCATGAAAAAAAGCATCATTTTCTACCTAAGAGGATTAAGAAATGTACACGAAAAAAGCCAAAGACAGAAGACTTAAGTGACAATGTAAAAATGGATGTTCGTAACGCAATTTACGATTTATACACATCAAAAATTAATATAACCCTTCAAGTTTTAAAAGAAGCTTTAAAAAATCGAGGCATATTGGAAATTGGACTAAAATCGTTGTCAAAATTAATAAAAAGGTTGGATTTTCAATATAAAAAGGACTGTAATCGAAGATTTTTGTGCGAGTTGCCACATATAGCAAGTCAGCGTATCCAGTTTTTAAAGAAATACATGGAAAATGTTACATCAAAATTTAGGAAAGTGGTATTTTTAGACGAGACTTGGATATTTTCTAATGGAAGTGGTTCGCAACCTTGGCAGGACGAGTCTGTAAAAAGTGTCAAGAGAAAAAAGAGATGTGGGACGGGAAAACGGTTCATCATTTTGCATGCAGGTTCTTCAACAGGACTTCTCCCAGTTACAAGGACTACCATGATAATATGAACTGTGAACTGTTTGAAAAGTGGTTAAAAGAACAACTGTTTCCAAGTTTAGATGCTCCATCTTTAATGACTTTGGAAAATGCATCTTATCATTCAAGAATCTTAAATAAACAACCTACTTCATCCTGGAAGAAAAGTGATATTTATGACTGGCTAATAAAACAAAAACAAAATCCTTTACCCAATATGCTGAAACTAGAACTTCTTTTAATGGTAAAATCTATTAAAAAACCAACAATATATACCGTAGATGAAATATTACGGGAAAATGGACATAATGTTTTACGACTGCCGCCATACCATTGCCGGTTTAACGCAATAGAATTAATATGTGCTGGGGCAAAATCATACTATTTTCTATATCTATGCAAATACGAATAAGAAAATAAGTAAATGAACTTTTCAACTACTCCCGTAATGATAAAAGTTAGTTAAAACCAGTCGAAAAGTTTCGGTTCCTTCCAGGGAAATAAACTCGCATTAACCCATTCAACCGTTACAAGAAAGTCTAGCAGATAACTATACTTTTGTTTTCCAAGCCGAGAAACTTAGAACGTAAATATGCAATTTTCAGTGATTGTTAAATTTGTATGCGAACGTTGCTTCTAAATTTTCAGGAGACTCCATTTTATCTATTCATTTAATTTGGTTTCAACAGAAACGTTATAATATTTAGTCATTTAAAGTATACAGGGTGTCAGGGGGTTTGACTGAAAATATTTTAACACGTGATAGTATGGACCATTTTGATTAAAAAATGCTTTAGTAACATAGAGTCAATTCCTTAACATTTTTGAGAAAAATGGCTCTAAAGTTGTATTTTGTTTTATTAATTTTTGTATCGTTAATACATTTATTAATTTTATTATGTAAAACAATTAATTATATGATTTTCTATAATATACCTACACATTTTTTCTTAGTAAAATATTTGAACTGATTATATTTTATTTTACCATAGAATGCTTATTTGAGAACGGCAACACTGCCCACAGGCTTTGACTTTAGAGGACTTACCCCGAAGAAGAGAATATTGCCGTTGGTTTCTCCCAGAAAACAAAGAACACGAACATTTTACTTTAAACATACTGACAACGGATGAATGTTGTTTTACGAGAGATGGAATTTTAAATTACCATAACACTCATACCTAGACCCAAGAAGATCCACACACGATTCAACAAGGCCGATTCCAATACCGGTTTTCAATAAATATTTGGGCTGGAATAATCCACCTTATTGTAAGTAGCAATAATAGGCTTACATCAGGTAAAACTTGTAAACTACTGGATATAGTTTTAGATGATTCTTTGTCTTGGTCGGCACATATTGAAACCTTGAGTGGTAAGCTCTCTTCATCTTTGTTTATTTTAAGACAAGTGAAGCATTCTATTAACCCAAATGTACAGGGTGTCCCACATAAGATCCTCTATCCCCTTATCTCGAAAGATATACAATTTAGGAAAAAAAGTTATATATAAAGTGTTATTGTTTTTAAGTGAACTTTTATATTATATACCTTTCATGTATTCAGGGTGCTCAGTTTTTCCTGGTTAGGAGTCAACTCCTAAAAATTAAACGGGACACCCTGTATATTATCCTGGATATGGATTCCTCATTAAAAATAAGGGTAACTTTCATTAAGATATTGTATACCGATCTCTCGTTGTTTAGGATATAATAGCCGTTTTATTTAATTTTTTGCTAAAAACGTATATATTTAAGGTATTAGAAAAAAATATAAGTATATAATATTTGGTGAAGCTGCCATTTTTATATTAAAGACAACACCACAATATATAATTTAAGTTGTTTACTTTGACTACAAATTATACAGGGTGATATCAGAAATTCAATCGATCGGAATATATAAAATTACTTATAAGTCAATAATCTTAAATGGAACACCCTGTATATTATTGCAGATTTCGATGGTTCACAAAAAATTAAAGTAACTTTGTATATAATAACCTATACCTATCTCTAACCGTTTAGAAAATATTCGCTATTAAACTTTTTTATGCAATAAAAAATACCTTTGGTTTAAATTTAATGACGAAATACGTCACAAATATTTTTTAACGGGCTGACCATAGTAGATTTTCAACAAAATACTGTAGTTTACAATTTTAACTAAGATATCTGTATTCTGTATTTCCTGAGAAAATAATTCATTACAAATCATAAAATGAAACCAAATATTGCATGTAATTAACTAACGCTGCAAAATCAAAACTGCCATGGAAAACAAATAAAGTGCTTTGGAAACCAACGTAAACAATATTTGTCAAATAATATAATAAATTTTGGTTTGTTGTGCGTTAAGTTCATCTTTATCTTATAATGTCTTATACTGCCGAAGAAAGGTTGAACTTATATCAGTGTTATCTTCAAAATAACAAAAGCGTTGCACTGACTATAAGAGCATATCATGAAAAGTATCCGGAAAGAAGAATACCGGAAAGATCCATGTTTGGGCGAATTGAACTAGATCTCGAACAGCATGGTGTTTTAAAATATGAAAAAAGAAATAAACCTAAAAGTATCTTGGATTATGAAACGCAATTAAATATATGCTTATATTTCGAAGAATTTACAGAAAATTCCATCAGAGATGCAGAAAAAGACTTAAGTATTGCTAGAACTGATATTCATAGGACGCTGAAAATGAATAACTACAGGGCGTTTAAGTTCGCTAAATTGCAACACTTAGAACCTACCGATCATATTCTACGATTGGAATATTGTGACCTAATGATGGATCGACATTTTCGTAACCCTAATTTTTTTAACCAATATTATATATATTTCGAAGAATTTACAGAAAATTCCATCAGAGATGCAGAAAAAGACTTAAGTATTGCTAGAACTGATATTCATAGAACGCTGAAAATGAATAACTACACGGCGTTTAAGTTCGCTAAATTGCAACACTTAGAACCTACCGATCATATTCTACGATTGGAATATTGTGACCTAATGATGGATCGACATTTTCGTAACCCTAAATTTTTTAACCAAATTTATTAGACGGACGAAGAGATATTTACTACCTCAGGGATATTTAATAGAAAGAATACTCACTATTGGTCTCAAGAAAACAAACACAACATCAAAACTATTCAACATCAAGGTCGTCGTAGTGTTCATTGTTGGTGTGCGAGTTACAGGAATCAAGTAATAAGTCCTCTATTTCTGGATAACCATTTAAATGGTGCGAGGTACCTAGAGCTACTGACTAACAATATCAGGCCGTTACTAGAGGTCAATGGTAACATAAATAATATTATTTACCAAATGGATGGAGCACCTTGCCATAACACCATTCAAGTAAGAACTTATTTAAGTGTTAACTATGCAGAGGTCGTTGGACCAAATGGAAATATTCGTTGGCCTCCGCGGAGTCCAGATTTGACGCCCCTGGACTATTTTCTGTGGGGGAACATTAAAGGATAAAGTATACAAAAATAAACCTCAAGATGTTGATGATCTCAAGAATCGAATAAGGGAAGAAATTCAAAATATCAATGAAAGTGCTGCAGTAAGAGATGCCTTAAGAAAAATGGAAGTCATCTACACAACTTGTATTGCCCAAAATGGAGGCCATGTGGCAAATTTACTTTAATTTTCCCTTTTGCATTAGGTATATTGGTCCTTTCGTTATACATGCAATTGTTTTTTTTTGATTTTACACATTAATTCATTTGTAATTATGTAAATGTTCTCTATTAACTTAACTTCTTACTACATACTTATTTAATAGTTCACAAAATTTACATATTGTTAAATGTTAAAACATTTCTATATTTGCTAAAATTTCGTATTCGTTGAAATAAAAGATTAATATTTTTGTTATGTCGGCCATAGGTATTTTATTATATCGATCATTGGAAAGAATTAATTTCTCAGAAAATACAGACATCTTAGTTAAAATTGTAAACTACAGTATTTTGTTGAAAATCTACTATGGTCAGCCCGTTAAAAAATATTTGTGACGTATTTCGTCATTAAATTTAAACCAAAGGTATTTTTTATTGCATAAAAAAAGTTTAATAGCGAATATTTTCTAAACGGTTAGAGATAGGTATAGGTTATTATATACAAAGTTACTTTAATTTTTTGTGAACCATCGAAATCTGCAATAATATACAGGGTGTTCCATTTAAGATTATTGACTTATAAGTAATTTTATATATTCCGATCGATTGAATTTCTGATATCACCCTGTATAATTTGTAGTCAAAGTAAACAACTTAAATTATATATTGTGGTGTTGTCTTTAATATAAAAATGGCAGCTTCACCAAATATTATATACTTATATTTTTTTCTACTACCTTAAATATATACGTTTTTAGCAAAAAATTAAATAAAACGGCTATTATATCCTAAACAACGAGAGATAGGTATACAATATCTTAATGAAAGTTACCCTTATTTTTAATGAGGAATCCATATCCAGGATAATATACAGGGTGTCCCATTTAATTTTTAGGAGTTGACTCCTAACCAGGAAAAACTGAGCACCCTGTATACATGAAAGGTATATAATATAAAAGTTCACTTAAAAACAATAACACTTTATATATAACTTTTTTTTCTAAATTGAATATCTTTCGAGATAAGGGGATATAGGATCTTATGTGGGACACCCTGTACTTAGAATCGTTTATTTTGCACTGTTTCATAGTAATATCACATATGGATTAATTCTATGGGGAAATTCAATTGACGCAATTACACTTTTTCGCTTGCAGAAACAAGCCATCAGACTATTGGCTAGTGCCGGATTTAGGGATCACTGTCAACCCTATTTTAAAGATTATGGCTTTGCCTTCAATTTATATCTATTATATTCTATTGGAAATACACTCTAATTGGGGTTCATTGACACTACATTCGGAAACTCATAACACAAGATCGGCATATGTTAAACTGCCACGGTATAGACTGAGAATGTCTGAACGAAAATCCCTTAACTTAAAATTATTTAATCATATATCTATATCGGTGAGAAATCTTTGCAAACTTCAATTTAAAACTAGAGTAAAAAGTCACATATTAAAACATTGCTTTTACTCAATTGACGATTACCTCAGTACTCCTTTTGGTTAAAATTGTTTTCTTTTCCTTTCCATATTTTTTCTTTTGAAACATTTTTTGTTTGTTTGCCAGGCACTGACTTTGTAATGTAACAACCTTTTCATGTTGCTACAACCTATTTGTTAATTTCAATATTTTAACTTAAATAGAAATTAATTTATCTACATATTCCTTAGTTCACTTGAGGCTTAATTACGGCTATGCTTATTTCAATTTTCATAGTAATTAAATTTATTGACTACTACACTGGTTCGAATAGGTTTGAACAGGTATTTTGTTGAGATTTTTGCCTTCGGCACCGAAAAATGCAGTTGAAAGAGTGAGAGAGTTGATGGGGTTAATCTAGAAGGTTATTTATTTCGCCGGTTGGAAATGTTCACTCTCTTCCCTTGAAACTTCGCAGAAGGGCAAATTTGGCTGCCATGTTTAATTATATAGTTTTTGTGAATTATGCCATTTGGTTTCACGCGAGTTTAAATGTCGGATTAGTTTTGACAAAATTA
>JAUTXW010001678.1:0-35339 GCA_030620095.1 Kuschelorhynchus macadamiae | reverse complement strand
ATGCAAATTTAAATACTAACTAAACAAATACATCAAAACTCCGCTACAATAACAAAAATTGTTGAGAGTGACTGGCTACAGCTCTTTACTAATAATTCTAATTTAAATCTATCTAAGTCGGATAACTACCTGGTCCCTGTATCATGCCTGTAGGAAATCACTTTGCTGTTTACTCAATTTAATGTAATAACCATTTTAATATATTTTTAGTGAGAAATGCAGATAAGTAACAAAAAATTTGCAATCTTAAAAGCAAGTGCGGAAATGAACTGATCATATTTCGACTAAAAAGAGGGTGGTGACCCTATGTAGATCATCCAGGACTATAATATCCAAAAAGAAAGTAATATATATATCTTAAAATAAAGCAACATATCTGTAAATGTCCAAAATATTCGAGATACACCCACGATAATGTTTGTCTAAATCTAAATTATCATATTCTAGTAAAACAATCTGCTTGTGCGGAGGGTCTGTAGTCTGTACCTACAATTGAAAATCATCATATTAGTATTAAATAATACCATTAATCATGAAAAATGTCCGGGACAAAGTCACTGAAATAATATTTTTTTAATAAAAATAAAATTTTTAATAAAATAATTGTCTGGAATAAATAGAACTATTATTCTTAGATAAAAACAACGCAGTTTAGTGTGACTTCTACCTTCTACTTGTAATAAACTATCTGTCCTTTTCCAACTATTTAAAGATTTTCCGGTTTACCAAATTTTCAATGACAGCCGCTCTCTGTCATTTTTTAAGTAAATTAAGCTTAGAAACAATCGTACTTGAGTATAAGTACACCTTGTAGAGACTAAACAATGTACACAATTTTCTGGGGTGACTAAAATACTACTTTTGGTGCACAAAAATTATTTATAAAATCGTGTTTCAAACGTTGAGACGTGACGGTCACGCGAATGACCGGCTGAAGAAGTATTACTTAACAAAGGTTAATCTAAAAGAATATAAGAACGTATAAATAACAGCGGTGTACATTGCTTTTTTTCAATATAATTAAAATATTTAACCCCCCCCCCCCCCCCGGACGCCACTCTATTTGCAAAATCAAATACCAGCGAAAAAATAACCATCCTTACTTCTTGCATTATTATTTAGTGACGTAAATTAAACTTCAATTTCATTTAGTGACTTAAAACAAAGTAGTAATTTTACTACTGATATAAATACATATATTCTCATCATTCCCATAAGGAACAAAGGGCTTCTACAAACTGCCTTCATCTTACTTTGTTCCTTGCAAGGTCTCTTGCCTCGTTCCTAGTTTTCCTGCCTTTTTCCTTTTTCCAAGAGGGTTCTCTACCATGTGGACTTTTTATTTTGTCGTCCTGATGTTTTCTTAGGGCATGGCACAATCATCATCATTTTCTGCGTTGGACCTGGATTTTATTCTTTTTTTTAAGATCATGTCCATAGTTTTGGATTGTGATCGTATTGGCCAAAACATTCACAAATATTTCCCGTATGGAACTATTGATAAAGACTTGCAACTTGTTTTTAACTGCGTGATCTAGCTATTAAATATTATTTTGATTAGGCGAAAATAATTAGTTGTGCATACATTAAAAGAGGAAGCCGGAAGACACAGCGTATGAAGATTTTCTAGAATTCGTACCAAACAGTTTCTACTAGGTACGTTATATAATCCACAATTTTTGTTAAAAATATTTTTTCGAAGTATTTGTAAAAAATTTTTATTGGCCAAAAATTCGAAACATTAAGCGTAAAAGTCTGTAGAACGTCAAATACGAATTTTGGAACTTAGGGATAATACGATTATTTGAATTAAAAAATATCAGCGACTTTGTCACATTTGTAGTTTTTTCTGTAGATCTACAAGTAATGTAATTCAATTACTGCTTTCACTCTCGTATTCGATGTAATAAGAGCTACGATATTAGATCTCAAATTATGTTAATTTTTGAAAAAAGTACAAAAACGGACGATTTTCTTAAAAATCACTAAAGATTTTTTACCCATTTTGGTACACAGGGGTACTTTCGCCCTTCTCTAGTATCACACTTGATGTGACAAGAGAGGAATACGAGAGTTGCATTGCAAAAGTAAATTAGGTCTTTCATGTAAAAATACATAGTTACAACTGCATAAAAAAACAAAAATATTGCGCATCCCACATAGATTTTTTAAATTGCCCGCCGTTTCAAAATTCGTAAAAAAAGCTTAAGGTTTTTAAGAATTGTCCCTCCGCCCTTCTCTACTATCACACTTGATGCTTGCACAATTGAAATTAATCTGATAAGTAATTATTTCAGGCTCATTTTTTTAAATATTTTATTAGACCTTCATTTGGTTTTCCCATCTTGGATTCAAACCAAGATGTTAGCAGTTAATTTCTATGTAATATTTGATTTTTATGTAAAATTTGACAAATTGGATAATTATTTTTTTTTATTATTATTTTTTTAACATTTCACTAGGCGTCCATTTTATCCTATTACCGCTATCATACATGACCCTAATTTTTGACCAAAATTTGAAGGCAACATGTAAGTAGTTTTGTCGCAAACAAACAGATTGACAGGATCTATGGAATTGAGAAACTTCAGAACCTAGGGACCCTGGAACATAAAAATCTGTAAAAACCTGGGAGGGTGAATTTTCACAATTACAGTACTTCAGGATTTTTTTTTTTGGATGACCGCTAAATCGCAATGAAATCTGGTCAACCGTCGATTAATTACCTTAAAGTCAATGACATTATATCCTGCATCTCTTAACAATTTTTTGGGGTAGGAACAACCAATCACATAAATATCTTTTTTAAAATCAATTTTCCTTAAATATGCTAGCAAAGCAGTATTTGGAGTTATAATCTCCTTTGATTTGGCTTCGAATGACTTAAGCTTTTTTACTAATTCGTCCATAGGATAAAAGCTATTATTAGTTACAAAACCGACTTTCTTTCCAAGCTCTCTAAGTTTTGCAACGAAGTCTTCCGCGAATGGAATGATTGCTTTATTAAGGGTCAAAACACCTGCAAGAATAATATATGTCAGTTTATGTATGTACAATGTGTAATATATATATATATATATATATATATATATATATATATATATATATATATATATATATATATATATATATATTGTATTCGAATGCTTTATGGTTTTCAATAAACAAATGACAATTGGAAAGTAAAAAATTCATCATCGACTTTGATGTGATTGATATTTTAATGGAATACCCTGTATAATATTAATTCAATAGGTTGCTGATTATGAAAAGACCAGGTTGTCTTTAAAAATAAAGGTATAAGGTTTTATACCTTTATCTTTAATGACACCCTGATATATAAGAAGCAGTGAGTTGCAAAAAGAGGACATATACATATGTAAGATCATTCCAAAGGAATACACCGCAGGGTTCTTGTCATTTTTCTTGGTTGTTTTTAAAGATGAAGGTATCAGACCTGTTTTTTTATCAGTACGAGGGTCCCAATTATTGAAATAATATTATACATGGTGTTCTATTTAAAACAACAAAGTGGATGCTCATTTTTTTAGTTTCCAATTGTAGTTTGTATATTTTTTAGCAAATCCTGACGGTTCAAAGAAAACCATAAAACATTTGTATACAATATTCTTTGGTATCTCTAAAAGTTTGGTTTATAGATCCCGTTTAAAATATAACCAGACACCCTTTTAAGTTATGTTAACTCTACGTGGTATTTAACATAACTTAAAAAAAATATACTAAAAGGTAAAGGAAGCCATAAGGCATCAATTACCAACCCCAATCATGTTCGGCTAATTTCGTTTTGCCACCACTGAGTTAAACATTATAGGTTGTCGGCATGATCTCAATCCCATAGTGGGAAGAAAACAAGGTGTGCCTACGAGCAAGTTTTGCTGACGCATATTGTGAAGAGAACCCAGGGCCGATTAAAATGACAGGTTAGACATGTTTTTATTGCGTAAAGACCTCAAAATTACAGTACACCTTAGCTAAAATTTGTCAACGGAATTCATGTGCCGGTCATAATTCTATCTCCTTTTATGATTACGGTGAAAACAGAGACGGAAATACGTCTATCGCTTAAAGAGCTATTAATTATAAAATCATCCTAGACCATGTTTATTAGTTTTGTTTTTTGTTTATTGTGGTTATGATCGACCGTTAATTTGACAGGTAGAGGTTAAATATTTTTGTGATTTTTTTATATTTATATTATTTTTTATGTGTTTTCGTCGAATTTTTGACGTATGATAGTTGCAGATCGTTAAGTTGTTTATTATATTATCTAGTTTTCTAATGATACGTATATAATGAGAAAATTATGTAGTTCGTTAGGATTAGCATACTAAACTGTTATTTGAAAAAATTCTTATTAGATGTAAATACACAGTCATTAAACTGATGTAAAAGAACTCAAGACAGTATGTAGAGATATTTTTATTTGGACTAGTTCAAGCTATACATTTGAAACTCAAGTATTTTAAAACATATGTTTTGTTTCAAATGCTATAGTAAGTCAAATATCCTGTGTAGCTGAATATGTTACTTAATATTAATCAGTATTTGAGTAATTACTTTAACAAATCTGAAACCAGACCCCTGAAGCCTTACACAATACAACTGAGAGTAAATAAAACATATTTTTTGCTATTATGTAGATTACAATCTTATTTAATCATACATATGTATGTTTCAATAGTTTTTATATGTACCTATCTCGATATTTTTGTTTTAGCTGATGCCAAAGAAAATATTAGCGTTAGCTAATATTTTCTTTGCTGATACATAAGAATGCTGACTAATGAATTCACTACGGATAACAAACAACATACATGTCATGATGGCAATTTCCAAAAGAAAAATAATAAAACTGAAAATGTTTAACAGTTATCTATCCCTGAGACTACTCCTCATTCAGACGGAACTTCTAGGTAGAAATAAATAAAACAAAAAACCTCCAATTATCATAATAAGGATATTTAAGAGTCCTACTTTAAGTCTTCTGTGTGAGTTTGTATTTTTTTAACCAGGAAGTGTTCAGCTACTGCATAGAGATGAGAGAGAGAACTTGATGAAATTTTAGCACTGACTGCACAGACCTAATTATGTTTAAAGAAGATATATCTAATGTAAAAACTTTGATATATGCTTGTAATTTCATATTAAAACTAAATTAGATTACTGGCATTGGAAAATTCATATCATATTATGTCTCTGCCAATTGTGTTTTAAGTGGTATTAACGAAAACTGTATTATTCAATTTACATAAACAGTGCGTGGTTAGCATTTAATTAATTAAGGTTAAGAAAATGTTATTGTTTTTAGTTTTGTATCTGACAATATAGGAGTTTTCCAGTGTAAGTTTTTTTTTCGGATTCCTACTATATGTGGCCTACCTCAAGGCCTCCATTTACGTATATCATTCTAGGAAGGTTGTAAGCCACACCTTAGGTCTATTATAAGTAAAGAATGAGTAAAAATATGCTGGTTTAAAAAATATCCATACTTTCCATAAGTACTTAGTTGAACTTTAGTCCAGTTCTATGTAAAATTCTGTAGAAAACATTTACACAGTAGAATATACCTATTTAACTTGAGCATCAAAATGGTAATTTTTTTAAATAAAAGTGTAAATTTTGAATTAATAGTGAAGCAACAGAATATCATTATTGGACACACTGGATCCTTCATGTGTGAAGTTTTTTTAATGCTGATATTTTTCTGGTCACACAAAAGCTTGTTTACTTCTGCTGTGTTAAAGTAAGATATTATAGATACATAACCGAAGTGAGTTAGAGTAGATGCTATTTGTAAAACCCCCGTTATGGTGTATCTGTGTTGTAGTGTATTTTAGATTTAGTTAAGACTAAAACATTTTTGATTAGACAAACTAAATTTTATTATTTAAAGTATTATTTTTTGCTAGTTTTATAGGAACTATGGCAATTACCTCATTAAATTAAATGTTAAAAATAAATGAAAATAGGTATGTTAAATTTATTTTACTTTTACAAAATATTTCTTATTTGTGTCATGATCTGAGGTGGGGAATCCCTGACACTTTAAGAAACCTACATTCAATACTTATCAGTTTAACTAATGGAATTTGATGTCAGGCTTTTCTGGAGTTGAAATTAGTTCTGAGTAGTCCACATTACACTGTACAAAAGTATATCTAATTTAAGAAGTATATAAATAGATGTCGAAAACATTTTTTAAAAGTAAAAATTATGTCAACTTAAGAATTACTTACCTACTTACCAAATGATAATGAACATAACCTTTCCAAGTCTGCTAATGCTGCTGCCTTTTGTCTCATTACCTTAAATAATATGTGACAAAATCCTGGAATTCAGCTGAATGTTTAAAGCCCACCTTCGAAAGGTACTTAAGCTTAATGGATAGCCATTTCTTTTTGAATACTGATATGCTTTAGAACTTACACTTTCAAATTAAATTGCAGATGCAGTATCTGCTGAATCCCAAAAGGAAAACTTTTGATGATTATTACCTTGTATTTTCTATACACTAGTAAGGTTGACGGTGGAGTGGTATAAATGTTAATACTTAAAGGAATCTTTAAGGCATTAATTAATTAAATTAAGCTTTTTAGAAATATCAATCTGAGATATCTAAGAAAGAATGAGGACCAACTGATGACAAACAAAAAATAAATACAGCTTAAATAATCAAATGAAAAGAGAAAAAATCAAGAGAATGTTAATGAAATGATTATAAATAAAACAGAATGTTAAAATGTATTTTTTTGCAACTTTTTAGCTGTTTTTTACAGAACTAAAGACTTAGAAGTTAGTACTACAGCAAAATTCCCCTAATCTGATTCAACAAATGACTAAAAAATATCACCCCTTTTGTGTCTGACTACTAATAACCATGATCTAAACCAATGACTAAAAGAAAACGTCCTAACTTTTGTTCAGAGTAAGGTCATTAGTAATCTTTTATTTGTTAATTATTTGTAATTTCCATGAACAAAAAGGGAACAATTCGTATAAATTGCAAAATATATGCTAGATGACTACACACATGCTTAAAAAAAGGACATCTGGTTACCCTAGGTATGTGAGAATATCAAGTATTTGAACACCTTAGAAAAATAAATGTTACTATTTATATACATTTTAGCTGAATCTTTATGTGATTTAGTCTACTCAAATTTTCGGTTATCAGGTAAGCCTGATAACTGCCTCAGTCTCATCTGTAATATTTCTTTTACTTTTTTAATTATTGGTTTTTAAACAAGTCTGGTCTGGAGCATTATTAATTTTTCTTTTAAATTTTTAAATGCTTAGCTTAGCATATAACCTCTAAAAATCATTTGATCTAGAAATGTTTAACCAAATATTTACCGTTATTTAAGTTAATTTTGTCATATTTGTGGCAAACATGAAACCTCTGTACTGTAGAAATCAGGGTTTTGAGAAAATCTATAAGACCTTATATAACATTTGCCCTTCGTTTTATTGTGGCTGAAGCAACCAGTAACCGTACAAGGCATATTGTTCTTGATTCTTAATACCCAAATTAATTTAAAAATTATTTTCCTTCCAAGGTAAAATTTATTTTGCGCAAACAAAATAAAAATTGTTGTCAAACTAGTAACCTTACCTACAATTTTTATGGACGTTTATTTCCAGGGCCTACTATATTTTTTTCGAAAGCTACCTCACATCTGATGTAGATGAGCTGTCTGGCGAGCACACCTTGTTTTCTTCCCACCATGCTTAATCCTTAATCCTTAATCAACACATACAGTTGATCCGTTTACCCGTGCTTCATCATTCATATTCATACAAATCACAAAAATGTCCTGGATTAAATTATGAAACAAAAAGTCCACATTATTTAAAAATCGGTAAATCTCCTTTACCCGGAATTTCCCTTTCCATCGTTATAAATCTTTCCTTTTATTAGGAATAGTGAAATGTGATCCAATTTAGTTCAGTACATAGTAATTTAATAACACATTTATATACTGTCTTTTCAAACATTTTTGTTGGACGCCATTTTACTGATATTTTACCAGTACCTAGATTTTTGGGCATAATTTAAAATAAATTCAGTATGGAGTGGTTTTTACATTACATTACATACATTTTGTTACGTCGTGTTTAATTCGTACCAGTAGTATATAACTATATCACATGTAATTTTTCTGGAAAATTTAAATTCAATTGAATTGATTACGTTGATTTTTTAAAAAAAATATTTGGCCGCAGTTTGTTCAGCCATCTTGAATTCGTACCACAACTTTACAAGTTTGTCTCTATATCAGACTTTATGCTTGCACCAAATTTGAAATCGAATGGTTTTTTTGGTTTGCTATCTTAAATTCATAGCAAAATGTTAGCAGTTCATTCCTATATAACACATGATTTTTATGCAAAATTTGAAGTAGAATGGATAATTAGCTTTTTTAATAATACTTGTTTTAACATTTCATTAGGCCGGCATCTTGTTCCGGCATGCTGGATTTTTACCAAAATATTACCAAGTCGTCCTCATATAACCCTTAATTTTTGAGTAAAATTTGAAGTCAATCTGATACCTAGTTTTTAAGCTATACAGCGTACTGAGAGACAAACCGACATACGGACCGATGGAATTGATAAAATATATTTTTTGACATCTAGGGACGCTAAAACGTGAAGATTTGTTTCGCCATCTTGTATTCGTATCCAAATTTTGCCAGTAGATTCCTACAAAATACTTGATTTTTGTGCAAAATTTGAGATACATTTAATAAATAGTTTTTAGTAATATTTGTTTTAACATTTCACTAGTCCATCATTTTAATTTGTCATACTAGAATTTTAGCGGTGTTGCCAGACCCTCCTCATATGACTCTTAATTTTTTACCGAAATTTGAAGTCAATCGGGTAAGTAGTTTTCTACCTGTGTTTCGGACAGACAGATTGACAAACAGACGGACGGAATTTAGAAAACGTGTTTTTCAGCATCTAGAAACCCTAAAAATTAAAGATCTGAAAAAATATCGGAGGTTAATATTTCACGATTGCAATACTTTCTTTTTAAGAGAGAAGTAGAAATACAAAAAAAGTAGCTTCCTACGAGGACTCAATTGAAGATTAAACGGCACAAGACACAAATACGAACAATACAAAAACACAAATACGAACAATATAAAATAACAATAAAAATAAACTCCAAACAATTCCTTGACGTTTGAGGCTTTGATGTGAAAAGCCTCCCTATGATGATGTCTTCGTTTAGCAGGTTCGTTTTGGTAATTTAATCTTTTAACATATTTCTTGAATGTAGTCAAGTCATGTAGTTGGAAGATAATAGTTCATCATTTTCTTTTATTATTGATTAAGAGAAATACGGTGTTTTGAAAAACATCTCTTTGATGCGATTACGCATGGGCAAACATCCAAAATTAAACTATCTTCCAGTTTTAAAACATTTTTCCATATTATTATTGAGGTCAATTAATGGAACATCTTTCTTGTAACAAAAAATGGCAAATTAATATACAAGAAATCTGTTTTTCATAATGCTATTTTCCTAGATTTAAAATAAACTTATTTCTGCCCTTCAATAAGGATTTTGCGCAAGATTTTGTTTGTTACTTGTACTGTCATGAATATGGTCAAAGTTTAAATACAATTTAAACACAAAATATCAAAGGTTAATAATATATAAACGAGACTAAACTATTGGAAATTTTATAAGGTAACTGAGACGAAAAGAGCAAAATTGAAGAACGTAAATTAAAAATCATAAGAAGGAAAAGAAAGAATAAAATCACGATGACAAATGTTAACAAAAATTTTGATGAAATTGGCAATAATCATAATTAAGATATAGAACAAAGATGAAAGCGTTTATTTACCAGAAAGTACTCTAAATATAATAAGTGTAAAGGGTATTTAAATAGTTTTTCAATAACAACTCAAGATATTCTAGATGCGGGACTATCAAAGTACGGAACTTTGAATTTTAGTCAAATTCAGCTTAATACACATTAATCAAATTGTATAAAAATTTCATCCATAGATTGTATAGTGATCATGATGAGCTTTTGTCTGCAAAAAATGTGCACAAATAACACATACATTGTGTCACAGTTGTTAATAGATAATTTTTTTTCCTGTCGGGGATGCATGGTACATGTTAAATATTTTCATCAATTTAAAAAACTTAATAAACTTAAAGATGATCTGGACAAAAAAGACATTGAAGTAGAAAATCTCAATAACAAAAATGAAAAGATTTCTGAAGACCCCCAAGGTGAAATTTGTATACTTCTGGCAGATAATAGAGGAAAGGATGAACACAAACGTCGAAACAGTCAGATTTTTCAAGATAAAGTTACAGAAACTGAAAAAATGTTCAAGGTAGCTGACCAAGATAAGTGAATGTAACGACTCATTGACAAAAGAAATCCAAGTCCTAAAGAACACAGAGGTATATAATCGCAAATTGCTGCTCATATTGATTTACACCTAACACTGGAACCTGTGGTGGAAGACAGATTAAAATACAAGAGTTCTAACCACACTACACCACAACTTGTTACGTTCTGGACTAAATGTGGTCACACTTGGTTGCACCCGACTGCACCGTTGTCAAGTAAACAATAGAGGGGACTATAGTGAATAGGCCCTCTGTCTTTATTTAGTGCTTTCTTACACATTTGACTATTTCTATACTCTCAAATGCATCCAATAATCTATTATTAGATACATTCGTAATCAACTTAAGACTATTTATTCCTATTTGCTGATTGTTTTCCAAAGCATGCTGCGCAACGCTTGACTTTTCTGTTCTTCCGTATCTTAAATGTGCTATGTGTTCTTTAAAACGAATGTTTATGGAGCGTTTAGTTTGCCCAACATATTTTAGATCGCAGTCATAATAGCTAATTTCATAGATGCCACTCCTGTCCTTCAAGTCGACTTTATTTTTAGGGTTTCCAAGGAGATTTTTCAAACTCTTCTCCGTTTTGTAGGCTACTTTAAAACCTACGTTTTTAAATACTTTTTCTAGGCCTCTCGTTTATCTGGGATCATATGGGATTACTATGAACTTATTGGGAGCCTCAGGTGCTTGAAGATTAGTGGCCTCTTTTAAGATTTTCTTATGCTTATGTCTATTTACTAATTTATGTACAAAATTATCATCATATCCATTACTTTTAGCTACATTTTTAATCCGATCCATTTCATTGTTAAAACGTTCTTTACTTAATGGAAAATTGACTAACTTATGAGTTAAGAAATGAAATGCTGCCATGAAATGAGTCGGATGTTATATACCTATCAGTATTAGTAAATTTCCTATAAATATGAAATTCTAATTTATCGTTATTTCTAATAACTAGCGTGTCGAGAAAAGGTAATTGCCCATCGTTCACCTTTTTGTACTTAAAATTAATGGAAGGATATTTATTGTTTAATGTTTCTAAGAAAGTGTCCAAATTTTCTGTTTTGTATTTTGGTCCTAGTTTATTGTTAACCTACAATGGTAAGTGTAATTTAATAAAGAACCTATGAGATAGATTTATCGCTCGATACGACCACACAGTTAAGAGGGATTAGCAGCAGCGCTAGTTGTCAATCTTCAAGTAAGTGAAAAATTAATTAGTCTTTAGGAAGATAAGGAGTATATAGAATTTTCAGATATCAGCTTTCAAAAACAAAACAGCATACTACTCACCTCGATTCATTCTAAAAGTTCTTTCAGTTTATTCAATTTGAATATCTAATCGGTTAAAAATAAGATAAACAATTTTTTTTTGATTTTGTAAGCTCAACAATTTCCTGATATTGTTTCCTAGCTATGCTCTTTTATCAAATTTCTGTAGAAGTCAATGCGTGGTGGTTCAATGATAATGGAAAAAAGATCTTTATGAATAACAGCGACTTTACTGTTATCTATTAATCGTTTAAGTAATCTAAGTGTTAACTTTTAATACCTTAAAAGTATTTATAATTTGATTCTACAGAAGTTCTTCATCAAATATGTACATTTTTTTTGGATAAACTAGTGCAACTTTTCAATAATTTATTAACTAATACTTATGATATTATTTTATTGGGAGATTTTAATATTAACTAACTAAAGAATTAAACTCTCCAATCACTATTAATCAAAATATTTAAATTTCATCTTTTAGTTTAGCTATGCGTGTAAATTCCCTTTCTTGAGTAAATCAATATTCTCTATAGATCTCGTATCGATTACTTCTGCCCCTCTTTTGATCCGGAAGACGTGATCAGGGTTCACAATTTGCATTATCTAAAAGTTGCTAGAAAGAGGACGAAACACAAACGAGGTCAGCTGTTTAGTAAAAACAATGATAGAATGTTTGTCCTAAGATGTGATGGTGTAAACTGAACAGATATATTTATATCTGGTAAAGTTCTAAATAACTTTAATCGGCCACTCTGAAAATGTTTTGAAGGCGCATTCCCTATTCAAATAATAAATAATAAAAAAAAACCCTTTGATAACGAAGAGTCTCAGAATTGCATCTACGAATATGACATGCTCGCAACTCCCCCTAGTTAAGTGAACCGGGATTTCTAGTTAACACAACAAACTTCATAAACGAACGAAATATGTGAACTTTAAAACAAATCTTACCATCTATGTCAAAAAGTACTGTATCAACCGAGTCAACAATTTTTTGTACATCGTCTTCTGATAGTTCACCAATCCATTTTAATTTAGCCATATTTACCACTGCGTTTACTAGGTCTATCTTAAAACACTATATAAAGAGCAATGTGTTAATTAATTCATGTCTAATTTTGTAATAAACATTCTTATCAGTGCAGTAGATTACGAAGCACTATTGTTTAGTTCCTACAAAGTGAGAGTCAGATTTTCTTTGTTTGTATAATATGAAATGATAGTATTTATGCAGGTAACGCCAAACGGTTACTTTTAGTTTCAGTTTAGTTTTCAGTATTTTTAAGCAATGTTAAAATTGATATTTACACTTAAAGTTTGCTAACTAAATGTTGAATGGAAAAAAATATAAATGTATAGAGTTCATCATCCACATATACGACAGTAAATGAAATAAAAATTATATATTACTCAATTACCATGGTTTATGGTTTTCCAGTCTCCACATAACTTTTGAAACTTACCTGTAATTTACACACAATTTATATTCTTTAAGCTTAATAAAATATATACATATATATATATATATATATATATATATATATATATATATATATATATATATATATATATATATATATATATATATATATATATATATATATATATATATATATATATATATATATATATATATATATATATATATATATGACATTAAGGCATTAATCAGATATGTAAATAAAATAACTTATCTGAACTGCAAGGTACCAACGGTATGGATCTAGCGGAGGAAGCTTAGTAGTGCCAATCGTTTGACTAACAATCTCCTTCCTGGTTAGTCGCAGAGCAGAAACATCAAAGAGAGCAACACATCAGACAGAGCACTGTTCTCAATGACTATTTGATACAAACTTCAAATCAAAGTGAAAGGAATATATCCGTTTAAGTCTTTTATCGAGACAATGTCAACACCCCTAAAAATTTTAAATTCATTTCTGTGTCCCAATATTTGTTATAAAAGAATATTTACTAGCAAAAAATCAAATCCCATGAATTGTATATCCCAAATACAGATATTTAAATTTTTCGCAGAAGTAAGAATATACACGCCATAAATATTTAGGCCGTAGTCCATTTCCAATCTTGGTTTCTGTTTCGTGTTCCGTATCAATCGGTTATCTGAAAAGTCGGTTATTTACGGAACACGGTTCTTGAAAATAACTGTCAACAGTGTCACCACAATAACCGATGAATTTTGTTGGTTGTCGGCTAACCAATGCCTTAACTGTCAATTAATTGACGGGTTTTTCGTTTTTAAAGGGTTTTTCAGGAACCGCTGTCAGACTTCTGTCAATTGGATTGGTTAACCAGGTTTGGAAAGAGAATACGACCTTAGTGTCGTAATCATATCTCTCTCGTGCTAATAAAGAAAACTGTCATGTCAATGTTCACTTTTCGAAGTTTGTTTAGACTGATTATTCGTAAAATAAGTTCTTTTTTCCTGGTTTTTCAAGTGAATTTTTAGTTTTTGTTACATGTAAATATACTGACTGTATATTGTCGATTTTTAATAAATAAAGCTTGATTTTTACTTAAATAAACATAATAGATATGTATATTTTGGCTATGATTAATTTTTTAATTTTTAGATTACTATAGCAACGAAACAGTTATCAGGTTCTCAACAATAATTCAAGCTTTTGCAAAGAAGAAGAAAACGCGGTAAATTCAAACAGTGTGAAAGACATGGTTTTGATGGGGAACTTCCTATAATCAAAGGGAATGCTCTGCTCTTGCAAGTATAAGAGTGATCATGTTTAGAGGTAAGCGCTCTTTACACATTTTGGCAAATATTCATAATGTAAAAAATATTTAATGAGTTAAAACAGTATTTGTTAATAATTTATTTTTGAATTTGTTACTTGCAGATTAAACTTGATGAATTACATTGAGGAATCTATGTGCAAATGCCCTAGAGGTCAATTGTTGTGTCATCATATATCTACATTGCTAATTTTTGCATACCACAATATATCCGTAACAAATGGGGTAAAAACCATAGATGATTGTTTGGAAGAAATCGGTACACGGAAGAAAAAAATTCTCAAATATGCCAGAAAACAGTAAGCCAATTGCAAAAAAAACCTGGTTAGTCGCTATATGTATATATTTAAATTATATGTTAAAAAGTTATTTACCACAAACATTAATTTTTTATATTTTGCCAGCCTTCTCAAATGAAAATACGTCTGTTTTTTCACCACTGAACATCCCATCGTAATGATTTTTAGCTTATTAGGGGTTGGATATAATGTTTTATAGGTGGTTGTGGTAATCATTGATGATACACGACATTTAAATAAATTGCAAAGGCGTCCATAAGGGGTGTGGCACTTGCCCCCCTACCTGTATTTTGGAAATTGTCCTCTAATCGCTGAATAGAAATTACATGTTAAAGGTACACCACGCTCCCGTGTCTGAATGTTGTTACTCCCTGCGGACGCCCCTGGCAGTTAATTTGAGCTAGGTCATATGGGATGATATTTTTGTAAACTCACTAGTAAAAGTTGGATCGGAATTAACCATTTCAGCAGTCCAGCTGAGACTTGTATGCTTTATTAATTGAAAAATATTAAAAGGGTGATTTACTTAAGTGTTTATAAAAATTTAAACTGGTTTTATTATATAAAAATATATGAAGATTTTTTTGACAAATATAGGATAATTATTAATTACTGCCAATAGCAATACCTGAATATTGTCACTAGCTATTTCCGATCTGTTTATTCTTTTCAGTAAGAAACACTTTAGATGGCATAAAGATCATACAATGGGGACAAGAGCACAAAACTAATGAGAATATTAAAAAAAACCGAACTGCCACCGTTACTCCCACAGTATTGTGGCTTGATAAGCTAGTTATTGATGGCCTAAGTGAGAAGAAGATACATATATTTTTTTTTATTTAAGTAGATACATATTATTTTTAAGTTGAAATAAAAAACTGTAAAATATGTTTTTTTGTCATAGTCTCTATAACTAATTATGTATAAAATGTTTAAATAAACCTTTATCTTGTCTTTAATTATAAAAAATTACTTTTCGTCAGTTATTTAAATATAATATAGGCTGTACTCAGAGGTAGTAAATTCAAGCGCTTCTCACCAGTTTACGTAAGGAAAAAAAAATTTTTATAAATCAGCATTGGGAAAATTTAGTTATACAGAATAACTCTCTATAGAAGTCAGTATATTACATAAGTGTTGAAAGTGAGTTTTCAAACGAGGCAGGTGATAGGAAAAATAGTAACTATTTTTCTTACAACCACAAAGAGTCTTCAGAAGGACTTTATTTACTTTTCAACACTAGTATTAAAAAACTGAATAATTGATTTGAAATAGATTAAAAGTAGGCTTTAGCTTTTTTTTTACTTACCATCTTTCAAATACTATAGTGTTGAAATTTTCAAACGTATGATGTAAACCACTTTACATATGTAGCTGCATGACAAAAAATTTGGGCTAACAAATTTACTTCGATGCCAATTTGTAAAATTAGTCGAAAAGAGAAACAACCAGTTTTTTTAATTAATTTTCTAGTTTTTGTAAAACCTTTTTTCTTTCCTGTCGGAAGAAGGATGTTCTTAATCTGAAGTAATATTCTATTATTTATTATGATAAACTAACATACCAAAATTCTTAACAAAATGAAACAATATCTACATTTTTAACTTTTATTCACATACTAATTAACATAAACACAAATATATACATACATATATACAAAAAGCTATGTATTAAAAAGCAAATAAGATTTTATCAAAATAGAAGAATAATAATTTTATAAAATGTACAATGTTAGATAAATTTAGATTGATTTTATTCTTGCTATCAGAATCCGCAAAATCGAGAATTTTGTTAATGTGCCATGTAGTTTCAATGCCAATGTGAGAATTTTGGTTCCGGGAGGTTTTAATAAAGTAAATTATAGTTATAGTAAAACTGAGATGTTAACTCAACTATTTTTTTCTTTTGGTTTCACCTAGCTCATTCACAGCCCAACTCGTGAAAAGTAAATTGTTTAAACAATATTTTATTGATTTTGAAATAAATGGGGTGTTCTGATCGTAAGGCTCAGAATGTGGAGATGGGATTTTTCTCAATCGGAGTGCGGATGTATAAACGTATATATAGTTAAGATAAACATCAAACTTTTTATAATTACCTTTTACAAAAGTTAGCAAAATGTGTATGAGGCTGATCTAGTCGAGTTGAAAAAAAAAAAAATATATATATATATATATATATATATATATATATATATATAACTTTCTGGATTCGGACAGGGATGAATATTTCCTTAATTATGCTTTCTAGTCAGGCACGTAGCCAGAAATTCAGTTCAGAGGGGGAATCCAAACCAGAAATTTGTTTCGGGGAAGTCCAAACGGTCAAACCTCAGGAAAATTAGTAAGAAGCCTATGCCAAAATATTATCATAGTTTCGGGAGGGTCCAGATCTCCAGGACCCCCTTCCCCGTTGCTACGTGCCTGTTTCTAGTCGTCCCGAAAGTCCCATTGGACAATGTCATACTTCGTTTGTCGAATACAGCGGGTAGGGGGGAAGAATTTAACTTACCGGCACTCGTATTATTTCCCTCCAAATGGAAATTATGAAGTTAGAAACTGACTTACCGACGACCGTACTGCTAAAACTTCCCATAACTTATTTAGCACTACGTAACTTGACGGCAACTGTATTTAAAATACCCTTTATAAGTAAGTCACAGTCGTAAAAATATAGAACAATAGGGAACTTGCATACATTTTTAAATACGAAAAAATACTAAAGATTATTAGACTTCTTGGTATTTAAACATATATCTAAAAAAAATCAATTTTATTGCTTCCCCGGCCGACAAAAAGCAATTGAAAAAAGACCCAAAATTCAAATTACGTCCCTCAACCAAAAACGAGACGTGACGTCATTACGTATACAAATCTACCAACGGTGCAACGTTCAACAACAACAACAGGCATCATTTGTCAAGCCGTCAGCCAGACGATATTTGTCTTTTTTGTGGTTAATGGACGAGATTAACAGCCAAGAATCATAAACCATGGTTTAAGGTTGATTAACAGCGTTTTGTGAGTTCAGTTTTGTTAGTCTCGAGTTTATTTTGTTCAGTAATACACCCTTTTCTTTTAAATAAACCAAAAACTAATCCACAAAATCACAAAATTAAAACAAACAAAACTGCCAATACTGCCATCAACCTTGGCATCTGACAGCCAGCTGATATGATATTGCATTCTTGCCTGTCGTTGGCGACGTTGCTATACTGGTACGATGTTACGTCAAACCGTAGACGGCGCCAAATGCTGTCGTTTAAAATGATACGTTTGCGGCGAAATCTTAGAACTTTATTACAAAATAAGTATTGATTTTTAAGGCGTTATATTTTAGTTATCTACTATTTATATGTAACAGAAAATACATTAATGTAATAAAAAAAATATGCAAGTTCCCTATTGCGACCGCTAATGTGGAAATGCACGAGCGGTTAAATAATTAGTTATTTTTTTGTTAAAAAAAATAAAAAGTTTTCGTCCGAGTCGGGATTTGTACACACATGCTGTACAGGGTAGACCAAGAATCGTCCCGCTGCACAGTAGTTAGTTTTAGCGATCTGGCAGGGAATAAATCGTAGAATAAAAATGTTTACAAAATGCTTTTATTGTGATAAATAGTTTGCCTATGAACGCCACGAACTTATAAAAAAAATTGAGTCATTTTTGGTGATGTAAAAACGGAGTTACATCAAGGCATGTAAAATGTATGCAAGCGAACTTGCATATATTTTTAAATACGAAAAAATACTAAAGATTATTAGACCTCTTGGTATTTAAACATATATCTAAAAAAAATCAATTTTATTGCCTCCCCGGCCGACAAAAAGCAATTAAAAAAAGCCTTATATGGTAAGCTTAATAATCTGACAGATTGTTGCTCTGTTTACTTGTATGGTATTTAAATATCTATGGGCATATACGTGTCGTGTAAAATTTTGTGAGTATTATATTTTCTAGAGTTTAAAATGTTTTTTTTAACTTATTTCTTCAAATTTGTTATTATTTTTAATTTTGGTATTTTAAAAAACAAATAATAGATATATGTGTCATTTTTGAGAGATAATATTGAGAATTTTCATTTTTGAAAAACTAGTGACCCCGATATTGGTTTGTATTGGTAAATCGCAACCGACTATTCACTACGAGTCAGTAGTGGTCTAGTACCTCCAAAAAATTTAGCTGAAATAAGCTGCAATCTCTGGAGTTAGAGACATTTTTTCATGTGATACACTATATCTTTACTAACACTCATGCTTTTTAGGTGTTTTTCACTCATTTTAGCACAACCGATCAACCTGAAATTTGACACATGTACGTAGTTTGATTAGCGCCTTATTTTGCATACTTGTTTTTTGAAATCCAAGATGTCGTATCCAATATGGCGGACGGCATTGTGAAATAAATTTTCATATTTTCCTCGATATTTTCTTTGAAAGTGCATAAATTAGTGAACTGTATAAAGAAGCCTCAATACACACAACTAGTATGCAGGGTGATTTTATGATACAAGAAAGTACAATATTTTTGGTTATACAGGATGTTACAAATCGAATGTATGCATAGGGATCTTGGAATCCGTAAGAGATTGGAGGTCTGTTAAATTGAGGCAAAGTTGCGCATTTTTGGACCTAACAATATACTATTTTGAAAATCTCATAATATATGTTAAAATTTGAAAGAGGGGGAAAGGGAAAAAATAAATACCTTTTTCTTACCTACGTGTAATCTGAATAGTTTACTATGCACTAATGTTTGTGCTGGTTTTCTCAAATTTCATTTAATGTCTTTTTTGACCCGTCCTTTGAACCCTGACATAAGTTTTAGCATACCTTTTGATTTTTTTCTGGAAAAATAACGTTATTTGAAGAATTATAACATTCAAATAATGGCTCTACGATTAGAGCAAATAGAGCACTTCATTTCAATACCAAATTGAATAAAGCTTTTAAAAGAAAAAAAAGTGTGACATTCCCTTACTTAGGCAAGAAAGTGTGCAATTTGTTAAGGTATACAAAACTTAAATTTTTAATACATCTTAATTAGTGGAATTCACGGCAAAATCAGTATCTTAACTTTTGTTTATTAGTCACGCCCACTAGCGACCATTTGGGAGTAAATTTACCTATAATTTTTTTTCTTAAAAAATTAGAACCAGTACTTTCTGAGATACGGCATGCGGCCAGCCTTAACCAAACACCCTGTATGCCTGTGAGCTGGTACATAATGTAGCACAGATATCCTATAATTGCATTTAATATTGTAGTTTTGTGTAATCTTAAACCAAAATCTATTTTTATTCTGCCTGATTATAACAAATGTAAGAATAAATATAAGCCCTAAACTCTATATGGATGGATGGAAAAATACTTTTATTTTGTTCCATAGTTTTTAGCTTTGTGATAATTGAATGTATTTTTGCGCCTGGAGGATTTTAGCAATTGACTATTGATAGCTAGATCGGTAGAATGAAACTATATGTAACTTCCCTTGCTTGATAGTTTCTCTCACATTTTAGAGTCTTAAACGGCCAAATAGAATTAATTAACTGCTTTTGAATTTACACTTTCTTAAACTCATTCTGCGAAGTACGTTTAGTATAATTAATAGTATCAGCTATTATCAACAAAAGCTTATCGAGGGCTTTGAGTGTCCCGAGTAACAGTATTTAATCAAGTTAAACTTAGAAAAACTTTAATCTAAACTTTCCTTTCTATTTATTACTAACTTCGTTTAGAGCGCACACCCTAAATCCGCTACCTAGTACTTCTTTACAACTTAACTTGCATTTGTCAACTTTTGTCAGAAACTATCGGTAATTCTCGTTGCATTTGGGATTTTACTACCATTGACCTTGAAAAGTGTTACTATTAACATACCTTACCTCGTTTAAAAAACTAAAATAGTAGCCACTTACTTTTTGTCCTTAAGGTTAGTTATTTTGTGATGTGTCTACATTCGCATAATTCTCCTGAGCTCTTGTGTTTGAAACTAAGGGTGGGACAGGTCCCAGACGGGTATCTACAAGATTTTCGTGTTTTAATAATAATAAAATATAATTTATATACTGAGTGATTATAAGTATTTTTTGATCACCTTGGCTTTGAAATAGATTTAAGTTAAAATGTATATAGACGGCTTTATTCGGAGCCTATTTGAGACACGAACATTTATATTTACTGATCGTGTAATATCGTTAAATAAAAAAAAGTAGTTAATAAAATGGAAAAAAATATTTATTCTATTATATATTTTAACTTACTCTAATATTCCTGGGTTGGAATCCTAGGTGGGTGCACAACTTTTCAAGTCTGCAGTCAATATTAGTGGTTAAAAAGTCCAACAAGGGAAGAGTGTAAAATATATTTTACTTTCCATGGTTTGGGGGTAAAATTCACACTTCCCTCCATCACATACCCTTTTGGGTGGAGAGGATGGCCGATGTTCGGACTCCTCGATAAACTGTAGGGCCCGTCTGGTCTAAACACCACGCAGACGTTAATTCGTTTTCTCATCTTAGAAGGGCGATTCTGATCCCCTTTCCGCGCACCCTTTACAAGGCTTGATCACAACTCAGGTGAAGCCAAGGCGCCTTTCATTATACGTTGTCTGAATAAAAAGTGCATCCCCCGGGGTTAGCAAAGGGGCCTTTCAGTCCTAGTCGCTGGGCTTGTCCCCCACCCACCCCTTCTACTACTACTCTAACATTAGATACTTCTATTAAAAGTGGAACTAAATACAAATGTTTCAGAATTTAACTAATTTCATGCTTCATTTTTTTTACAAAACTTTTCTAACTAAACTAAGTTTTCATTTAGAGCTAAATGCGAAAATCGGTCGTTTTTCATCGTCGCTCTTAATCAATTTTTATAAGCCGCATTGTAGAAAAATTGCCTTCATATTTTTCAAAATTTTTAAATTTACTTTAATTTATTTATATTACTTCCCTCCTAAAAGGGGAAGTATTGTATTCATAAAAAAAATCACCCTTCGAGATTTTTTCAGATCCTCACGTATCAGGATCGAAAAACACTTTTCCTCAATTCCGCCGGAGCCGTCCGTATGTCTGTCTGTCTGGCTGTCTATCGGTCACTCTGTTCGCGGGATAGCTAAAAAACTACTTACTCGATTGACTTTTGGTAAAAAATTAAGGGTCATCTGGGGATGACCTGGTAACATTTTGATAAACATCCAATATGGCAAAACAAAATAGCGGCATAGTGAAATATTAAAAAAAATATTACTAAAAAACTACTTATCCAATTTATGTCAAGTTTTGAACAAAAATCATTTATATATATATATATATATATATATATATATATATATATATATATATATATATATATATATATATATATATATGTTATCTCACTATTTGAAAAATTCACTTTTTAAAAAACACTTTTTATTAAAATAAAATAAAACAATATGTTCACAACTTTGAAAATCAAATGAACATTAATTATTGTTACAACTTAAAAGAATAATATTATACTGTCCTTAATAAAATCTACATAGTCTATTTATATTAAAAATCTTGCTGAGGTACGTGGGAAACCGGCAAGCATCCGCTGGCTTCCATGGAGACTGCTGACGGTGTTTGAGCGTACTGTCGCGATTCTTGGAAACTGCTGATGTTGGTTTCTGTGAATGACGCAACTGTGTGATAATATGTGGCGACATTCTGGAGGCACGTGGAAGGTCATGGGAAACGGATATAACATATATATATATATATATATATATATATATATATATATATATATATATATTATGTATTATATAGGAATCAACTGGTAAAATTTTGATACGAATCCAAGATGGAGGAAAAAATGGCGGGTTAGCAGCAAATTTAAAAATTTACCTTGGAAAACTACTTATGGGCCTGATTTCAAATTGTGTGCCATAAATAATTGTGATATACTAGTAATACTAATTCAAGATGGCGGAACAAAATGGTAGCTTAATACAATATTTGTAATCGTGAAAAAAACGCATCAGGTTTTACATATCTTCACGTTTTAGAGTCTCTAGATAAATTATTATATCGTTTCAAAATTAAACTAGACTATTTATATGCTGGAAGGGCCTGTAATAATAAAAGAAATAAGCATATTGTACGGAATATTCAACAAAATATTTCTTCTTTGTTTTATATTTCTGATTACAGGCGTAGGCAAATTTCATGTAATTTCTCAAATCTCCGTTTTTACCGTTCTTCTTAAACCGTCAGAGTTATTAGTTTAGTTTTTCTTGGGAATTAGAGAGAGAACAATTCGAAATACGTTAATTGTAAACAGGTTGGTTTAAATAGTAGATAAATTAATTTTTAGTATAGTATAGGAAGACAGGCATAAACACCAAAAATCATAGGATTCATTAAATGTTGTCCCTGAAAAAAGGATAACAATGAACTAGTGGAGGGTTACTATATTCTAACTCTAAAACTACGGGCTTATATACTAGTCGTGTGCGGTTTGATGTTCGCCAGTGATGCAAAATTTTAGCCTCCGATCACTGCATTCGGTGTTGGTTTGACCAGACGTGTTCCGCTATGCCCGATTTTGACGTCTCTCCCTTTTGAGTATGATTAAAATGCTCTTTGATTCTAATATTAAGACAGCGTTTTCTCTTTCCAATGTACGAGTCACCACATTCACACTGGATTTGGTAAATGCATTATTTTTTCTTATCGATGTCCTTTGGCTTAGTTTTTGATACAAGGCTTCTTAACGTATCTCCCGATTTAAAACCGGTTTTGATGTTGAAATCTCTGGCTATTTTCCTAATCTTTTCAGATGTTTACTTAATATAGGGTAATGTGAGAAATGGTGCTATTTCTTGTAGATCGAAATGTGTCGATATTGTATTTCTTATTAATCTTTTAGAGTAACCATTCTGCAATAGATCTTTTTGTATGTTTTCTATTTCTGCCCCAAGGTCCATCGTGTTATTTCAAGTTGTTACAGCTCTGTTGTAAAGTGTTCTTATGATGCCCTCTTTTGTTGTTGCAGAATGGTTAGAACCCTCGCTGAACGGGAACGTCAAAAAAAGGCAAAGAGGAATTTTCCTCTTTCTCCATTGTAAACTTAGTAAATGTTCTTATGCTATTTAAGTGATATTTGTGTATAAACATCAAAACTAACAAATCTCTCTTTTTGTGTACTTAGAATATTAACTTATTAAAATGATTTGAATTTTGAAGAAATGAATTCGTCTTACCTTATAAAGGTTGAATGACTTCTAACAAAAATTTGGCTAAAGCACTCGCTGGTGCATCCCTGGAGTTAGTAATTGGTCTTAGAGGCAGGTTCAGCTTGTGGATCTTTGGCAAGCCATAAAGATGAGGTGGCTTGCTGTAATTTGGCGTTACCTTACTACGTATACATCCCAGATGTAGACACTGATAGGATACGTAGTAAGTTAACGCCACATTACAGCAAGCCACCTCATATCTATGGCTTGCCAAAGATCCACAAGCTGAACCTGCACCTAAGACCAATTACTAGCTCCAGGGACTCACCAATAAGTGCTTTAGCCAAATTTTGCAGAATGGTTACTCTGAAAAGATTAATAAGTAATACAATATTAAAATTACAAAATGAACATCATACTACGGACACATTCCGATGTACAAGAAACAACATCAATTTTCAGAATACCATATATTAAGGAAACATCTAAAAAGATTCGGAGAATAGGTAGGGATATCAACCTCTAAACAGCTTTTAAATCGGGAAATAACTTAAGAAGCCTGACAAAAACTAAGTCAAATGACATCGATAAGAAAAAAGAATGTATTTACCAAATCCAGTGTGAATGTGGTGACTGGTACATTGGAGAGACAAAACGCCCTCTTAGTATAAGAGTCAAAAAGCATTTTACTTGAACTCAAAACGAAGAGACGTCAAAATCGGGTATAGCGGAATACGTCTGGTCAAACCAACACCCAATGCAGTGGTCGGAGGCTAGAATTTTGCATAGAGAGCAGTACTTTTGAAAATGAAAATTTATAGAAGTAGCTTTCATAGAAAGGAGTCAATGCATATTCAGTAAGCTTATCGTCGATATTCCAAACATATGAAAGCCGATTCTAGCTCAAACTGACCTCCTAAAACTTCACGCTTTAGGTAACCAGGGTGCGGAGATTTCAGGCATCACCGCACACGACTAGTATATAAGTCTGTAGCGTTAGAGTTAGCATTTAGTTTACTCTTGGAAACGATTGGAGATAGTTACCATGCGAAACGTTGTGAACCCGAAATAATAAAGACAAAGAAAATCCGACGGAACGAGTTTAGGGAATATCTAAATAGTTGCATGGGTATAAGTCAGATTTGAAAAATCTCTGCTTAAGTATTCAGTCTATATTTCACGCTGTATATAAAAATATACATGATATATTCTATACGATTATCCATGTTTATTATGACAGCTTCATTTAGATGTGGTTTCTATAAGGTATATAAAAACCATGTACAATAATTTTTAATATTTTATCATACGTCTCAGTGGCGTGCCGACTTTTTGGGGGGAGCCCCAGTAAGACGACTTTTCTTGAGGCCCCCCTCCAAAAAAAATAAGTAAACAAAAAATTTCATAAATGTATTAACAAAAACCATAACATAAAATAAAAAATACTCTAGCAAAAAAAAAAGAAATAAAAATTAAAAAATGGAATGAAGAATATACATTTTGAGATTAATAGGTATAGGTAAGGTAATAAACACAAAACAAAAATGAACTAAATATTAAAAAACAATAACTATATTCTGGTGCAATCAAAACAAAAAAATAATAAAAAACAAAGAGTACAAGGATCGTTTTCTTTGACGGAAGACTAGACTTTGTATCGATTAGATAAATACTTATCAACTAGTTCGTCAATATTTACTTCTCTAGCCCTTTCGTGCTCTATAAGAGCTAGAGAACTAAGACTACTTTGAGTCATAGTCGACCTAAGGACATTTTTAATTAATTTCAACCTTGAAAATGATCTTTCCAATTGAGCTGAGGTTACAGGAAGGACAAGAAATAATTGGAATGCAGAATACGTTCTTGTATTAACAATTAATTTTTGTCGAAAATATAGTTTGCGAATTGTATTAAGGTATATAATGTTATACAATAATGATTTTATTTGAATTAGCTCAGTTGCTAGTTGAGAAGTTAAATCATTTTAACATTTCTCCACTAATAATTGAGCTTTTCCAAAATTACTGAGTCTTTAATTTAACCAATATCTGAGGATTTAGAAATAAAAAACCTGAATAAACTGTTTTAAACGCGGTAAATCTTTTATCTAGCTGACTTACTATTACCCCTAATTACGCACTAAGTACTGTCATTTCCAATGTGTCTGATGCTTACAATTATTTCGAAATGCGTGATTTTTTACCTATGAAAAAAATATTCTATTCGAATCCCTGTTTCAGCCTCCTAGTAGCCGCCCGACTCCACGACGCGGGAGCTGCTAGCCATTTAGGCACGCCACTTATTATTAGGTCTAGTACGTGATGTTAAAAATTGCCATATATACTACCAAGAGAGTCTAACAGTGAAATGGTTAAGCTCTTCTCACAGCAGATATTTTTGTCTAGAAAGTAAAAATTGCTTTAATTAGTGAGTGACACAAGCTTGTTTCAAATTACCTTTTATGTAAGATTTAAATGTTTACTCCATAAAAATTACACCTACAATGTTTGTTTGTTTGATAACTGGAATTGTGTTGTTGTAGATGTGTCTGTGTAGATTTTTTAAATGAAATTTCTAGACCTATTTCCTGTGACTAATATTTCAAACTTTGGAGCGTTTAATTTTTAACAGGTTTTTTTGCCATAGATTCTATTTTTTTAAATCGGTAATAAATTGTTCCAGTGCCATTTTTAATAGTTTGGACTCAATCTACAAAAAAAAACAAAACTGCGCTGGTTTCAAACGTGTATAATCAATATATAACCTACAAAACAAGAGAAACCACACGACAAATAGTTTTCCGATTTTCTTAATAACTTTACTTGTAATATGAATTTAGTAATAAGCTTACTAAATTTTAGATCTTTGTATCTAATAGAACGGCTAAAAACTGTAATTAAATTTGAAAATTGAATTGTCTAGTTTTTGTGCTAACCGCCAAATTGAACGTTTTATTTTTTTAATTCAGTTTTTTATTCTCTTAAAAATACCCCTAAAAATAGATTTTTAAATAAGAAACTCTATTTAATTAAAAGAAAGAGTGACAAAACTTAGTCTTTTATATTTTAAACATTTAATTTTATATTTAAATGTAAAGGAAAACACGATTATACTCAAAAGATAAGCCAAAATATTATAGGACCTTATTTTTAATTATTTAAAAATAAAACATTAATTTTTAAATAAAATAAATTTTATTTTGGTATTTAAACAGCTAATAATAATCTATTTTATTGAATAAGTATTATCCTAAAATAAAATTAAATAAATTTTGTTTAAAAATTTAAATATTATTAATGTAAATTCATTTTTGTTTTGTTTAAAAAACAATTGTTTAGTGTCATTGTGAAATAAAACTTGTATATGACCGGTTTGAGCAAAAACTACAGCCAATTCAATTTTCAAATTAAATTGCTGATTTTGACTGTGCTATTAGACACAAAGATCTAAAATTTGGTTTGCCTATTAATAGTCCTTATAAGTATCTTTTAACCCAATTTTATCAAAATTCATTTAACGGAAGTAAACTTATGAAGAAAATTCGAAAATTCTGTATCATGTGGTTTTTGTTATTAGTTAGACATAGATGTCGCATTTTTGTCGGAAATTTCAAAACGAAGAAATTGTCGTTTAAAAAAATATCAATAATGCCATTTTTCTAGAGAAAATTCAAACAGGAATAGATTTTGGTCGTTGTGCAATGCGTCAGCATGTTTATACAAAAAAATCTGTGGGGAGGACCAGTTCTTTTTCAGGAAATATTCCGGTAAATTTGCTCCACTAATAATAAACAAGCAAGTCGACGCTATTACATTTAAAACCAAATATCAAGAAACCCCGGACCCAGGCACGTAGCCAGGGACGGGGCTCCTCCTCCCCTCCCCCAAGACATTAAAAATATTTTGGTATAAGTACGCTTCTTCCTAATTTTCCTGAGATTTGGACCCCCTCGATCCGAATTTCTGGCAACGTGCTTGCCAATTATTTTTTGGCAATATATTTTACCATATTTGCAGCAAAGCACTCCGTACTAATTCCCCCATTGTTACCTAAAGTCGGCACTAAAACAATATTTTCGTCTACCCATAAATACATATTTTCAATGACACCAAACATTTGTTTATAATTTTCGGTGTGTATATTTAAATGGATAATAACTAACTTCTTTTTTTAACATCACGTAAATGCTGGGTCATTTAATTAATAAATAACTGACATCGCTTCGGGAGAAACAAACCGGGATCCACCAATCCTTCACTTTTGTGATACAGGGTGTTGGGAATTTAGACCGAATCCAAGACAAATTACTTTCGATAGTTTCACTTCATTCACGAGATATTTTCAAGGATCTTTACTTCACGAGGACCTAAATGAATAATATCGGAATTATTTTTGGACATACTTTATTTTTAACTAGTTTTACAAAATTGTAGCTTATATTACAATATTATGCAAAGACCTTATGTTCAACTAAACCTTTTGTAATCAACTTTTGTTCCCTTAACGTGACGCATTACCCAGGGTTAAGATAGATTTCCAGTTTCCACATTGTACTTAGTCTAACTCTTATCCCTCTCGAATTCTTTTAAATGCTTCTATCTATAGACTCCTCAACTTGTTTCTTTCTCTTAACGAACTTTACTTTTCTGTCTCAACAGGCTTGAAATTTGGAATATAAATGTATTTCCGATGATAATATTTTGACATCCAAAAATGTTTAAATTTAAATTTTGAAACCATCTGAATTATTGCCATATAGAGAAATTACTCTTAACTTTTGTTATACGTACTAAAGAATGTTCGGTTTGTATAAATAATACTTTACAGTCACTTGACAGTCCATTTGCTAGAAAAATAATGCCATGTGCCACCCCTGTTGATGTTTTTGCCACCGGAACAACCCGGCAAATTGAAAAAACCTTTCGACTATGGTGTTGTTTCTACCAATTTTTGTACTGAATCATTATCATCACAACTTTAATACCGAGGTGCATCGCAGTGGAGTTTCTCGTTTGAAACCAAGGGGGGGTATTGAAAATGTATATATATATATATATATATATATATATATATATATATAATAAACTGGCCCACAAAAAAAGTGGTGTGCCTAAAATTTGTATCAATTTCAACCCTTAATAATTTTTGAATGGATTCTCAGATTCTTAGTAAGCCGAAGTAGACTTTGCAATGAAATTCCGTCAAATAAAAATGGAAAAAAAACTCAATAGAGCAGACCACCTTTACATATAAATACCTAGGAAAGTCTTTCGGACCCAAAAATGCACCCTCTACATTCCAGCGAGTGTATTATGCAAACGAGGTCCTAAAAGAAGTACAAAATAAAATATGTATGATTTTTATGAGCGATATTATAATATTTAACAAAATTTTCAGAAAATTAGAAGAGGCAAATTTAGAAATCCAAATTTCTGGGACATGTAGTACTTTTTGTGAACTGGTATTCTGTATTTAAAAACAATAAAACAGTATTGAACAAATCCGAATATATTTACTGGTAGAAAATTATATAAAACATAGACAGTGAACAATATCTTAATATTAGCAACTATTTGTTGTTCTCACATTTTCACACAAAGTAAAATGAATTTAAAAGGTCTTATTCAAGTCCGGACCAACTGCACGACTCATTCAACTTTCACAGAAAGTTAAAAGAATTGACCGGCGTAAGTAGCAAAACAGTATTCCCATCAATAAGAAATAGACAAGGAAGACTGATACTGGATGACAATGAACTGAAGGAGGCTTGGAAAAATTACACGGAAGCACTATTCAGAGATCAACGTACAATTGACCTCACTATTGAAACTGAAAATATGAGTGGTCCAAAAATCCTTAAATCTGAGGTCGGATATGCGATTAGCAGCATGAAAAACAACAAAGGCCCAGGACATGACGATGTATATTCAGAAATCTTCAAACAGGTAGATATTAAACAACTAACGTATCTCTTTAATTTAATATACGAATCGGAACAAATCCCAACGGACTGGTTGAAGTCCACTTTTGTTACCATACCAAAGAAACCTAACCCGGAAACATGTGAAGACTACAGACTAATAAGCCTGATGAGCCATGCACTCAAAGCGTTTCTACGGATAATTCATTCAAGAATATACAAAAGGTGCGAAGACATGAGCGGTGTCACAGAGTTCGACTTTGTCAGGAGAGTTGGTACCAGAGAGGCTCTGTTCTCCATGATACTGCTGCTACAAAAGTGCAACGATCAAAGGCAAATGTGTTCATATGTTTCATCGACTACCAGAAGGCATTCGACAACGTGAAACAAGAACCGTTGATTGAGAGACTGCAGGAGATTGGTATAGATGATAAAGACATCAGAATAATCAAAGAACTGTATTGTCATTAGTCGGCCGAAATACGCATTAATGAAAACTTAACAACAGTCGCCTTTGAGATACTGAAAGGAGTACAACAGGGATGTGTGATGTCGTCCATTTTGATCAACCTCTACGCTGAGAAAATATTTTTCAGTTAGCATTGGAGAATGTAACGCGAGGAATCAAAATTAATGGTACACCAATTAATAACATCAGATATGGGGATAACACCGCAATCTTAGCTAACAACCTCGAAGATCTCCAATTATTATTAAATAAGCTCAACGAGTGCGGAGAAGAATTCGGACTGAAAATCAACACAACCAAAACAAAATTGATGATCATTAGCACACAAGAGAATGATGCACCTCTATACATCAACGGGGAAATTATAGAACTAGTAACAAATTTCACATATCTCGGCGCAACTCTGAATGAAAAGTGGGACTGTGATGAAGAGGTGAAGAGAAGAATTGGCCGCGCAAAAACAACCTTCTAGAAGCTCAGAAACCTACTTCTTCACAGAAACATGCCTTTAAACACCCGAATACGTGTGGTTAAATGTTATGTGTGGCCTGTAATGGCATACGGTGTTGAGACTTAGTTACTAAAAACTAAAACATTAAATCGGATTAAAGCTTTCGAGATGTGGACAATACGCCGTCTATTGCGTGTACCATGGACTGATCGCATTTCGAACGACGAAGTCTTACGAAGAGAAGGTGTAGAGAGGCAACTGCTAGATATGGTAAAACATCGCAAAGTATCATATCTGGGGCATATCCGAAGAGGAACTCGATACTCCATACCAAAACTTATATTACAAGACAAAAACTCAAGTACCGAAGTAACGTAGGCCTTAACTCAAGACAATATTTTTGTTTTTTAAAAAAAAGTTCAATTCGTACTCTAATGTACGTAAATTTACACGCCAATATAAAAAGTTTTGTACTCCAAAACCAAAACTTCTAGCTTAGAAACCCTGTACTTGTAACTGTTGAACGCAACTTATTAAAAAAAATAATTAAGCGGGATAAGCTTTGCGATTCTATGATTAAGGAGAGCGAAACACTGTACGCCTACCGGTATAGTCAACAGTTGACATTAAACTGTAGTGTTATTAGAAAGCAGTTCTTTTTCAATGAGTAGGCCTTCTCTCCCCACTTGTAGTAAGTTTTTGCGCGGTGAACCAATGTTTTAAGGAACAGAGAACATAACTTGCTTTTTAGAATGGTACAGGGTTATACGGGGTTGTAAAAATAAACAGAGCTGCAAAATGAGACACGGGGAAGAAGTGTCGTGATATTAAAAAAAATAGCTTCTATATGAACGTAGGAATGCGTTAAGCAATTAAAATGTTTTCTTATTAAAGGCAGTCTATTTCCGACGGAGTCTTGTCGCCATTATATTATGCCGTTGAATGCGACGTAAAAAGTTATTTTATGTAGATAACTTTTCTCGGACTGGAATTAATATTTCAAGAAATTCAGTTCTATTATATGATATTACAAGGATGAGATTCTACTATTTTATGAAGTGGGAATGGCGATTTAGCCAAGGTAATTATTTATTTAGACTGATTTTCGGTGAAACGTACATGTGATTAAATTAAATACATAAATAGGTATTTTTACGTGTTTGGGAACATCGTTTCCTCAACATACATGTAAAAAGGAATTTACTAGAAAGTGTGAAAATAAGAAATATAAAAATAACAGTTAGTGATTAAATAATCTATTGGGTCTAAATTGTTATCTTCATTGTTAAACATTTAATAATTTTATAGTTTATATCTGTTAATATTTGCAATAATTGTAAGAAAGGGATTAGATATTTATTGTGTACAATTTGTGCCACACTGTTATTTAAAATGTTTCATCTGATGAAGCCACAGTGTTGGAGAAACAACTGTTACGTGTATTTTTTTAAATAAATTCCACAAATAAGACCACAACGAATATTCAGTAACGGTTTAATTTTTATTTTTACTTACTAGTCAACACCAGTGTTGTAAAAATAGCTTCATCACTAGTGTTGAAAAACGGACTAATTGCTTTGATTGTAAATAAAATAAGTTAAAAGTGGGCTTCCGGAGTAACACAATTTAGTCGCTGACTTTACTTACGATTGCATTTCATCTCTTTACAACGTCGAATGTACTCCAAAATGGGTCCACCAGTTGACATTGTAAAACGCAACTTCTCATCTAGTTTATTTAACAATTGTTTAAGGAAGTAGTTACCGGATTTGTATTTGGACGTCGAACGGACGTCCAACCTAGTTAAAATTACTTTACTTGAAATCCAGTTGTAGTAACAACGTTGTGCCAATGTCCAATATAGTTAAAACTCTTCGAGTCCAATTCAAGTGAGGTTGGTTGGACAACATTGAGAGATCGTTGGTAATAATCTTGCATATTTACTTTTTGCCAACATGGTTTAATGTCCCATAACGTAATTTCAATGGGAGCGCAAAGAAAGACCAACTAGGCAACTCTAGCGCTTATGGTATAAATCATATGTGACAGTCCCGAAATGTGACAATGACACCAATAACACGCTATTGGCAGTTAGGTATGAGTAGTGCTTTTCATGCGGTTTTGGAAAGGCAAATTATTGAAATGGAAGCTGCTATCCGCTTGCGCTCTGTCAATTAGCAAATTACAATTTGTTTTAAGAAAATCATTTCATATGTTTAGAATATACCGTTGCGTGACAAGGTGGCATCAAGATGCACTAATCTCCTATTCTAATCGTTACATAGTTAAATCAAACCACATTGCATTTTTTTGAGAAACGTTGAAAGTTTTTCTTCTAAAAAACGTTTTATTTTTAAACAAATATATTTTTTAAAGTCACCATTGCTAAACGGTGTATTAGTTTTTTAAAGTTTTTAAGTACCTCCATCTATGCGCATAACTATTAAAGGTGCTGAGGACGCACATATCAAGTCGTTTAGAGTAGAAGCTGTCGACACGAAGTTAGACGCAATAAAAAAACGCGTGAATTTTTACTCGTAATAAATTCCTCCATTTTTTAAACTACACAAGAACGAAATGTCAAGTGGGCGTTAAGCAATATTGATACTAAATATATTTAATTATAAAAAATATAGGTTATTTGCTAAAAATATTACAGCTATTGATGAAACTAATGTTCTAAATTGTAAATTTTATAAATATTATTTTTTTTTTAAAGAAATCGGTAATATTTTTAAGGATATCTCAATTTTTTAGCTGTATCAGTAATGTATTTAGGATTCCGTTCCGGGAGAAGTCCGAGCTTTTGTTGTTGCCTAATCATAAGCTTATACCTTTTTTTCAAATAATAAAAGACCACTGGCACAATCAACAAACCATTTTAAACAAGGAAAAGAAGGTTGTCCAGAGAAAGTAAAAACATAATAACGGTGTTTATAGGAAAAATATAAATATAATACAAATTTTGTTAAAACAACTAACTTGCCAAAACCAGTTCGGCCACTTTATTACAATAATTGTAGTCTTTATTCTGACGTTCCATCTGGTAACGTCAGAATGCGGATGCTAACGTCTGCACGACGTCGAAATGCTGCTTGGGTTACCTTTTTCAACTTTCTTTTAATTCACCATCTGTCAAATACTGTCGTATTGTAACTCTAGTGTTAAGCAATAAATAAAAGAATCATAAAGGTAATACCGGAGATTCTTAGTGCTCGAAAATTACTGAAAGTAACCGTTTTCAAACTCAAAGTATTTCTGTACTTAACTAACGATTCGTGCTAAATATCTCCCCGATGGAAAACTTCCGCTTTCAACACTTGTTATGTAATATACTGTTTTAACACATGAATTGAAAAATGTTATTAACACGCATATGATATAAGAGGCACACAGGCAGGTACACAGAAAAATCTATTTAAATTTTTAGCATCTACGTTAACAGTATTTTTTTCTCAGTTTCATAGAAAACCTTATATGCGGTCCCCATTCTACTATTTATTGGTTTCCGTTTATTTTCGCGGAGTATAAACAAGTTTTGTTCAGTGTGGGCCTCCTGGCTCAGTGGTAGGATTCTCGGCTTTGGATGCAGCGCATATGTGTGCGAATCCCCGATCATACAAATACTTTCTTTTAGTTTTTTTTACAAAACTTATAATCTATAAAAATACGGATTAGGTTAGGTTAGGATTGGTTAGGTATGCTATAAAGAAAGCGGGTCAACAAAATTCCGAGTCTATATTAATTACCTAACTCATTAATAAATAAATTAAATAAGAGGCCCCAAGTAGGATCCTAAGGGTACCCCAGAGGTTACGTTAAACTTTGCAGACAAATGTCCATCAATTTTAACTTGCTGGTTTCTATTTGATAGATATGAAGCAATCAACGAGAATAGGTTTCCTGATGTTCTCTGAGCTTCTATAACTGGTCAATTTTGAGAGCAATATGGTATGGTTGACTTTATCAAATGCCTTACTAAATTCCGTGTATATTGTGTGAGGTTCACAGCCCTCTTCAAAGCTATTACTAATGAAATTAACAAACAGAAACACGTTAATATCGACAGATCGACCCGATGTATAGCCATGTTGTTGATTGACAATTTTCAATACAGTTCTCAAATAGTTTAGGTATAGCTGAGAGAATACTTATAGATCTGTAATTCGTTACGTCGTCCTTGTTTCCAGATTTAAGAATTGGAGAAACATATGATATCTTCCAGATATCAGGGAACACGCCAGAGCTAAGGGATTTGAAAAAGATATAATAAAGAGGAAGATAGAGAGAGTGAGAACATAGTTTTAACACCCTGCTGAGTATGCCATCAAGGCCAATGCCCTTACCTATGTTGACCTGTGAATAGTTTTTCTCTCAGTTGGAGAAATTCTTATGTCCGATATTACCTCAAATCTATCAGGGGAGATACTTATCTCGCTGTTTGTTTTGGATTATAGCTGACGCAAAAAAATTCTCCGGGAATGGAACCATGATTGGTCTGAGATCGAACGAAGCTCCAAAAATATTAAGGATTTTAGTTGGTGG